>OX637579.1:19475654-20013080 GCA_951800085.1 Comarum palustre
ACCGCGCTTGCACAGCCTGCAAAATCACAGACCACCATCTTTGCCTTCGTGAGGTACTCCATTTCCAGTCCAAACACCGTCGCCCTTCCACATCCCTCCACCCTATGCAGCCAACAGCAAGTCCCGTCTGACCACATCCAGCAGGTTGCGTGATTGGAGGTCAGCAACCGCACCGCGGTGCAGTCGGAGGGAAAGAGAAATTTTTTTTGAAACCCTAACAGAGCAATTTTTTCGCGATAGTTTTTTTTAAGGGTTTCTATATTATATCTTTTATTATCAATCATTCATACATACCTTAAAATTTATAACCGTAAATCCGTAATTCTATATTCATGACAATATAATATCAGATAAACCATAGCTGCTATATAGATATGGGTAGGTTTGAGGGTTATACACGTTCAATATGAACATGTCATTTGATCGAAGAACTGGAACACTAAACATACAAGAAAAGTTTAACAACAAAAACTATATGAAGATCTCTTATTATAGGCAAATAGTCTATTATGCAATAGATTCTATAAATTAAAGTCTTTAAAGTCATTACTCATAACTGCTAGGGCACATCTATACCGACCTTAGATTATTGCAATTTATTTTTTCACCAACCGGATACCAACTCTTGCATCTACCACAGTACCACTTGAATATTCCATTTGAATATTTAGGGAGGTCCAACAATTAATTTTCTTTCGGTTCTTATCAGCTTGCTGAGTTTGGTAAATGAAAAAGAGACAGGACCTCAGTTTGCTAAACCAAACCCCCCACATCCTAACCAAAAAAAGCATCTAAATTTGGGTTTCACTTTCACCTAAACCTTAGATAATTTTTTCATGGTTCTTCATGAGAATACATGTCTGAGACGGTTTGATTAGGAAAAAATGTGTTCAGGTTTAGCAGTTAGAAGATCCGTCATCTTTAACTCCTCAAGCAAGCAATCGTACTAGTTACAGAAAATGAGAATGGGAACTGCATTTTCGCAGCGAGCAGAGGAACACATCGAAGCCATAGACAGCATACAGAGAAACAGATACGCCAGCTTTCGAGCAGAATAGAAACCAACTCTTCATGTTTTCTAGCAGTTCGAAGATTATTAACCCCTTCAGACAAGAAATCGCATGAACACCAGTCGTCAAAAATCGACAAACAGAAGAACTAATTTTGCAGTGAACAAAACATCAATGCCATAGATAGCAAGCTCTTGATTTACGAAGAAACATGTACTGCTCACGTTTTAAACTCGCATCTGGTGGTTACAAGAAGTAATCAGCGTCTTTCTCTTTCTCAATAGTAGCGGACCACAAGTAAGAAGTAAATGAAACTACAGCTATGCAATGTGAATGTGCAGAGAACAATGTCTTACATAAAGTCTCAAACTGGTCTGGTAGATGGAATGGACAAATCAAACGGTACTAGACAATGCATTAAGAGCTGTACTTGTTCCTAGTTATAAGACAATCTACCGAACGTAACCCAGCTTTATTGTCTATTCCCTGGAGCATTTATTCCAAGATTAACTAGAGTGTTGCATATTGAAATATCTGCAATTATCCATCAACAAATGACCAAGAAGATTGATAGAATCATTTAACACAAGACTTTGGTCTTTTAAAGTAACTTAAGATCTTCAAGGGAACGTATAGATTCATTTGACCATTAGAATAATACAACAATGAGTTTATTTGGAAACAGCATGGAAGGTAACATATAGTTGAGCAAAAACTACAATGTCAAGAACTTAGAAATATATACATTTATGAGAGACAACTAATGCATGTTCAGAAAATGTCCAAAGCCATGCTCAGAAACTGTAGTTTTATTTTGAGAAATGGCCAAACTTGAATTTGAGATGATATGTATGTAACTATGCAGCAGAAGCTCTTACTTTCCTATAACAACTCCTTAACTTAGAAGTAGAACTACAAGTTGTTTCTGAATAATCATGAACATCAGTTTTGCATCTGCTTCAATTTTTCTGCATTTTTGCCTCTTTTTAATTTTTGAACTTTTGTTTACTGTGAAGTTGCTGCTCTCCTGGTTAAGTTTCATACCAGAATATAGCAAAAACAATGGAGAGGGACTTCAGTTGAAAGGTTTTAACTGTTAGTGAACCTTGTAATCTTCTACACAATTTGTCTGGCTACTTCTATTTGAATCAGCTGGTTTACAGAAAAGGCGGAAAACAAATATATTCTCTTTGGTTCCAGCTACTATTTCATGAAGAGAGCGAAAACTACAACAAATAATTAAATTGTCATACAATGATCACTTGCTGATCATGAATGCTAATTTGGACACAAGTTTAGGGAGAGAACAACCTTGCTCCACCAGTCTTCCATCAAGAAGTACGTACAGGTTGTGCACAAAAGTCTGAGGCTATTCTCAAGACAGAAACGAGACCAGCTATAGGAATCAGCTGTCTCCAGCTTCTTGACATAGCAGCAAAGGCTGCCCCTGTCACAACCCCAGAAACCAAACCATTCACCTACAAAGAAGAAACAAAACAAACATTATCCCTCAGTGTTACCATAATCAATCTAATCAAGTTGCTCTATCTCATCACACAAGCCTCCCTTAGCTTATTAACAAGTGTGCCGAGGATCATTAAATCAATTTCATACCACACTCACAAATTGATAAAAGAAACAATGCTGATGCGAAACTTATAATGTATGGGAGTGTCACTAACCCAATCATCCTTTTTGCGATATCTTCTGATTCCACAGTGGGCAGAAGCAGAAACTCCACCAATCAATGCTGTAAACCGAAATAGCTCAGTTCATCCATACATGCTAAAGAAAGAAAAGAAACAGATAAACAGAGCTAACTTACCACATTGAAAGGTAGACTTGGCAACCTGCTTTGCCTGTAGAGAACCAAATCGCATTCCTTGAAGAGTTCACTTAATAATAACACATAACACCAACAGAAGTATACAAGAAAAGAGTTGATACCACAAAACCAGCTCGATTTATTCCAGTGAGGCCTGAATTAACAAGATCAAACAAAACAAAATCAAAACTAGTTTTACTATTTCCAATCCAAAGAAGTAAGAAAAAAAAAGATTATAAATTTACCGAATCTACGAGCATCCTGGGGCGCGTAGCTTAAACCCCAAATGGTACCGGCCTGAAATCGAAAGGAGTAAAATCAAAGGGTGCTGGATACGAAGAATGTTAAAATAGAAGGAAGTAAGGAGTTGGGATAGAGAGGATTGTGTTACCGCTCCGGCGTTGAGGAATGAATAAACGGCGAGGGAAGAGGACTGGACGACGTCGAACGGGTTGTCCTCCCTCACGCCGCCACCAACTCCCAACAGTGAATCCAACACGATCATTCTCGATCCAAGTCTCAAACGACGTCTAAAAACCAAAGAGCAGGGGCGAATGTAAATTTTGGATGTCCTCTGATTTTAATTACCATATTTGCACGTAATTTGTTTTCTTGTACTGTTCTAATTTTTAAATGCTTCTATATATATTATTTTGTGTTAAAAATTAATTTAATTACATTACGGTTTAGGGTTGAATTATGATTCACAATTTCACATGGCCGACCCATTTTTAACTATTGAATTGTTTTTTAAGAAAAATATCAAGAATTTTATTCAATCATAAAAACATACAAAATATTAGATACCCTGGTGATGAATAAAACATTCTGTCTCTTCCCTACTCTTAGATTAAGTTACAGGTCTGTCACCATTAATGTTGTCCATGTTGAGTTTGGATTAAATCTGTTTTTCGGCTGAATTCAAACTGTTTGAAAAGTAGCCGTTGGACAGTTAGGGTTAGCAGGAATAATTCCTGATTTGCAGGATTTTTCGAGTTGCAGTTTTTAGTCTGTTTGATTTGTAACAAATTGACCTTGTCTTTAGGCAAGTGATAACGTTAGCTGAATTCGTGGTAGAATCTGTTTCAATTGGCTGTATAAAGCCGAATCAAATTGTTGAATAAATGTACTGTGAAAGTTTAGTTCATTTTCAAGTTCATCCAGTTCATTCTTGAGTTCATCTTTCTGTAAAAACAGAAGACTGGTTTTAACAAGTGGTATCAGAGCCCCACTCAAAGGGGCCTGATTGTGTGTGGATTAGGAACTGCAGTATCCTAAAGTGAGGGAGTGATACAGTTGGAGTGAAACACAGTAAGGCATGGCAGAATCAAGCAATTTTGCACAACCACAGACTCCCAAATTCGATGGTGACTATGAGCACTGGAGCATGCTCATGGAGAATTTGTTGAGATCAAAGGAGTACTGGAATCTTGTTGAGATAGGGTATGAGGAGCCTGCTGTTGGAGAAACCTTATCCGCTGCACAAAGGAGAAGTCTAGATGAGATGAAGCTGAAGGATTTAAAGGTTAAAAATTACCTTTTCCAATCTATTGACAAGAGCATTCTGAAGACCATCACACAGAAGGAAACTTCTAAGCAATTATGGAACTCTATGAAGGTCAAGTATCAAGGGAATGCCAGAGTGAAGCGTGCTCAACTTCAAACTCTTCGCAGGGATTTCGAAGTGTTAGAGATGAAGACAGGTGAATCTGTTACTGACTACTTTGCTAGAGTTATGCTAGTTGCTAATGATATGAGGAACTTTGGTGAAGACATGCAAGATGTAAAAATTGTTGAAAAAATCCTGCGAACTCTCACTGAGAAATTCAACTATATAGTATGCTCGATTGAAGAATCTAAAGATATTGATAGTCTGACTGTGGATGAGTTACAGAGTTCATTACTTGTTCATGAGCAAAAATTTCGGAAAAATGGTGGAGATGAACAGGTTCTGAAGATTACTCATGAAGAGAAAGCTGGTAGCAGAGGAAGAGGTCGAGGATATTTTGGAGGAAGGGGTCGAGGTCGTGGAAGACAAGGTTACAATAAGGCAGCGGTTGAGTGTTTTAAATGTCACAAGCTAGGACACTTCCAATTTGAGTGTCCTAGCTGGGAAAACAGGGCAAATTTCACAGAACTAGACAGGGAGGATGAAATGTTGCTGATGGCTCATATTGAGTTGTCAAATTCAAGAGAAGGAGTGTGGTTTCTGGACTCAGGAGCAAGCAATCACATGACTGGGGAGAAAAAGTGGTTTGTACACTTGGATGAAAATTTTAGACATACAGTGAAGCTTGGAAACAATGCTAGAATGGTGGTAATGGGAAAAGGGAGCATCAGGATTCGAGTAAATGATACATTACAGGTGATAACTGAAGTGTATTACTTACCTGAGCTTAAGAATAATCTTCTTAGCATTGGTCAGTTGCAAGAACGCAATCTGACAATATTGATACAGAAGGGGGAATGTAAAGTGTTTCATCCTGCTCGAGGACTCATCATGCATACTCATATGTCCTCAAATCGAATGTTTTCCATTCTTGCTGAAATGGATACACAGGCACAAGTGCAAGCAACAAAAGATGTGTGTCTTAAAGCTACCTCAGAAGATCTGGTGGATTTATGGCATCGAAGGTATGGTCATCTGCATTTCAAGGGTCTAAGGACTCTTGTATACAAAAAGATGGTGAAGGGGCTGCCAACTCTTGTTCCCACAACAAAAGTGTGTACAGTTTGCATGATAGGAAAGCAGCATCGCGAGAGCGTTCCCAAGAAAAGCTTCTGGAGAGCCACGAGAAAATTACAACTTGTGCATGCAGATATATGTGGTCCTATCACACCAGTCTCAAATAGTCAAAAAAGGTACATAATCACATTCCTTGATGATTATAGCAGAAAGTTTTGGATTTATTTCTTGAGTCTTAAGTCAGAAGCATTTGTGTTTTTCAAAAGATTCAAAGTCTTAGTTGAGAAAGAATCTGGTAATGTCATATTGTGTCTGAGAACTGATCGAGGTGGTGAATTCACCTCAGAAGAGTTCAATGAATTTTGTAGCATGCATGGTATTACAAGACAACTTACTGCAAGTTATACTCCTCAGCAAAATGGAGTTGCTGAGCGTAGAAACAGAACCATTATGAATATGGTAAGGAGTATGTTGGCAGAAAAGTTTGTTCCTAAAGAATTTTGGCCAGAAGCTGTGAACTGGACTGCACACTTATTGAATCGATGTCCAACTTTAGCTGTGAAAAACAAGACACCTGAGGAAGCTTGGAGTGGAGTTGTTCCTTCAGTTAGTCATTTTAAAGTGTTTAGCTGCATTGGTCATGTTCATGTGCCTGACAAGGGAAGACAGAAGCTTGATGATAAAAGTCACCAGTGTGTATTCTTAGGCATGAGTAAAGAGTCTAAGGCTTACAGGATGTATGATCCAGAGACAAAGAAGATAATTATAAGTAGAGATGTTGTGTTTGAAGAAGAAAAGAGTTGGGACTGGAGTAAGTCTGGTAAAAATGTTGATAACAGTGTGCTTGAATGGGGAGATGATGAAGAACAATCTGATAATGAAGAAAGCAACAATGATGTTGAAAGTCAGCATGAAGATGAGGCAAGTGGATCCATAAATGAAGCAGCTGAGCCTAGTGTTCCTAATCTGGTTCAAGGGAGGGAAAGAAGAGAGATTCAGGTACCATGCTGGACACATGACTACATTAGTGGTGAAGGGCTCTCAGATGAAGAAAACAGTGGCTTAATGATGTTTACTACCTCAGATGATCCACTGACATTTGAGGAGGCAGTAAAATGTGAAAAATGGAGAAAAGCAATGGAACTTGAATTAAGAGCTATAGAGAAGAATGGAACATGGATGCTAACCAGTTTACCAACTGGAGCAAAACAGATTGGTGTGAAGTGGATCTTCAAAACCAAGATGAATGAGAAGGGAGAAATTGAGAAACACAAAGCAAGACTTGTGGCAAAAGGGTATGCACAGCAGGCTGGGATTGACTACACTGAGGTATTTGCACCTGTTGCAAGGTGGGATACCATTCGGATGGTTTTAGCACTTGCAGCCTGTAAAGGATGGAACATTTATCAGCTTGATGTCAAAAGTGCGTTCCTTCATGGTGATCTGGATGAAGATGTTTTCATTGAGCAACCGCGAGGCTTTGAAGTTAAAGGTGAAGAAGACAAAGTTTATAAACTCAGAAAGGCACTATATGGTCTCAAACAAGCTCCACGAGCTTGGTATAGCAAACTTGAATCCTATTTCAAGAAGGAAGGATTTGAGAGGTGTCCATATGAACATACCTTGTTCATCAAGGCAGGAGAAGATGGCAAGATCCTTGTAGTAAGTGTATATGTGGATGATCTCATATTCACAGGCAATGATGAGGAGATGTTCAGGGAATTTAAAGAGTCTATGAAACAAGAATTTGATATGACTGATCTAGGGAGAATGAAATTCTTTCTTGGTGTGGAAGTAGAACAATGCAGCAGAGGGATATTTATCAGTCAGAGAAGATACACTAATCAGATACTTGAAAGGTTTGGAATGGAGCATCATAACTCAGTAAAAAATCCAGTTGTGCCAGGATTCAAGCTTCTGAAGGATGAAAATGGCAGTATGTTTGATGCAACAACTTACAAGTAGATGATATGGAGTCTCATGTATTTATCAGCTACAAGACCTGACTTAGCTTTCGTGCTAAGTCTAGTCAGTAGATTCATGGAGAGGCCAACCAGTTTGCATTTTCAAGCAGTTAAAAGGGTGTTTCGATATCTGAGGGGAACCACTGAACTAGGAATTCTCTATAAAAGAGGAGGTGAGCAAAAATTGATAGCTTATTCTGATAGTGACTATGCAGGAGATGTAGAGGACAGGAAAAGCACATCTGGATATGTGTTTCTACTTGGCTCAGGTGTTGTTTCATGGTCCTCAAAGAAGCAACCAGTTGTTACTCTCTCTACTACTGAAGCTGAGTTCATAGCAGCTGCGTATTGCGCATGTCAATGCATCTGGATCTGCAGAATTCTTGAAAAACTGGGACTGGTGCAGAATGAGTGTGTTGATATTTTTTGTGACAACAGTTCGACCATCAAACTGTCGAAGAATCCAGTCATGCATGGTAGAAGCAAGCACATTGATGTTAGATTTCATTTTCTTCGAGATTTAACCAGAGATGGAATTGTGAAATTGGAACATTGTGGTTCAAAGGATCAGTTAGCAGATCTCATGACTAAACCGTCAAAACTTGATGACTTTATGAGAATGAGAGATCTGCTTGGTGTTTGCAAGCCGCCAGAAATAAACTAACTGCAGATTGCAGGTTAGTTCAAGGGAGGGTATGTTGAGTTTGGATTAAATCTGTTTTTCGGCTGAATTCAAACTGTTTGAAAAGTAGCCGTTGGACAGTTAGGGTTAGTAGGAATAATTCCTGATTTGCAGGATTTTTCGAGTTGCAGTTTTTAGTCTGTTTGATTTGTAACAAATTGACCTTGTCTTTAGGGAAGTGATAACGTTAGCTGAATTCGTGGTAGAATCTGTTTCAATTGGCTGTATAAAGCCGAATCAAATTGTTGAATAAATGTACTGTGAAAGTTTAGTTCATTTTCAAGTTCATCCAGTTCATTCTTGAGTTCATCTTTCTGTAAAAACAGAAGACTGGTTTTAACAGTCCATGAGCCAATCAGGCTCAATTCCTAACCACGAATAACGCCTACCAGATCAGACCACGAACTGAGCTACTGCATGCGCCACGCCATTACAACTCCTTAAGACATGAACAAAATCATTCGCACCTAATGTGGCCATAAACATTCACACCTTCTCCAACTCACCCTTTATTGCAAAGCACTTACCATCACCTTTCACAAGGTTGATAGCATCTAAACAATCCGGCTCTATCCTCTCAACCTGCCAACCATTACCAATTCCAACTTCATAAGTACCGCCAGTAGTTCAGCAGCACATGGCTGGAACATACCAATCAATTTCTCCCCACAACTAACACTAGATCACCCATGTTATTCCTTATCACCACCCCTACTCCAACATGAATCTCATTATCAATAACAAAAACATTATCATAATTAAGTTTCAACATACCTGGACTAGGTGTCATCCAACGAGAAACATGTTGCCGAGCCCCCAGATTGTCCCAAGAATGCTCGTCGTCGGTGGAGGAATTGTGTATAAAGTGAGTGAGTAAAGTTGGTTTTTTAAAATGTCAGTAAGTAAAGTGTCGAATGTGTCACCCGTGGTTTTTGTAAAAAAAAACTTCAGATGGGTCTGTTTTGTTCTCTTAGCCCAAAGCCATCAATCGAGGCCCATAAAAATTAAGATAAAAACCAGGAACCCCAAACCCTAGCATGTTTATTGTTGTTGCCGGGGGCAGTAGAAAACCCTAAATAGCAGAGGAGACAGTGCAGCCGAAGCTCTCTATCACATCTTCGAAAACCCAAAGGTAAGCACCACACCCCCAAATCTTTCCCTCACTCTCACTGCGTTTCTAGGGTTTCATCTTTCAGATTTGATTGGTTGATAACTGTGTTGAATCGCAGAAGCGAAAATGAGCCGCGGAGCTGTTTCGGGAGCCAAGGGCAGGAAGAAGGGGGCTTCGTTCGTGATTGACTGCGGGAAGCCGGTGGAGGATAAGATCATGGACATCGCCTCACTGGAGAAGTTTCTCCAGGAGCGAATCAAGGTCGGCGGTAAGGCCGGTGCTCTCGGTGACTCTGTTTCCGTCACTCGTGAGAAGAACAAGATCACCGTCACTTCTGATTCCACCTTCTCCAAGAGGTACTTGCTTTCGCTTCGCTTATCTTACTGTTTTTACAGATCTGGTAGTGTTAGTCTTGTCTTGTGTTTGCATATGGTGTGGTTCTTTAGCTGTTTCGTGTGGAAATTGATTCGGTTTTGGTCCTTGTTTATGCCGTCTGCTGTTGTTAAGATTGTTGCATTAGCTCACTGTTGAATTTGATAGCTTGGGATTGTTAGTTATAAACTTGCCTTGCGTAGTGAAGGGTGCAGTTTGTTACTGTGAAGAATGCTGCTTTAGCTTATACCATTGCTAGCATCAAATGTTTGAATCGCTTCATGTGTTAGAAAATTTTGTAAGTTTTACCTATTTCTTTGGCTCAAATTGTTTGATGAGGATAAAGAAGGGTGCTTTGGTGTGGAGTTTAGGCTTTACTGTACTGGTTATGTGGATAATTCATGAATCTGGTTTTTGTGAACTTAATCTGCAGAATTTTGTGTGCAATGTTTGTGATCGATGTATCTTTGACAATTTTGATTTTCTGTTGGGAATGTAGTCCCATACTGAGCTCTGTTTCTGTGAGTGTATATGACATTGTTCTGCTACTTGATATGTCAGGTATCTCAAGTACTTGACCAAGAAGTACTTGAAGAAGCACAATGTGAGGGATTGGCTCCGTGTGATTGCATCAAACAAGGACCGCAATGTGTATGAATTGAGATACTTCAACATTGCAGACGAGGGCGAGCAAGAAGACTGAGAAATCAGCTTCCTATTTTGAGGCACTATCCATTAAGCATAGTTCTAGAACATATTGTGTTTTTCCCTGGCTTGATAGACTTTTATTTGGGCTCAACTGTGAAATCAAGTGTATCCTCGTGAGTATTTTGTACTGAGATTTAGTTTTTGATTATCACTGTCTTTCTGGTGGTGCCAATGCATATTGCTCTGAAGTTTATCGTTATGATTTCAATTCATTGATAATATGATATTTTCATCACTTGTGCAAATTATGCGTCTCATTTTGCAAATCCTACCCTGGATGTAGTTTAAGGGCTCATTTGCCTATATCTAAACCAAATGCAGCCGTAGATTCTGAGAAGATTGTATCGGCTGTGCCTTGTTTAAAGATTTGAAACTGGAAGACACACGACCGTTCAATGTCAATTCTAGTTTAACCGATGTACCTCAAGAACCACAGCCTTTGTAGATGCTTCACTGTACGTGAACTCGACTTGTTAGGTTATCTTTATGAAGAAGTCTACATGGAAGTTCTTCCTAGTTTTGGACGAAAGAGGGAGAACAATGTGTGTCATCTGCACAAGTCTTTGTATAAACTTAAGCAAGCTTCCCGGCAATGGTTTTTGAAGCTCTCTGCTGCACTTCACACTGGTGGTTTTCGATAGTCTTGGGCAAACTACTCACTATTCGTCTGCAACTATCAAGGCAGTCTTACTATTTTATTAGTATATGTGGACGACGTGATCATAGCAGGAAACAATTTAGAAGACTTATTAAAGACAAAACATTTTCTTTCAATGTGTTTCAAGTTAAAGGATTTAAGCAAGCTCAGATGCTTCTTAGGCATAGAAGTAGCAAGGTCTGACAAAGAAATGGTACTCAACCAACGCAAATATGCATTGGAAATCCTAGAGGATTCTGGTTTCTTGGGGGCTAAGACCTCAAAAGCTCCTTTTGATCAGACACAAGGAGTTGAGCTAGCTGACGCATCTCAATATCGTAGACTTGTGGGTAGGCTTATATACCTAACCATAACCAGACCTGACCTTGCATATGCAGTGCATATTTTGAGTCAGTACATGCACAAACCTCAGAAGCCACATCTTGAAGCTGCCTACAAGGTGTTACGGTACATTAAGCATACTCCAGGACAAGGTATTCTCTTATCTTTTTCTGGACAGTTGGAACTAGAAGCCTTTTGTGACGCCGATTGGGCATGTTGCAAAGATACTCGAAGGTCAACCACAGGTTATTGCATTTTCTATGGTGATTCTCTTGTTTCATGGAAGTCAAAGAAGTAGAATACAATGTCTAGATCCAGCGCCGAAGCAGAATACAGGTCGATGGCTACTACAAGCTGTGAAGTGACTTGGCTTCGGAGCTTACTTCAAGACTAATATGTTCCACAGGGCAAACCAACCAGGTTATTTTGCAACAACAGAGCAGCAATCCACATTTCATCCAATCTAGTCTTCCATGAGAGGACTAAGCACATTGAGATTGACTGTCATTGACAGGACCCATCCCGAGATTTCCCAGTAAATCCCAGAATGACTCCTGCGGGACCCACCTAAAAGGGTAGTTACCGAAAATTCGACATAATGTCCCCTAATAGTGAGTAACCCTTCACCTAAAATCCAAGTAAACACATGCAGTACACTTCTAATCTCAACCCCCTCCTTATAAAAATCCAACATCTCACAACAACACAGAACTACCTCCACAAATACAACCACAACAACATAACACAATCACAAACATCTTTCAACTTAATAAAATATCCGAAATTCCTAGAATAATAATGAATAAGTTCCGTACTCTACCCCGAAACATAATAATAATATACCCAGGTTATCAGAGCTCTATTACAAAGGAGGAAAAGGGCACTTGTAGGTTTTCAGAAACCTACTAGTGAAAACGGTGTGGAGAGGTAACCACTATGCGCCTCCTAATTTGCTGGCCGAACTCTGCAGTCTGGGCATTTTAAGAAAAACAAAGGCCCAGGGGAGAAACATGTAAAACGTTAGAGTGAGTGGACGAAAATAATACATGAAACGCCAAAAATTCATCACAATGATTAGAACTAATGTTTCATGCTCTCCCAAAGATTTATTTATTAAAATAACATTTATGCATGCCCACAAATAACAACAATTCCACAAATGCAAGATAAAATAACCAAGTGAGGATTATGGGAAGAGAAATATTCACAAACATAATAAGTCTGACCTCTCAGACTAGGGTCGGAGCTAAGAGCTCTAGTAGCGCCCTCACGCTACTCTATGCTAGCTATATAAAATAATACGGTCAACCCTTGAAATATCAACCTGACCTCTCAGGCTTGTCTGTCCTCTCAGACCAGGGTCGGAGCTAAGAGCTCTAGATAATGTGATAACGGTCAACCCTTATAATATCAACCTGACCTCTCAGGTTTGTCTGACCTCTCAGACCAGGGTCGGAGCTAAGAGCTCTAAATAAAGTGGAAATGGTCAACCCTCATAGTGCACTACGTAATTTGCCTGACCTCTCAGGCTAGGGTCGGAGCTAAGAGCTCTAGTAGCGCCCTCACGCTACTCTAGCTAGCATATTCTTTGGTCAACCCTTATAATATAATTTCATATAAGTACTTTACTCAATTCTCTTCCCAAAACAAATAAATGAAACTAATCCTCAACATATTTGCATCCATCCAAACACACATTTAAGAACCCGAGGAAATTATAATGCTCGAAACAATCGTATAAATCTTGCAATTAAATCAATAATTAGGGCATGCATTCATTTAAAAAATAAACTGTCCACTCACAGTAAAGGGACTAGCCCTGAGAACGATCCTGTGCCTCCCCGGAACGTAAATCCTCACGTCCTGTTTAATAAAAATAAATACGTTAATTATCCCAAACCGTAAAATCGGGTATCCGGAGACATTAGTATAAACTCCGTAATAAACTTGCTTAATTCTTGTATACTCTTAGCAAATCTTCGGTCAATCCCGACCAACGATAACATGTAATTCTTTTTCCGAACCGGAACGATATTTCGAATAACAATCGAAACTTAATCGACTCGGCCATTAATCCCACCTCCACCATGTTTCATATACCTTAATTTCTATATCCAATTACTTCCAATTCTCCACAATTATCATCTTTTACCTCCAAATTAACTTTGAAATATTTTTACCTTTAATCCTAACTCAATTACCAAACTGTCAAAAGTAATTTCTCATGTAAATGACAGAAATGCCCCTGTGAACAGTGAAATCCGGTCACCGGCCAATTGGCCTCCGACCGGCGATCTCCGGCCATCTTCCGGCTCCTCTCCACCTCCCCTACAACTTCCCTTTACATCACAACAACCAAAACTAACCCTAACACCAACAAATCACAAAGAACAGTAGAAAATTCCCAAAATTTGGAATTCTCGATTGAATCCCTCACCTAGGCTGTAATCGACCGGCGCTCCGACTTTGGGAGGCTCAGAGGTGGCCTGTGGACCGGCTAGGAGCGGCAGGCGACGGCACAGAGGCCTGACCCGACCGGAACCCGAAAACCCAGCAGCTTTTCGGAGGGTCTTCTCTCCCTCCACGCGGCGGCGCTGCCCCAATCCAAACGCTTGCTGAGTTGCTGGACCTCCGGCGAGTCGAGGGAGACCGGTCACGCGCTACACGGCGGCCGGTGGTGGCGGATCCCGTCGAGCACAGTGAAGGCGCTGTGTCGACCCAGAGAAGGACGAAGAAGGAGAAGACAGAAAGAGAAAGTGACGCGAAAAAGAAAGGAAACCGGATAAAAGGGGAAAGTTTCCAAACAAGAAATTTTTTTTTTTTTTTTTTTTTTTTGAAACACAGAACCCCTAAATTTTTCTTCGTTCAAATCCGGAATTTACCCCAATAAAAACCCCGATAATTTTTAAATTACCGTCAACAATTCCGACAGTTAATTTTATTGTTCAAACTTTAATGTCGACACCGTAAATTCACGGATAACGGAAGGAAGGTAACTCACAGTGAAATTATCAGATTCGGGGTGTGACAATTCTTCCCCCCTTACAAAAATTTCGTCCTCGAAATTACATACCTGTTACTCAAATAGGTAGGGATACTGATGTCGCATCTGAGCTTCAGGTTCCCAAGTAGCTTCCTCCACCTCATGACTCCTCCACAACACTTTAACAAGAGGAATGGTCTTGTTCCGAAGTACCTGCTCTTTTTGATCAATAATTTGCACCGGTTCCTCTACATAAGTCCAGTCTTTATTCAGACTAACAGGTGGCGCATGCAACACATGGGAAGGATCCGCAATGTACTTCCGAAGCATGGATACATGAAAGACATTATGAATCTTGGACCACTCAAGAGGTAGATCCAATCGATAGGCAAGTGGGCCAATCCTTTCGAGGATCTCATAAGGACCAATATATCTAGGGCTAAGCTTGCCCTTCTTTCCAAAACGCACCACTCCCTTCCAAGGAGATAATTTCAAGAATACCCAATCACCGACTTGGAATTCCAAGTCCTTCCTGCGGTTATCCGCATAAGTCTTTTGCCTATCTTGAGCCACCTTGAGTCGGTCTCTTACCACCTTGATTTTCTCATTGGTCTCAAAGATGATATCCGGGCCACAAAACTCTCTTTCTCCAACTTCATTCCAACATAGGGGAGTACGGCATTGTCTTCCATATAATGCCTCAAATGGTGACATGCCAATGCTAGAGTGGTAGCTATTATTATAAGCAAACTCCATTAACATCAAATTTTTATCCCAACTCCCCCGAAATTGTAGAACACATGACCTCAACATGTCTTCCAAGGTCTGAATGGTCCTCTCTGACTGCCCATCAGTCTGAGGATGAAAAGCAGTACTGAAATGAAGTTGAGTGCCCAATGCTGCCTGCAAAGCTCCCCAAAATTGGGAAACAAACCGTGGATCTCTATCTGACACAATGGATTCTGGAACCCCATGTAGTCTCACTATCTCGTTCACATAAATCTCCGACAACCGATCAAGAGAAAACTTTTTATTAACCGGGAGAAAGTGGGCAGATTTCGTCAAACGATCCACAATCACCCAAACTCCATCATACCCATTACGGGTGCGAGGCAGGCCGAAGACAAAATCCATAGTAATATGGTCCCACTTCCACACCGGAATAGGCAATGGCTCCATCAAACCCGAGGGTTTTTGTCTCTCAGCTTTCACTTGTTGACAAACCAAACACCTGCTAACAAATGCTGCTATTTCCCTCTTCATATTCGGCCACCAATAATAATTCTTCAAAGTTCTATACATCTTTGTACTACCTGGATGGGCGGCATAAATGGAACTATGAGCTTCCTCCATGATCTCCCGTTTAAGCTCTTCATTCCTCTTCGGTACACACAACCTACCCTTAAATAAAAGGGTTCCATCTTTCCTAACCGTAAAGTCCTCTGCTGAGCCCTCCTGAGCCCTCTCAACCAACTGTACAATGGAAGGGTCATTATATTGCGCCTCCCGAACTCTATCAATGAGTACTGGCCTCACACGAAAACTGGCCACCAAAACACCCAATCCATCCACTGTTAAGTCAACACCGGTAGCTCGAAGCTCATAAAGAAGTGGAACCCGAATCATTCTCAAATATGCCAAGGATAAAGAGGGATTGCGACTAAGAGCATCGGCCACCACATTAGCTCTTCCTGGATGGTACTCAATCGAGCAATCATAATCTTTAATTAATTCCATCCATCTCCTTTGACGCATATTTAAATCCCTTTGAGTGAACACATATTGCAAGCTCTTGTGATCAGTGAAAATTTGGCACTTGGCTCCATAAAGGTAATGTCTCCAAATTTTAAGAGCAAACACTACAGCAGCAAGCTCCAAATCATGGGTGGGATAATTTACCTCATGTGTTTTCAATTGTCTAGAAGCATAAGCGATCACTCTCCCATGCTGCATCAACACACCACCCAATCCGTGTTTAGAGGCATCACAATAGACTTCATATTCCCCACTATCATCTGGTAGTGCCAAAACTGGTGCACTAGTCAGACGCTCTTTAAGTTCCTGAAAACTTTGCTCGCACTTGTCAGACCATTCAAACTTAATATCCTTCCGGGTCAATCTTGTAAGTGGAGCAGCAATCTTGGAGAAATCTTGAACGAAGCGACGATAATAACCTGCTAATCCCAAGAAACTCCGAATCTCTGTCACATTGGTGGGTCTACCCCAATTAGCCACTGCAGCTACTTTTTGAGGGTCCACACTAACACCTTCTTCTGACACAATATGACCCAAGAATCCCACTCTATCCAGCCAAAACTCACATTTGCTAAGTTTTGCATACAGCTGAGCTTCTCTGAGAACTCGCAGAACCGTCCTTAAATGTCTGGCATGCTCCTTCAAGCTTTTGGAGTAAACCAAAATATCATCAATAAACACGATCACAAAACGATCAAGAAATGGACTAAACACCCTATTCATCAAATCCATGAAGGCGGCGGGTGCATTAGTAAGTCCAAATGGCATCACTACGAACTCATAGTGTCCATACCGTGACCGGAATGCAGTCTTGGGAATATCACCTTCCCGAATCCGCAACTGATGATAACCCGATCTCAAATCAATCTTTGAGAAAACAGAGGCTCCCCTCAACTGGTCGAATAAATCATCAATTCGTGGCAAAGGGTATTTATTCTTCACCGTCACTTGATTCAGTTTCCGATAATCCACGCAAAGTCTCATAGTGCCATCCTTCTTCTTAACAAAAAGTACAGGAGCACCCCAAGGAGACGTGCTAGGTTGAATAAAACCCTTGTTCACCAACTCCTGCAATTGAGTTTTTAACTCCTTCAATTCCGCAGGTGCCATTCTATAGGGAGCTTGAGAGATAGGAGCGGTTCCAGGAAGCATTTCGATGGTGAAATCGATCTCTCTTGCTGGCGGTAATCCAGGCAATTCGTCTGGAAATACATCTGGAAACTCCTTTACCACAGGAATGTCTTCCAGGTTCACTTCACCCTTCCTGGTATCTACTACATGTGCCAGGTAGGCTTGGCAACCCTTGTTCAACAATTTCCTAGCTGTAACAGCGGAAATCACACAGCTTGGGAGAACATTTCTTTCCCCTTGAATGGTGATCTCAGGCTTCCCTGGACTCCTTAACACTACCTCCTTTCGGAAACAATCCACCATCGCCCTATGGGATTCCAAGAAGTCCATCCCCAAGATCACATCGAACTCAACAATATCAAGAGGTATTAGATCAACCTCAAAACCGCAACTCTCTATCAGCACTTCACAACTCTTAAATACCCAATCTATCTTCATCACATCCCCAGAAGGCAAGGACACGTGCCATTCCCCAGGAAGTGGTGATGACGGCACATTAGCATGTAAGGAAAATCTACTGGACATAAAGGAATGCGACGCTCCAGGGTCTATTAATGTAAAAGCAGGTCGGCCAAAAATGAATAACGTACCAATAATAACATCTGGAGAAGAGCGACCCTCTTGCTGAGTCATGGCATGCAGTCTCGCATGTGTGGCAGGACGGCCTCTACTACCTCTGCTCTGCTGTGTGCCACCTCTAGTCTGTGTCACCGAGGGGGTACCACTACTAACAGTACCAGAATGCGTCTGCCCCATAGTCTGGGCAGGTGCCAATGCTGTTCCCTGACTCAAGAGAGGACAATCTCTTCTGAAATGACCTGTCTGCCCACACTGATAGCACTGACCATGTACCCACTGACTCTGCTGAAAACTCTGAGACGGTCTCTGACTCTGCTGCGCACTCTGACCTCCAGAAGGCCCACTCTGGCTGCTAGATCCTCTTCTAAACCCCCTAGAGGTCTTCTTGAAGAAGCTCTTAAGCCTCCCTCGGAATCCTGACCCGGATCCTGTGCTGCTATCAAAGCCACTCCCAGCAGAGGATACTGAACTAGACCTCGTCAACAATCTTCTAGCTGAGCCAGAACTCACAGCTCCAACATCTGAACGCCGACCATAAGAAAACTGTTGGGCCTCAAGATTAAGAGCAGCCATCACTGCCTCCATGAATGATGCATATGGTACAGCCATCATCTGTGCAGAGTAGTTACCACCAAGGCCTCTAACAAACTGATAGACCTTATCCTGCTCTGTCTTTACCAACTCAGGAACGTAGTAGGCCAGCTCCCTGAAACGCTGCTCAAACGCTGAAACCGACATGTCATCACTCTTCCTCAAATTTAGAAATTCTTCCCTCATGCGGTTCATGTGTGCTCGGCTGACATAACGCTCCTTAAATTGGGCGGAAAACTGCTCCCAGGACATCTGCTGAGCTGCATCACCCACCCTGCGGCTTACATCAAGCCACCAATGCCAAGCTTCTCTCTCCAGAAACTGCGTAGCTATTGCCACCTTCCTTTCCTCTGGACAATCTACTATGCGGAACATCTTTTCAGTCTCCTCCAACCAACTGAGTGCTTCCATGGGTTCACTAGCATGGGTAAACACCCTAGCACCATGCTTGCGGGCCTTCTCATAGTTAAGCTCAGAACTCATACCAGAACGGATACCCTGCACTAACCGCTCTAACAAACCCGCTCCCATAGTAGCTGACTCCTCACTTCCTCTTCCAGGAGGAGGAAGAGGGTTTTCTCCTTCCGGTGGAGGGGAAAGATTCTCCCTACGAGCTCGGCCACGTGCTCGGCGCATAATTAACCTGAAACCAAGATGTTTAGTACCATGTATCACACATAATACCGTAATAGCTACTGCAAATACCTGATGATCACTTCGTATCTTAAGCATAAATGCTGATGGATCCGCCGCGGTCGGTCCATCACTCTATAGATACTAGTTTCACACAAGGCATAAGCAGTGACATTTAGAAAAGGAATCGAATAACCTAGTGCTCTGATACCAATGACAGGACCCATCCCGAGATTTCCCAGTAAATCCCAGAATGACTCCTGCGGGACCCACCTAAAAGGGTAGTTACCGAAAATTCGACATAATGTCCCCTAATAGTGAGTAACCCTTCACCTAAAATCCAAGTAAACACATGCAGTACACTTCTAATCTCAACCCCCTCCTTATAAAAATCCAACATCTCACAACAACACAGAACTACCTCCACAAATACAACCACAACAACATAACACAATCACAAACATCTTTCAACTTAATAAAATATCCGAAATTCCTAGAATAATAATGAATAAGTTCCGTACTCTACCCCGAAACATAATAATAATATACCCAGGTTATCAGAGCTCTATTACAAAGGAGGAAAAGGGCACTTGTAGGTTTTCAGAAACCTACTAGTGAAAACGGTGTGGAGAGGTAACCACTATGCGCCTCCTAATTTGCTGGCCGAACTCTGCAGTCTGGGCATTTTAAGAAAAACAAAGGCCCAGGGGAGAAACATGTAAAACGTTAGAGTGAGTGGACGAAAATAATACATGAAACGCCAAAAATTCATCACAATGATTAGAACTAATGTTTCATGCTCTCCCAAAGATTTATTTATTAAAATAACATTTATGCATGCCCACAAATAACAACAATTCCACAAATGCAAGATAAAATAACCAAGTGAGGATTATGGGAAGAGAAATATTCACAAACATAATAAGTCTGACCTCTCAGACTAGGGTCGGAGCTAAGAGCTCTAGTAGCGCCCTCACGCTACTCTATGCTAGCTATATAAAATAATACGGTCAACCCTTGAAATATCAACCTGACCTCTCAGGCTTGTCTGTCCTCTCAGACCAGGGTCGGAGCTAAGAGCTCTAGATAATGTGATAACGGTCAACCCTTATAATATCAACCTGACCTCTCAGGTTTGTCTGACCTCTCAGACCAGGGTCGGAGCTAAGAGCTCTAAATAAAGTGGAAATGGTCAACCCTCATAGTGCACTACGTAATTTGCCTGACCTCTCAGGCTAGGGTCGGAGCTAAGAGCTCTAGTAGCGCCCTCACGCTACTCTAGCTAGCATATTCTTTGGTCAACCCTTATAATATAATTTCATATAAGTACTTTACTCAATTCTCTTCCCAAAACAAATAAATGAAACTAATCCTCAACATATTTGCATCCATCCAAACACACATTCAAGAACCCGAGGAAATTATAATGCTCGAAACAATCGTATAAATCTTGCAATTAAATCAATAATTAGGGCATGCATTCATTTAAAAAATAAACTGTCCACTCACAGTAAAGGGACTAGCCCTGAGAACGATCCTGTGCCTCCCCGGAACGTAAATCCTCACGTCCTGTTTAATAAAAATAAATACGTTAATTATCCCAAACCGTAAAATCGG
This sequence comes from Comarum palustre, assembly GCA_951800085.1. Classification (NCBI taxonomy): domain Eukaryota; kingdom Viridiplantae; phylum Streptophyta; class Magnoliopsida; order Rosales; family Rosaceae; genus Comarum; species Comarum palustre. The sequence continues at coordinate 19,496,281 of OX637579.1, forward strand.
GTATCCGGAGACATTAGTATAAACTCCGTAATAAACTTGCTTAATTCTTGTATACTCTTAGCAAATCTTCGGTCAATCCCGACCAACGATAACATGTAATTCTTTTTCCGAACCGGAACGATATTTCGAATAACAATCGAAACTTAATCGACTCGGCCATTAATCCCACCTCCACCATGTTTCATATACCTTAATTTCTATATCCAATTACTTCCAATTCTCCACAATTATCATCTTTTACCTCCAAATTAACTTTGAAATATTTTTACCTTTAATCCTAACTCAATTACCAAACTGTCAAAAGTAATTTCTCATGTAAATGACAGAAATGCCCCTGTGAACAGTGAAATCCGGTCACCGGCCAATTGGCCTCCGACCGGCGATCTCCGGCCATCTTCCGGCTCCTCTCCACCTCCCCTACAACTTCCCTTTACATCACAACAACCAAAACTAACCCTAACACCAACAAATCACAAAGAACAGTAGAAAATTCCCAAAATTTGGAATTCTCGATTGAATCCCTCACCTAGGCTGTAATCGACCGGCGCTCCGACTTTGGGAGGCTCAGAGGTGGCCTGTGGACCGGCTAGGAGCGGCAGGCGACGGCACAGAGGCCTGACCCGACCGGAACCCGAAAACCCAGCAGCTTTTCGGAGGGTCTTCTCTCCCTCCACGCGGCGGCGCTGCCCCAATCCAAACGCTTGCTGAGTTGCTGGACCTCCGGCGAGTCGAGGGAGACCGGTCACGCGCTACACGGCGGCCGGTGGTGGCGGATCCCGTCGAGCACAGTGAAGGCGCTGTGTCGACCCAGAGAAGGACGAAGAAGGAGAAGACAGAAAGAGAAAGTGACGCGAAAAAGAAAGGAAACCGGATAAAAGGGGAAAGTTTCCAAACAAGAAATTTTTTTTTTTTTTTTTTTTTTTTGAAACACAGAACCCCTAAATTTTTCTTCGTTCAAATCCGGAATTTACCCCAATAAAAACCCCGATAATTTTTAAATTACCGTCAACAATTCCGACAGTTAATTTTATTGTTCAAACTTTAATGTCGACACCGTAAATTCACGGATAACGGAAGGAAGGTAACTCACAGTGAAATTATCAGATTCGGGGTGTGACAGTCATGTTGTAAGGGAGAAGGTGCAGCGTGGAGTAATCAAGATACAATTCATTCGAAGTAATGAGCAACCAGCGGATCTTTTCACTAAACCATTGAGTTTGAAACAGTTTAAAACGCTACTACACAAGTTGGGTGTCATCAATATCCACTCCAACTTGAGGGGAGTATTGAGAAGGAAGATTCTAGGTGATTGACATCTCTTGAATGTAGGGATTTGATGTGTATGGTATTGTAAAACCCCAAAGGATTTGTTTCCTATTTTAAAGAGACCTGTTGGACAAGAATGGGGATACTACTTATATATAAGGATGTAATCAGTCATTGAATTGATACAATTGAAATACAACTTTCAACCCCAATCTCTTCAGTATATAACATTGTTCTGTCAGGTATCTCAAGTACTTGAAGAAGCACAATGTGAGGGATTAGCTCCGTGTGATTGCATTGAACAAGGACCGCAATGTGTATGAATTGAGATACTTCAACATTGCAGAAAACGAAGACTGAGACATTAGCTTCCTATTTCGAGGCACTATTTATTAATTTTATTTGGGCTTGACTGTGAAACTAACTATATCCTCAAGAGTATTTTGTACTGAGATCTAGTTTTTGATTACCACATTGTCTTTCTGGTTGGTGCAATGCATATTGCTCTGATAATTTGATAATTTCATTACTTGTGCAAATGATGCATATCTCGTTTTGCAAATCCTACCCTGCATATAGTTGAAGGCCTCATAAGTTTACATCTGAAACCAAATACGGCCATAGATTGTGATGAAAGAACTTGCTGTTGATTGGACTTGAGAATGTCCATACTGACGGTTTGATTTAGATTAAATTCCTGCAGAGACAATGTAACTTGAATTATATAACCATCATAGTTCCCTCATAAAGGATGGTATTTGACTGCGTAACTATGAGAAGATTGTATCAACTTTGATCTATTAAAACTGGAAGACGCAACCTTTCAATGTCAATATACCTCAAGAACCGCAGCCTTTGTGGATGCTTCAGTATGTTCGTGAATTTAACTTGTTGTTTTCACTATTACCATTAGTCGCCAAGAGATATTTTGATGAGCATTCATTACTGCCATTAACGAAGAATTCAATTCCTTATGTTCATCATCATAGAATCGGACTCCAAAGTTAGAGCCCTTGACTGACTGATTGCGCTGCCTTTCAGGAGATTGCTTGGTTTGCCCGCTATCTCTTGTCATCGTCGTCTATAGGGCTGTCGGTACTAATACTGATCTAGCGATCTATCGGCCGAGTTCACAAATCCCACCAATCCCACATCGAGAATAAATTGTTGTTTTGGTGTTTATATAAGCTGATGTTTGTGTTGCTAATGTTGAGCCTTGTAGCGGGGGCTTGTAACTGATCAGGGCTATTTTCATGTACTATGGCATAATTCTCACCTCTGCAGTAAGAAAGGTACTGTGACTTCAACTCTTCTTCATATCTTTAGTTTGCATCCAAATATTTAACATAGATACATCATACTTAGGTTATATTTTGCTCCGTAGATTTTGCTTATTTCTTGTTTAATATTCTACTTAATCCTGCTATATATTTCAATTACTCTGATCATCCTAAATTGCACTTGATAAACTACTCACTCCAAGATCATTTGTTTTGGGCTGCTGTGTAAAACTACACAGGACCACACTACTGCAACTTTGCAGAGATCATGAAGAGAGCTTCAAAACTAGATTTCTTCATCCCTAATACAAATATAATGAATTAACAAGCCTGAAGCTTTTAAATTTATCAAAAATAATCATATAGGAATTTTAACAAAACAAAATCGGACCAACCTTGTCAAGAAAATCAATGCCCACTGCAGGAGAGATCTTGATTTGGTCTTTGGTACCTGCAGTATAGTAGTATACCCTTCTCCTGTTTGATGAAAAATCTGCAGACACATGCTATAGAGTTCATGAATTAATATGAATAAATCGAACTGCAGAGCACAGTTTTTAAAGTTGACAATGAACAGAGTTGGAGCTAGTCCTAAATGTTGACACTCCTCCTTCACCTTCTCCAAATCCTACTCAATCTCTATCAAGCACCATATAACCATGATGCTCGATAGAGATTGAGAGGAAAAGGAGAAGGAGGTGAGGAATGACAACCTTTAGGACTGAGTAATGAGTCTGTGCGTGTGTCTGATCTGAAGATAGAGCAAAGCTTTGTAGTGCTGGGAAAGTCCAACATTCATTTCATCTTTTATGCTTTTCTTATCTGCCCAACTTCCCAACCTTTTTGTATTCAACATGCTAGTTCAAATTCAAACCAGAACTTCCTTGTCCTTTTGATAAGCATCTTTATTATGCTGACATTGATTCTGCCAAAGAGCATACTGTAAAAATATTGGGGAGGCAGCTGAAACCATTACAGCACTACCTTTGGTAACTTGCACCAAAGGAGAAGCAAGATGTTTAATTTTCGTAGAGTTGCTCAGGCAGGCTTTCTCCTTTGGGTTCTATCTTTATGTGTTGCTAATTAATTGACGTTTCTACCAGCACCATGCTACTAGCAGGTGCAGACCTACATTACTAGAGCCTGTGCAGACTGAGCTGTGCATTTAGTTTTTGGAATCAGTCCACTCTAGTTTTGACTTTGATCTTATTCTCAGTTTAAACAAAGAGACTTTAATTGCGATTTTGATGTGATTTAGCATAGAAAACAAACTATACTATAGGCCAAATTAATGATACAAATACTAAATCTAAAATCTAACAAATCAAAGATTATCGTGTCACGTGACACGTCTAACCTACTAATTGTAATTCTTTATTCTAAGATATTGTACAATTTATGGAAGAATATATGAGTTGCAATCTAGAATCGAAGATATCCTCCCACCCCGCTACAATCCACCCCAAATCGAAGACACCAAAAGTGGGTATGATTTGTGAACCTAATTTCGTAAAGCAAAAGCTTAGAAAGCCGTGAAAAGAACCATATGCCTATAACACTCGTTTAAATGTTTTGAGTAGTTTCCCGCTATGTGGCGGCAGACCCTGAAAAAATGCGAGCTTCTTCAAAGCTCATATCTGTGACACACGCACCCAAGTCTTAATATTTCCCACCCTACACCTGAACCCTTCGTTTGGAATACCCTCATCCGAGCCCATGTTCAATCCAAAGCCCCAAACCACGCCCCAATCTCCATCTTCAATCAAATGCGCTTACATGGAGTTGAACCCGATAACCGCACCTTCCCTTTTCTCCTTCAGTCCTTCAATTCCATTCCTTATTTCCGGTCCGGAATGCGAATCCATGGCCAAGTTTATCTTTTCGGGTTCCATCAGGACCCCTTTGTCCAGACCTCTCTCATTCACATGTGCTCGGCTTGTGGGGACTTGACGCTTGCACGCCAAATGTTTGATGAAATTACCCAAAGAGATTTGCCGTGTTGGAGTTTGATCATAGACGCGTATGCGAAAGTGGGTTTGGTTGATGCTGCAAGAGTTGTGTTCGATGAAATGCCCCAGAGAAATGTGGTCTCTTGGAGTTGTATGATAAAGGCGTATGTGCTGTGTGGCGGTTATAAGGAGGCGCTTGCTTTGTTTCGTGAGATGCAGAGGTTGGATAGTGTGAGGCCTAATGAGTTCACCATGTCGAGCGTACTTTCGGCTTGTGGAAAACTGGGTGCACTTGAGCATGGGAAATGGGTTCATGCTTATATTGATAAATATGGGATGAGAGTTGATGTCGTGCTAGGGACTGCGTTGATGAACATGTATGCGAAATGTGGAAGTATTGAGAAGGCAAGAGGGGTTTTTGAAAATTTGGGACCTCATAAGGATGTGATGGCATGCTATGGAGTCTCTTGAATTATTTGCTGAGATGATTAAGTGTGGCTTGAGGCCAAATGCTGTAACTTTTGTCTGTGTTCTTTGTGCTTGTGTTCATGGGGGTCTTGTAGATGAAGGTAAGGAGTATTTTCAGAGGATGGATGAGGAGTTTGGTATTAAGCCTTTGATCTAGCACATTGTTGACCTTTATGGAAGAGCCGGGCTGATTTCAGACGCATGGAAGGTGGTGATATCCATGCCAATGGAACCTGATGTGCTTGTTTGGGGAGCTCTACTAAGCGGTGCTAGGATGCATAGGGACATAGAAACAAGTGAGATTGCCATGAACAAGCTAATTCAGTTGGATCCAACTAATAGTGCTGCATATGTACTTTTATCGAATGTGTACCCAAAAATGGGGAAATGTAGTGACGTAAGACGTGTGAGAGATCTTATGGATGAAAGGGGGATCAAGAAAGTTCCGGGCTGTAGTTTGGTCGAGGTGGAAGGTGTGCTTCATGAATTTTTCGTGGGGGATGATTCTCGATGAGATCATGAAGAGGTTAAAGATGAGGGGTTTTGTGGGTAATACATGTGAGGCATTGCTCCAGCTTGATGAGGAAGGAAAGGAGCTAGCCCTGTCGTTTCACAGTGAGAAATTGGCGCTTGCTTTCTGCTTTTTGAAGACTACTCCTGGCACACCAATTCGAACTGTAAAAAATCTGAGGATATGCTGCGATTGTCACGTTGCGATGAAGATGATTTCGCAGGAGTTCAATCGAGAAATTGTCATTCGAGATTGCAACCGGTTTCACCATTTTTGGGGACTTAGCTCTTGTAAATATTAATGGTAAACTATACGTAAATCCTTCATTTTTACTTCTAGGATAAAAATTTGCATCTAGGCTAGCATATTTTTTTTTCCATTTCAGCCAAATTTTCATGTAGTATCATTTTTGGAAATCATTTTCTGTGAACCGTCTAGTTTTATTGATTTGAATATCTTCACGATTATTAATTTGGTTGAAAATTTGTAAAGATTATCTACACATATATATTTAAAATCTAAACGGTTAAAATAAGAAAATATGATCAAGAAGTAGGTGAAATAATGAAATTTGTTCCTTAGCTAAGAAACGTACATGTGCTTCTGATAATCATATATATATATATATATATATGAGGACCCTTTCATTAAGGGATTTTTTTTGACATATATAAGAGATCAAACATTAGACTAACTTTTCGATCACATATCAACATCTCCACCGTTTAATATTTAGATTCATATATGTAGATCATTTCTGTAAAATTTCATCCAATTTGGTGATCGTTAAGAATTTGAACTAATTAAAATCAATTGACGCGTTAAATATGTCAAACATGAACCGTTTATGCGTATAATTTTAATTCGCAGTTTTGAACGTCTTATTGATTACTAAATTATATGAAATTTTACAAAAATGATCTATATATAAATTTATATATTAAATAATGAAGATATGATTTGATAATTAAAAAATTAGTTTAATTATTCATCGCTGATATATGTCAAAAATATCTGTTAGTAGAAAGGCCTATATGTATATATATATAACGCTGAATCGTGGATCTGTCAGCTTGAACATAACAATTGAAGCCTACGTGTGACATGATTGAGTTTGGTCTCTGGGTCTAATGACGTTGTCAATGTCACCTTCAGCCACATGAATCACATTCATATATTGGGAACAATTGTTAAATCCAATCCCAGATTTTAATCGAATCAAAGCTTAAACCTTTGAATCCAATCCATGCATGTTTCCCTTATCCCAACTTCTTGGAATCCACACCCGTTGTCGCTTTTCTGTCACTCGCCCCAGGCATTCCGGCAGTCAGCTGCGGCGCCGGCAGGTCTATCCGGCGATTGTCAGGTTCGTCTTATATCTCCCTTATCTCGTTTGGATCGAGTCTGTGGTTCAACAATAGTGTGGAGAGTTTACTTCGTAGTGAATTTGCGTTCTGGGTGTTAATCATTCCGAAGGATTATATAGATATAGAAGTAATGATTTGTCATGTTTGTTGTGATATTGAGCTATATTGTTCACCAAGTTTCTTATGTGTATCAGGGCCTTGTTGCTTTTGTTTAGATTTTGAGCTGCAAGTAGTTTGAGGAAGAATGCCTGGACTTTTGAGAACAATTGGGCTGGAAAAATGTGACAGCTACTTGATTTTCGAGAGCGAAACTGCCCTCGGTGGTGGTGTCCGGACATTCTTATATGTTCTTGGTCTTGCTTATTGTTTCCTTGGGCTGTCAGCTATTACTGCTCGTTTTTTCCGATCCATGGAGAGTGTTGTGAGCCACACGCGGAAGGTGGTGGAATTTGATCCTTACTCAGGTGGTGAAATTATTAAGCATGAGAAGGTGTGGAACTTTACAATTGCAGACATTAGCTTGCTGGCCTTTGGGACCAGCTTTCCTCAGATATCATTGGCTACTATTGATGCGATACGAAACATTGGGAGCCTCTATGCTGGAGGTTTGTTTTTCAGAGAACTCACTGCATAACATAGGGTGTTTTGATTTAGAGATTTTGGGTTCATTGCCTGTCACATTATCTGTACTACTTTCAGTATGTTATACCTGTACAGCATATGCGTCTAATTGTACACACGTAGATACACTGGACAAATCATGAGGATTGCTGTAGTATCTGTGAGAAAGTTCATGCATTCAATGACAGCGTGTAGGCAGGCATAAGTCGAGTTATGTTGTTCTTGAAAAGGTCATAAAATGATGGGAAAAATAGTCAGTTGATTGGAGAATTTCAAGTTATCCACCAGTTGAATTGTCAGTGAAACTCTCAGCCTGGTTGTAATATAGCTCTATATTCCCCAAAATGTGAAAATAGTTACGTAAGTGCATTTCATTGTTATGAAGGAGCATGATCACTCAAAAACTATCTTGCAATAATTATTACTTGGATTGTGCTTTATCCCTTCTTTGTGTTACTGCTCATGGTATATCTGCAATGATTTTTTCACATTTTCTTCTTTCCACATAGATTTAGCTTCAAGTCAGCTTATGTTCATAGTTTATAATATTGTTATTTCTCTTGTTTTATAGGTTTGGGTCCTGGAACACTAGTTGGTTCTGCTGCATTCGACCTTTTCCCCATCCATGCTGTTTGTGTTGTAGTTCCTAAAGCTGGAGAGCTGAAAAAGATTGCTGATATAGGAGTTTGGCTAGTTGAGCTCTTTTGGTCTTTTTGGGCATATATTTGGTTATATATAATTTTAGAGGTGAATATTATGTATATTTGGTTAACCATGAAAACTTCTTTTTTCCTCCCTAAACAAAGAAGATGAGGATTTTCATTTAGACCCTAGAATTTCTGACGTAGAAAATACTGGTGAATCATAGGCTCACTTTTTTTTGGGGTAAAGGTCAAATTGATTCTGTTGATTGCTATTTGGTCATCATGAAACCGATATATGATTGACATCCTTTGCAAGAACATGATTCCATTTGATACACGGTATCTAGTATCTGTTAGGACTTATGATATACTATGTTTACAACTCTGGTGAAATGCTCTGCTAAATAGTTAATGCTGCAGGTGTGGACGCCAAATGTGATTACACTGTGGGAGGCCTTATTGACTGTACTACAATACGGATTACTGCTGACACATGCTTATGCTCAAGACAAGCAGTGGCCTTATATTTCTCTTCCTTTGTATGTGTTTCTCTATTTCCTTAAATTTTGAACATGTTAAATTTCTTGTCTTTGTTTCTTAGCTGGAATCAATGGATAGGTTTAGTTTTCTTAGTAGTTGTTGTATGTCTCAAGGCCAAGAAGTGAGAGACCAGAGGACTGGGTGCCAGCTGAGCCAGTTGCATGTAAGCTTGATAGTGGTCTCTGTGATGAATACTCTGAAATACATCATGCCGGCAAAGATGAAAACAGAGATGTCGTTGATATTTTCTCCATACATTCAGAAACAGGAAATGGTGTAGGTACTTATCCGAAGTTCTTTATGATGATGAATGTCTTGCATCAAAATTCTTCAGGAAATTTCTACTAATTCAGTATCTTTATCTCAAATTTTAAATGCAAAATTTCTCAATATTGAGAACTCACTTTGCAGGTCCAGTGTATCAACAAGTCTCTGGAATTGATGAAAGTCCTGAATCCTCTAATAAGGAGTATCAAGAGAAAATGGTTTCAGAAGATCATCCAGTTTTTACACTTTGGAGGCAACAATTTGTTGATGTAGTCAAGGTATTGTATGTATACACTAAAATTTTTGTTATCAAGACTGGTTGTTCATGTTTGTGGTAACTTCTTTTTTGTGAACAGCTCGAAAGCACAGAATCAAGAAAACTGAACAACATCTATTTGCGACTGGCAAGAATTTTCTGGCAATCACTTCTTGCTCCTTGGAGACTATTATTTGCATTTGTTCCTCCTTATAACATCGCTCATGGCTGGGTTGCCTTCATATGTTCCTTAATTTTCATCAGTGCGATAGCTTACATTGTTACACGACTCACTGATCTCATAAGTTGTGTCACAGGTAGCTTTTTGTGCCTTAAGCCCATAACTTGTGGATGATTGATAATCCATTGTTCATGAATCAGTCAGAGCACTAAATTTTTGAACTTCGTACTATTTCAGGAATTAATCCTTATGTCATAGCATTTACGGCATTGGCAAGTGGAACTTCGTGGCCAGATTTAGTTGCAAGTAAGATTGCTGCTGAACGTCAGTTAACAGCTGACTCTGCCATTGCAAACATCACTTGCAGGTATACTCATACATCTCCTCTTTGAAAGTTAGACTGTTACATCAAGTATGTTTGGTCTAGAAGTAATACATTTAGCAATACACTGGAAGATCAAAATAGTTTTCATTTTCTCAATACCATTTTCTGTTATGAGCAATTTGGAATGTCAGGATCTGAACTTACTTTCCTGTATACTCATGTTATTTTATAGCAATTCGGTGAATATATATGTTGGCATTGGTGTTCCATGGCTGATCGACACTGCATACAATTATTTTGTATATAATGAACCACTGCGGATTGAGAATGCAGCGGGTCTTAGCTTCTCATTGCTTGTATTTTTCGCAACTTCAGTAGGCTGCATTGCAGTTCTGGTAATTAGGCGTTTAACATTGGGTGCAGAGCTTGGAGGGCCAAAGCTTTGGGCATGGATTACCTTTGTGTTTTTCATGTTGCTTTGGATAACCTTTGTTGTACTGTCTTCCCTCAAGGTTTCTGGCATCATATAAGAGGTTTTTTATACCCCAATATTGTTTCGGGTGTTTCTCTATCCTATTGGATTAGTTATGTCAAAGTTGTATGTAAACAAAGACCCTTACAGTGTAGCATTGCTGTATGATTACAAATGTATTATGCTGTTCAGGCATGTTCCTAGGATCTTACGACTGTTTGAATTGTAGGAACAAACTCGTGTTTCTTATTTTGATGATACAGAATATGAGAATATACATAGCTTGATGGTGTTTCCTTGCATATATACACTTTTACAGAGAGAGTATTCGGTGCACCGGATAAAAACAAAAAAGAAGAAAAAACAAACGTAAATAGTGTATAGAACGTAATAGGACGGTGTGAGACGGGCAGGTCACGGTGCACTGAATAATTTTCACAGCTTTCCATGGCAACAGAGAACAATTCTTAAGGGAGGCACTGCTAGCTTGCTACATAGTACTCATAGTAGGAGCTTTTGATGATTTCTTCAAATATGAGAAGAAAAACAAAGTAAAACAAGTAGATAAAATTTTGAAACTAACATTTCGATTATGCTGGAGGATATCAAGGGTTTGTTACTCAGAATGTGAGTTTACAGTTGAGTGGTTCCCCTAATACAAACAATCACTCTCTCCTGATCGTTTGATTCATTCTTTCTCTGCTCTCTCTCTCTCTCTCTGTGTTGCTTGGTGCATACAGTCCGGTCGATCAGAGGATGAATTCGGGCGCGAAGCATGCTATTGTGGTGAAAGTTATAGGTCGGACTGGATCCCGATGACAGGTTAGAGTCAGGTTTCACGACGATACGAATCGGCTTATCATGAGGAATGTGAAAGGACCAGTGAGGGAGGGGATACCCTTACCTTACTCGAGTCTGAAAGGGAAGCCAGGAGGCTGCGTTGAAGTGGGAGGCTTTCTTCCACCCTAGCTTTGTAGATCCCTTGTCATTTGTCATGCAACTTAAGCTCTGGTCTTTAGTCTTTCTTGATTGGTGTTATAATTCTGATGTGCTTCTAGTTTTTCCGATTAGCAGATGCAGTTTTTCAGGTTGGATCTACTAGTTGGTGCAATAAAGACTTGTTTGAATTCTCTTAGTTTGAATTGCAGGATCTTATTATTATGGCTATTTCAATTCTCTTAGATCAGATTAGATAGTCATGGTTCTCTACTGCAGAATAGACATTAGGTTACTGGACAATACAAACGCCAGCTATACAACTTCGAGTCTTCGGAGTATTATATGATTGCAGCAACAACAAAAAAACAGTTTTGTAACAAATTGTGTGCTATGCATAGAGTGTTTAAGGTGTCATGCACTAAACCCTAAATGCAGGCTAAATGAAAACCTTGGGCATTGCTGATGGGATCGGTTGCACTCTCTGCCATTATGAATTGAGACTCTGGATCACTTTTGTAGTGTGCAAACAAATACACCATTTTTGGTAAATCAATGGCCCCAAAATACACCATTTCATTTCCACATCGCGAAATGTAACTGGCCTGCACATAGCATACTATCTTTTGCTCTCATTTGGTGCAGTTCTGAACTACAAAGGGGAGTATCAATTGAGACTAAAGAATATTCGTAAATAATTACACTGTTAAGTTGAATTCTCTTTGGCATCTCATCAGTCATTACTAATGTAATGGCTATTATTCATAACATTAGTCGGACTCTGTTCATAACATTACTCGACTGTGTTCATTTAATCATTGGTCATTAATCTCTTTAAGCAAAGCTGCATTTGATAAAAGGAAACAAAATATCTGCTACAATATGGAATCCAGAAGCATAATTCAAGTTGAACAAAATTAAGTCATTCTTTGAGCAGCTTCCTTTGCAAGGAGCCTCTCCTTTGCCTTGGTCTTGGCCTGTGATTTGGAACCCATGATGCCACCACCCCACTTCTTCCTATATTCCTCATACTTGTCATTGAAGTTGGCCTACAGTGCAAGATGAAATCAAACATGTCAAACAAAGCAATCAGCAAATGTCGTGTTTGATTCTAACACTTAAAGGTACTTGACACAAATTCAAAGAAACAGTCATTCCAACCAACCTTGATGGCCTCCAAGACCCTGCTGAAGTCCATTCTATCTTCATTCTTGACTGTTGTCAAGCACAAAACTGAAGCAGTTTTCTTGTGAACAATCTGTCAGAAGAGAAGATAAAAATTATCTCAAGTAGCCGTGGCATGATAAAACAAAATGACATTTCATAAATGTTAGGACAATTACCGCTCCCAAACGTGCTTTGCCCTTGACAATGCAGTAAGGGATTTCCATCTTCCTGCACAAAGCAGGGAGCCATACAACCAGCTCAATTGGATCGACATCATGGGCGATAATAACAAGCTGGGCCTTGTTCTGCGGATAAAAACCATAATAAAGAATGTCACTCATACATAACCCCAATTATAAGAAAATACCACAATTGTAGAAGGTACAAAACAATACCTGCTCAATGAGGTAGGTGACATGGTTGAGACCATACTTGACAACAACAGGCTTCTTGTTTTCGACAGTTATCCCTTCAGATTCTTGCTGTGCCCTTTTCAATAGACGCTCCTTCTTCTCTGCTTTGTCTTCAGGCCTGTACTTGAGAAGCATCTTGAACAGGCTTGTAGCTACAGCCAAGCAAAAAAGTGTTATATCATACTGTAACAACAAGTATCATCAACACCGCTAATGTAAGTCTGAAAACAGAAGAACATGATCGAAAACATACCGAGGTTCTTATCAAGGGTCTTGGTGAACTGGTTAAGAGCCGGTGGGACCTTGAGCCTCTGCTTGAGGATCCTCTTCTTCCTCTGAATCTGAACAGCCTTGGGCCATTTGACGAATCGGGTTAGATCCCTCTTGGGAGGCAATGCCCCTCCAATCCCGAACTGCTTCGGACGCTTCTCGAACAGTGGGTTCACCACCTTCTCCTGTCAACCAATCTCAACAGTAAATCACAACAACCAAAACAATATATACACGTAAAAGCAGCACCAGTGTTACCGGCTTCTTCTTCGAAGCTGCTACGACTGGGAGCTTTGCGCCTTTCTTTGGACCCTGAAACAATTAGGATAAACAAAAAAAATGAGAGAGCTGAACGGAAAACAAGTGGTTGGCAATAGCGAATAGGCAGAAGAGGACCATTTTCGGCAGCTGCGCTTCGATTTAGCTTGGAAGACTGCGGACGCCGAAAACCCTACCAGTGTGTGTGTGTGTGTGTGCTTGGGTATATAATAAACATACGGAGGAACTTAATAAGGAAGAAAATTAACGATTCCAAAATCCAGTCACGTTTGGCTTACAATTCAACAGGTTGTAAGCCCGCTGGGCCTCCAGCTGGCCCAATACCTATAACAAACAAGAGGCTCAAATTATGTGTGCAGCAACAACAACAAAAATCGCCCTTGGGCCTAAGAAACTAAGACTGTAATCTTGAATATATATATATATATAGACTTTCTAGGTTGCGGACGTCTGCATCAAGCTCTTTGGTACGGATGCACTTTTTGATCTTATTTTCAGATCTTAACCGTTTAATATCTAGGTATATATGTATAAATCATCTCTGTAAATTTCATCTCGTTTGATGATCGTTAAGACAGTCAAATCTGTGATTTACCAAGAAGAAAACGGACGGTTCTTGAACTGTTTAACCGAAACTGTCAGTTTTCTTCATGTTAAATCACATATTTGAATGTCTTAACGATCACCAAATGAGATGAAATTTTACAGAGATGATCTATACATATATACCTAGATATTAAACGGTTAAAATCTGAAACTAAGATCGAAAAGTGGGGCAAAATCACACATCCGCACCAAAGGGTTTGGTGCGGATGTCCGCAGCCTAGAAGCCATATATATATATATATATATATATATATATGTGGCCCTGCTATTGAGGAATCCCTATTTTTGGTTTATTTATAAGGATAGTCATTCGACCAACTTTTCGATCACATAGAAATATCTCCACCGTTCAATATGTAGATGCATATATATAGATCATTTCTGTAAAATTTCATCAAATTTGGTGATCGTTAAGGCTTTAAAATAACTGAAATCATTTGATGGATCAAATCTGCCAAACTTGAACCGTTAATGTCTATAATATTAATTCTCAGTTTTGAACATCTTAACGATCACCGATTTGGATGAAATTTTGCATAGGTGATCTATATATTATGACCTAAAAATTGAACGGTTAAGATTGAAAAATGTGATCGAAAAGTTTGTCGAATGCCTATCCCTATAAATAAACTAAAAATAGGGATTCCTTAGTGGAAGGACATTCACATATATATACATGACCCTTCTATTGAGGGATCTCTATTTTTGGTTTATTTATAGGGATAGGCATTCGACAAAATTTTCAATCACATAACTACATCTTCACCGTTCAATATGTAGATGCATATATATAGATTATTTATGCAAAATTTCATCAAATTTGGTCATCGTTAAGGCTTTGAAATAACTGAATTCATTTGACGGATCAAATCTGCAAAACATGAACCGTTAAGGCCTATAATTTTAATTTACAGTTTTAAATATCTTAACGATCACCGATTTGGATGAAATTTTGCAGAGGTGATCTATATATTAGGACCTAAGAATTGACCGGTTAAGATTGAAAAATACGATCGAAAAGTTTGTCGAATGCCTATTCTTATAAATAAACTAAAAATAAGAATCCCTTAATGGAAGGGTCATATATATATATATATATATATATATATATATATATATATGTGTGTGTGTGTGTATAAATGTGTGAAATAAAACTAATAGGTTAAGATCAAGAACACTGGCTCATTACAAATCATATTTGGCGGAATCAGGGGATCACTCATTGGTGATTATGCACGTACGCTTCTATAGGCAGTTGCTGGAAATTAGAGATATAAAAGGGTTTCTCTTCTGGTGGTACAGTGTATTACTATGGTGTGTAATGTCCCTTGGAGACTCAAATCTGTTAGTGAGGGGAGTTTAATGCTTGGTCAAGACTTTATGTTCAAATCTATGTTTTTTTAGAAGCTAATTTTGTTGCGGATGTGATTGTTGAAGTGGGTTACTCTATCCCAAATATGAAGATTTGGTTCAATTTCTCTAAAAATGTGAGCTAGTTTCCTTTACTTTATTAGTGATCTTCCTCCACTCGTTTGATGGACTACCTTCAGATGATGTTGGACTTCGTTCTCAGCTCCTTTAGTAGCCTACCTCCACTCGTTTGGTGGACTACCTTCTGATGATGTAGGGCTTCACTATCGGCTCCTTTGGTGGCCTTCATCCACTCATTTGGTGGATTACTTTCGACTGATGTAGTGCTTCCTCTATTCCTTTGGTGATCTCCTTATGGACTTCATCCACTAGATGGTGATCATCCTCGCCTCCTTCTTAGTGTTGGACATCTGCTACTTGACTTGGGCCTTCTCTTCCTCAAGTTGGTGGAGTTCTCTTAAATGACATGTTGACATGTAAGCTAGGAGGTTATCGGAGGACCAGCTTAAGATCGGCCCAACACTCTCCAACACCAAAGTCATTAAAGTGTTTGAACAACAAGTAGAGATTGGAGAAGAATAGAGGGGGTTCAAGTATAACATGATTTTGTGAAAGAAGATGAAGAAATTAGTCTAGCAACTGTGCTTCTTGGCATGGGTTGAGTTTTGGAAAAGGAGAGGATCAGAGAGATAGATATAGTTAACAAAAAATTGTAAGTGACGGTAGAATAAAAATTTCAAATTTTCTAAAATTTTTGGCGAGAGAGATATGCTTGGTGTCGAAGGTCGACACGTGGTGAAGTGGGTGAAGGGTCAGAGACAGGTGTCGTGTATCTACAAACCTTCTTCCTTGAATCACTCTCAGGCATGCTTACGAGACACAGGGCCGACCGTGAGATTTTCGAGGTCCAAAGCAAAGAGAAAAATTGAGGCCCTTGTTGTTGAAGGATTGGTTCCTCATTCACCACCATATCTGGTTCTTCTTCTCCACTATTATCATTAACTTGTTGATGAAGGATTGGTTTCTCATTCAAATTTGGTTCGTCATTCAAACCTTGTTCCTCATTCAAATCTGGTTTCGCATTCAAACTTTGACTTGCTTCTGCATTCTCATTCACATCAGTAGAAGTTTGTGCATGTTTCTTACTTCAATTTAAATAATTATGAATAGTCATCAATCTCAACTCAAGTTGTGCTTCCGAAATCAACTGAAGTTCTCAATCTTAGTTGATAGTTCAAATTGCAAAAACCATGGAATTAGACTCATTAGAGAAGGAGGAGGAAGGACTTACCTGACTACTTTCATCGGAAAAAATTCGAGGGCTTGAGGGCTGCTGGGCAGACTGTAGGAGACGGGAGACCTTGATAATTGATATGAGAAATTGAGAAAGTGTGCGAGCGATGTGGCTCAAAGAAAAAGTTGCAAAAGACATGCGTTTAGTATGCATACATATATATATATAAAGTCTGGATCTAGAACGCACCGTGCACACTTTGTTAAAGTGCGGACGGCCACGTGTCGCCATCTCTGTGTAGCGGGAAGAGAAAACGAAAGGAAACGGACGGCGGGGATGACGACACACAGACCGTGCGCACTTTAACAAAGTGCGGACGTGTGCTTCAAATACGGCCTGTATATATATATATATATTGGGTGGTGCTATTAACACACCCCATCTATTTTTCAACCAATCATGAAACAAATTTTAACGACAAACTTGTAAATAAAAATAAAATATGTAGTCAGAAAAAGAGATGAGGTGTGTTAATAGCAACACCCTATATATTTGGCTAGATTTTAGGGGGCCCACGGGCGGTATGTTCCCGGTTGTAGAGGTCTCATTCGGGATAGATTAGATGTCATGTCATCTAACATACTGTTACAGAGAAGCTGATATCACATATACGATTTTTTTTAAAAAAAATTGAGGGCCCAAAGCACAAGCTTGGTGGGCTTCCCCCAGGGCCGGTTTTGATGAGACATGCCTGACGACGACTACTGGACGTCCTAGAGAGTGCCTGAATCATTCTTAGGCATGCTTTGGAGACATGCCTGGTGGCGGCTACTGGACGCCCTAGAGAGAACTTGAGGATTGTGGCTCTTAGGCCCTGGAGGTCGAACACATGGCCTTGGAAGCTTAGGTTCTTGATTTGTTTAGATGATGATTCTCTAAAGGTTAAGTCTCGATACGCTCTAGTCCTACCATGTTGGAAGGTTAATCTTTGTGACAGTCCAAGATCTTTAGTGACAGTCTAAGACCTTTGATGATAGTTCTAGACACTTGGTGGTAGTCTAAGGTGGAGACTTTAATGCTAAGTTAGGCGTTTCACAATTACTCATGTGTGAGATCATCTTTATTTCTAGAATAAAAGTTTAGGTGTGTTGAAAAGTCAGAGTTCTAGGTGCCTCTTTAACATTTCAACACATTATACGTGGAATGAGTTGAAAAATCAAGTTTGATTGTCGAACCAAATTATAGCATCAATACTTCCTCAAGAGGCTACATCGGGGAGTAGATTTTTGTTTTGCCTTTACTGTTGACACTTCCTTGAAACTTCAAAAGGGTAGTATACTATTGAGAAGCCAGGAGGGAGGGGGATATCCGTTACCTTGTTCTAGTTTGTGCCTCTATTGTTCATTTGTTCTGCTTCGATTCCTAGTCATTTGTCATGCAAAGTCTGCTATTATTTAGTCCAAATATTTTTTTTATCAAAAATCAGTTTATTTCATCATGAAAGGAATAATACTTCCATGGAGTTTATAGTGGTCTCATTAAACCAAACATCAACATGAGAAAGAGTACCACACTGCCCCAGCACCATATACTCCAATATGGACATCCAACACATCGTCCACATTTAGTTTTAAAAATTTGATGTGATTTCCATTTTTTTCGATCAGTATATGCTGTTATTAAGTTTGGATTCTTTTTATTTATATGGATGAATCTTATATGGACTAGTTGGTACTTTGTTTGAATACTAATTAAGTGTACAAACCAGTGATACAAAGCAGAAGAGGATCTGTTATTCACAAGACATGAGCACATTTCAAGCATGGGGCAAAACACCATATTCAACCATCTTATTTGGCAATGAAAACATAGTTCAACATGTAACAACTCATTTAGAGGAACCCTACAACATCTAACCCCTACATCTTGAAAATTTAAATAGGGTGATGAAAGTAATTGATATCTCAACATTTTGACGAGCGAGCTACATTCTTGCTTAGGCGAGGGCACCCGTGCATGCTGTTGCTGGAGCAGACTCAAGCTGTTTCTTTCCAGCACTGTATTTCTTGGTGACAAATCTGCATTTGGGAGTTGAACAAAATATTAGTGCACTGATATTCACACCAACATCTTCAAGTTTGAAGGTTCCACTAAATCGTTAGCATCAAAGGCACCCTTGATAATGTTTAATTCGAAACTAAATTACAGTGTATGATGTATATGCTAGAGCCAATCAAGTAATGCTAAATACTAAAAAGGAAGTTACAAAGTAATCCCTGGTCTGTCAATTTACCTGAAGAAATCCCTCCACATTAGCTCAAACATTAACCAGTTTGTTCCACTGCCACCATCGTCCGGGTTTGAGGATGCAGAGACAGATCTATCAATCACGATATCAATTTGACAGTGAGAAGAACGTTCTAATACAAAGTTTAGAAGTTAAATTATCATTTGAAAGAAAGGATATGCTCACCTGCTAGCAGTTTTCTTTAGCTCATCAAACATACTGCGGGGAGAGAGGCATCCCATGGCCAGCCATGGTGATATTTTGCATGAAAAATTTGCACCATAGATGCTATCCTGACTTCCTTCTTTGCTCCCCTTGGGAGGCTGAGCTTGGCACTCAGCTGCAAACTTCTTAAGCTTCTCTAGGGCTTCAGCTTCTCCTCCCACCATAGAAGGCTTCCCATCCTACATAACAGTAGATGACAATATTGTCACTTTATCCAAGGCAGGAAACTCATTTCTTAGAAGCAACAAAATTCAAATCTAGGTCAACACCAATTTCCATGGCAGGAGCATTATTAGCGTTGGAACAGCCATTCATTCAGATACAAACTTACAAGACAGGTAAAGGAGCCGAGGAATGTACATATTTCTAAAGGGGAGGACGAGCGTCAAAGAACAACTTCACATTTGTTTGATAGTAGTCCTTTTTAATCCAAAATATTCAAAACTAGCTCCATCAAAACAAGTATATACGGGCATAACAAACCAATAATGAACAAGCAAGCGAAAAACGCACAAACCTGAGACATGGAAGCAGAGGGGTTGAGACCCAAGTCCATCAAGGAAGGAACATCCCCAGGCTCAACATCCCCGCGAGACGGCAAGCCTTTCATCTGCTCCAAAGCCTCAATTGTCTTCCTCACCTCCAAGCCCTTCACCTTCTCCCTAAACCCTCCATAGTTGGTGGGCATATCCTCCAGCTTAAAGGGCAGGTCATCCATATGATACAAAGTACTCCCCCAGAAGTACTTGACCTCCACATTCTCCTCTTTCATGGCAGACTCAATCCTCTCCTCGGATTTCACCTCATCATGACTCACCTCCCTGTGGGCATAGATTGCGTCAGCTCCAATAGCCTTGGCCAGCTCAGCCAGGACCGTCTCGGGCTTCCCGATCCTCACGACAAGATCAGAGCCTCTGGCCTGGAGATTCCTCCTCAAATCGGAGACGGACTCGACAAGGAACTGGGCCCGGTATGGGCCGGTCTTGTCGAACCCGGAAGAGGACTTGCCGAAATCTCGGGGGTCGAAGCAGAAGACAGGGAGGACGGAGATGGACTCGTTGTGGGCGGAGTTGAGGCATTCGTTGTCGTGGACGCGGAGGTCGTTGCGGAACCAGACGATGGAAGCTCGACGGAGGGCGGCGCCGTTGTTGGGGTCGAGGGGGCGGCGGGGGCCGAGGGTGAGGGGGCTTTGGAGGGGGTTGGCGGAGATGGAGGAGTTGAAGGAGAGCTTGGAGGGAGTGGGTGCGGTGGCGGAGAGGGAGAGGGAGGAGGCTTGCGTTGGGATTTTGGCCTTGCTGGGTTGGTGGGAGGAGGAGAAGAGGGTGGACAGTTTGGGTTGTTGGAACAAGTGGGTGGGTAGGATTGAGGCTAAAGAGAGTGAGAGTGAGGCTGTAGCAAATGGAGAAGAACAATGGATGACCCGTTGCTGTTGCTCCTCTGGTGTTTCTGGGTTCTCTGAGATTTGGGAATTGGGGAGGTCCATATTTGCTTGGGTTCAAGATAAGCTGATGATGGGGGGTCTTCTGATGCTCGCTCTTTCTCTCCCTCTGTTGGTGGTGTGTTTTGTGGTGTGGGCTTTCAAATTGGTTTGGGGGGTATTAAAACAATTTTTCTGCTACCTAACATTTGTTGTACTAACATTTCAACTTCTTGTAGCCACCTTCATTTTTTTTGAATATTGATAATTTCACTTCAAATTCATGAGACAATACGTTATTCATCATTTTTGGGTGATGATTGTGTAGATAAAATTAACTAATGAGAAGTAATTCATGTCACGTTTATTTTACAATGAAAAAAATCAATTTGATGTTATTTATTTGAAGGTAAATAATTTTTGACATTGTTCTTACCTCCAACATGGACTATGTAGTAAAAATAGATGGAGACTAGAGTAGTAGCATCTGTTGAAGCTTCTTTATTAGTCTTTCATATTGATCGTACCAATCTATGTCCCAATTGCATATCATTTTCACTGTGAGTTGTGGACTTGGAAATGGAAATGGCTATGACATTATTTTTGGATCTACATTTTCACTACACCTACATCATATATTTTGCAAACGTAAACTCATTCGGAGCAAAAATATAAACAAAATTAAACGGGGTGTCGTTTGGCAATGAATATATTCCAACGCAGGTCGTTTGGCATGAAGATACAGGCAGTCTCTGACTACCAGACACCATCAATGGAGCGGACGACGATGAATCCTCCAATTCTCACTCATCAGAAATGGCGGGCAATTTTATTTTCACTTGTGGAAGTAGTCCAAGATGTGATAATAAGTCTGGAGTTGGCACTCTGTTTTTCCATGAGTTCAGAAGTCATGCAGGGTTTATGCAGATGTTTCATTCTTCATCCTCGATAAATCCCTGTTTTGTGCTTTACCAGCTTGCTCTTATAGTGGAATCGTATATGTTTCAGGTGTTGGGGCTAAAATCCCAAGAAGTTGCTTTTTCCTTCATGTTCCATTGGAGTCCTCCGACTAAAGGCTTTAATGGTAACCGCCCTAGTATATATGGGCCATGCTGGTATGTGGTAGGGTTTGAGTTTCTGCAATAATGATCATCCAATGAATAATAGATTTGTCCTTAAACCACTGTGTTGTGCATTTTGGTGAATAAGGATGTCATGTTATATGTTATTGTAGGGACTGCCTGTGATGACCTTGGCAAATTTTGAGGATATTTTGCTCACTGTAAGTGGTTTGTCCATGAATGGATGTGGCTTTTTGGGTGAATTGCCGGCTTTGGTTGGCAGAGACTGAAATAGTGACCAAGGTCAGTTCGCTTATTTAAAGTGTCTTTGAGCTTAGGTAATTGTATGTCCTTTAGAATGACAATCATCACCTCCCTCCTGTATTATGTAGACCAGGGATGGAGAAGATATTCATGAACAACGGCTTTCGGGTGGACATGATCCGCTATGAAGTTACAAAGAGTTTAGGCAAAAAAATAGCAGCAGGACCTTACAAGAATATACCATTTTCCGCAGAACAACTGCGATTTTCTGATGATCAGGTATGCTGCTCTTCAGTACAATGTCCACTTGACATGTTGAGACTTTTATGTCTCCCACATCGTCCCCTGAAGTTGCTGCATTAAATCACTATGGTTATTTTGCTGCTTCAGATGAATTCTGATTTTCAGTGTCCAGTAGTTACAGCTTCAACTTTTTAAATCTCAAAGATTTGAGGAACAAGGGGATGCAGAAGGTTTTTAAGAGCTCTGATAGAAATTGGGTAGCTGTGGCCATAATAACATAGTGCTTCCTTTGGTGGCTTTGTTTCTCTAGCCTCCACATCGTACATTCTTGAAATAAAAAGTTTTGGAATCTGGTTGTTCTCTAACTTTTGGTTGGTATAGAAATACATAACATAATGTGTACATCAAGTGTCAGGTATCAATGGTCCATGTTAATGTCTGCTCCTTGCCCATCTCATACCCCAGTGTATGTCAAGAGCTAGGTAGGATGTGGAAGCCTTTTATTTTTCAATTTGAACAGTCGCTGTTACTGAAAGTTTGTTGATAACGGATTCTCCTAGAATTTTTGGCTTGTTCATCTCGAACCGAAGTTGAATCTATGAATTGCACACATTTGCTTGCAAGCAACATCAAGGCATATAGTAAGGTACTCGTATGAAAAGTTGGAGTAGATTCTTCACTTCAGAAAGATAGATAAATTGAATGAATACACATTTTCTTCACCAGTAGAAAGAAGCATATCCTGAATCTAATAGAGCAGAGACAGATTCATTATTATACAAGTCATTTGCATATACAAACATTCTGAACTATCAAACTCAACCAAATACAAACCCCCAACCCAAAAACCCCGACTCATAAATCAACTGACTGTCAATGTTAACCGCAAGCCGCAAACTTTTAAGTCCACCCACAAGTCCAAGCTACCAAATAAAATCGTTAACTGATCTTCATGGATTTCTCAGCTATGAGAGATTTGACTAGAAATCTCACGGCCCCCACCAAATCTGGATATTTGACTATGGAAAAACATACAGTAATCGGTAAGAGGCACCACCAAACTGTCAAGAAAGGCCAGAAGAAAATCTGTTTCAGACCAAAATGAAGTTCTGTATCCTTGTATTAAATATTAAGAGGATCCAAAATGAAGTTAACTGGTTCTCACATTGTATAGTACAGATGATAGCATGGATCATATTGAACTCCTTTAGTAAGACATATGCTACTGTTGATTCAAAACAGAAACCGCCTGGCATGGTCTAACAACATTCAGCACACCCCTAGCTGTCGCCTGTTGAGAGAGGAACAATATACTGTTAGGAAATTGCAGTGCAGAAAGTGAAGTATCTAGACCGTTAATCTTGTATTGGATTTACCTCAAAGAAGGAATTGAAGTTCAGACGCATCAGGAAACGCCTAAGAAATGGGGCTCGCTGACTCCCTACAAGCCTACTACTGCGTAATATTGTGTATAGGGAGTTCGATTTCTTGTTGAATTCCTGAACAAAGAAAAAGAATGCCAAGTTGAAATAGGAAGTACAGAAAAGAACTTAAAAAGAGAGTTTGATAGATGATTTTCTGAAACTTTGTAGAATCTTTGTAGGCCAGCACCTCTATAATATGTTCCAATTCAGATGTATTTGCACTGCTTTCTTGGTTCTCAATGTTCCAGCAGAAACGAATGCAAAGTTTCATTATGCTGTCAAGTATCCTTGATAAAGAGCCAATGTCCAAGAAAGATTGTGAAATTAGAGCATTTAAGTACCTGTAGGCAATTTTAGAACTACATTAATATTCTGAATCATGACCGTTTCATAACTTAGGAATCATACAAGGAAGTAGGGACTACAGACACTGTGGAAACAAGAAACAGATTCCGGGACATATTAGGCAGTCTCGAACAAGTAAAATAATCAATTGATAGATGACTAAGCCTGAATTGCCCTGTTGTTAAAAGGGAAAGATATTAAGTGGGGACAGATGTCACAAAGACCATTTCTACCCTAACAAATTCATCTGCTTGTGGAGCTCTTCTACTCTATGGCTTCAGCACAATCAGTAATAGAGGGTATCTAACCAGAAAAAATAAATGGAACTGAGGAACGTTAAGCATATAAAGTAAAATTAGACTGTATAAGTGGGTTCTACAATGGCTTTCATGTGGTGACCGTTGATTTTTACATTGATAAGAACATGCCTCAACTGTTTTCATCAATGCATCTCACTGATGGTGATGTCACGCGTATAAAATTTCGATAACAAATGACAAAGTAAACTGTCTAAGGGGGTTCTACAATGGGTTTCCGGTGGTTACCATTAATTACTTAATTTTACTTTGATAATAACATGCCTCAACTGTTTTCATCAAGGCATCTCATTGATAGTGATGCCATGCATATATAATATTGGTAACAAATGACAGCTATTCGTAAGTAAAATTACTGATAACATTACAAAGAGACATTATAAGTATACGCAATCAGAAACCAGTTATAGAACTCACTCCAGATGGACGCCTACAAGTCCATTAAAGTCATGAGAATCTTGGATATGAGCTTGCAAAACATTCCATTGGGATTCTATCACATCCACCTAATTAGAAAAAGTAATCAGACTCGAGAAAGTACAGAAAACTTTTATTAATCATGTTCATCTAAAAATTATGAAAACATATAAGTGAAGGCATATGGAACAATCATAACCTGTATATAAAATTGAAGATTTCTGATCAAGAAAGCCATATGCTCTCTAATTCGCCACATTGGTCTGCTTCGCTGCCTTCGCTGTTGTGATACCGAGCATTTTACACGATCATTCCGATGTGTGGCAAAATCTGTGTGATCCTGATGCATTACAGAGGCCCATGATTTCTCCAATTCCATTTGTGTTCGCTTGAGCCTCAGCAAATATTGGAAAACCCGGCAGTACCTGGGTACATTCACAGAATTTGTAAATCAGACAAGGTCAACAATTCAGGAGTAATCCAAGTACTTGAAATTCTACAAGTTTATCTGAAATACAAAGAATAGAATATTAGGGCCATTCCAACTTCAACAGACAAAACCAAAGGATAGAACCAATGGCATGCACAAGTAGAACTTGTGCAGCAGACTCTTACTTAGAGAGCACTTCTGGGGTAAAGAACAACTGCAAGGGCCAATCAACCAAGTATTCAAGAGCAATCCCATCCCAACCATCAATGGTTATATCTGAAGAAGCACTTGATTGTGCAGTGCCTGAATTCCCATCCGTCTTCGGTACTTCTATTTGGGAAGATTTAATAGCCATTCCAAATGAAGGCATCCTAGTAGGTACAGAGAGAGAGAGTTAGATGATCATTGTATATGAAATCTCAAGCTAACTGATGGTGAAAATAAAATCAAACCTCATGGATACTCGAGAGAAATGTTTGTCTTCGTCACCTATGGTCTTAAGAGCAGCCTGCATTGGAAATTTCGAAACCACTAGAATGCCTTCAGAAAATAAAGGATACTGATGCAACTAAGTGAATAATACATCTATGAAGAATCATACTCGTCATACCAGCTGGAAAGGGACCATAAGATCAGCCTCAGCAGTTGACTGACGAGGAGGTAGCCGCATCAATTGGCGACTCTCTTCAAGAAAACACTGGCACAATAAAAAAATCATTCTTAGTTACAAGATATCTCATTGGGAACTCTATTTACAGTACCTCCTGGGCATCTATCCTACTAAAACTTTCTAATTTTTATGTGAAGGATTATATTCTCACTTTCATCTGAATAAGTGTTTAAGAAGTTACTGGAAACACAGAAGGAAGCAATATTTAGATACTTTTCCACCCTTACCTGAAAGAAATCTCCTTTTGCTAACAGAAAATAGTCTTTCAGTGCCTTTAGATGCCCACTCAAGTCAGCACGTACAACCACAAGCTGCACAAATTGATGCATTAAATTGCTGTTCTTAACATGAAAGGACCAAGTTTATCACTATAAGCACCTGCCAAAGATGACTGGCAGCAATAGCCCGTATTGAGTCAACTGCACATTCAAAGGATCTTTTGTGGAACTCCGATGATTCCTGCACATAAGAACACAAGTATAAGAGTTTGTGAAGAACTATATATCAGAAAGTAATGATTGTGCAGTGAATTAAATGCAAACTATGACCTAAACAACTCATTGCACCCAAGGCAGATAACCAGCAAGAAGAATAAATAATAATAGTACCCACAAAGAAAGAAACGAACCTTTAGTTCCATAAGCATAGTCTCAATCTTATCGGCCTCAGACTGTGGAAGCATTTCTTCTCCAATTAATTCTTTCTCAACAAAAGTGTCTTTGTGAAATGGGAAACGTCCTGAAAATCCCTGGATTTTCTGAGACCCCCTTGGCACCTGCTGATGGAATACATCATCCTGAAATCGAAAGGCATGGCTTGGATTGCGAAGAACCCTGATAGCCTTTCCAGCAAACAATACTGATTCTGCGACACGCATCTGGATATATTCGGGCAGCATATCCTACAAAAAGAAATGGTAAAGACATAATTTATAAGCAATAAAAAGGAATTTCCAAATTTTGGCTAGAAACAGAAATGTGCAAGTCCTTGGTGAACTTGAAAAGGGGACAATGAGAGAATGAATAAGGCCTCATTACTGCCCAAATAACTAGCACACAAACTTCTAGTCTTTCAAGAAAAAAAAGATCCATCAAGATTACATACATATCTATCACAAAGATACAATTTTGTACTGTTAAAATTACCAAATAGATATGAAATCCCAAGTGCCAGTCTGATGTATCGTCAGTCGACATGCGTGCCAACTTTTCAGATATGTCTTGATGAAATGACTCTACATCCTTATCATCCATCCTGAAAAGTGTACAGCCAACCAAATAAACCACTTGAATTGAGTATAACTCGAAATGGAGGCTACATATCAAAAGGAAAAAAACAAGACCTTACTACCTCCTAATGAAAAACTCTCCATGCTGGTCTTGAAGGATCCCGTATACCATCCATGCTGCTAACTGGTTGTACATGACCTGATGTGCATGCCAAAGAAGCCTATGCTACCAGCACACACAAAAACATACATTATAAACTAATCAGCTCAGAATTCATTTCATCTCAAAAATATCAGTAAATCATGTCACATAGTTCCTTGCATACACATTACCCCACTGACAAGAAGAAAGAAGTGTATATACCTCTGAATGCACACCTGCAACTCCGGCACTCCACAATGGCATCGTTTATGCAACAGATTAAGCAGCTGACCACCGCGAATGTCATCCCTCTCAATCTCCAGTATGAGCTCATACAGGGGCGGCAAAAGTACGAAAAACTAGTCCAAATAATCCAACTAATCATAAACCAAAACCACAAGCAGAAATCATCAACACAGCGGCATGCGAATCCGAAAACCCTACCTTAGTGAGGCCCTGAGTCACAGTTGCCAGTATCGGAACCGACTCCGCCAGCAATTTCTGCTCAATGAGAAGAACCGCCGACCTATAAACAGAGAGAATCTCCACAATTCCGTTGGCGACGGCTCTCCGGTACACGCTCGGCTTCTCAACTTTACCGGCGACCGCCGCATTACTCGGCTTGGCGGACCTTATCCAGCTCAAATTCCGAGACCTAGTCGCGAATCGGTCAAGCTCTCGGTAGTAAAACCCTAAGCTGATGATTCTCTGTATGAGATCCCTGCAATAGGAGATTTGGTGAAGAATTCGGAGAGATTATTATTAAAATTTGAGGTAGAGAGGCACACCTTTCGCTGGGTTGGATGAAGGAGATGTCCGGAGAGAGGTTGAAAGTAGGATGGTCGGAAATGGGGGCGTCGATTCCGAGAGAAGAGGAGTGCTCTCTCTCGTCGATTATGAGATCGCCGGTGTAGCCCACTAGTGCCAGTAACAACTCGTGTAGCATTGCGCTTCGTTTTGGATTTGATTTCTTCTAAGTTTCTGTGAGTGCTAACGAGTAGAAGACGAAGCCCTCTGCAGAGCGCTTCGTACTTTTCTTTCAAAAAATATATATACAATCAAATTAAAATTTGTTCTTGTATATTTTTTAAGGTGGGACCGACCAGCCTGCCGGATGAGAGGTGTGGCACGGCAGTTGAAGGTCGCGTGGCCCCGCCGGCCGAAAACGCTTGGGTATTTTGGTCTTTTATGGGAAAAAAGATAGAATACCCCGTATAGTGACGGTGAAGTTAACAGAAGGGCATTATTGTAATTTCTTGAGGTAACAGTAAATTCTAGTTTCACCGCTGTGCTGAGGGATAGAACTGAGAGACGAACTCCAGGTCCGAAGCTCCTGGTGCTCCCTGATCTCTTCCTTGTTTTTGATCTTTCATTCTGCAACACCCCTGCTTCCTTTTATTGTTCGATTTCCGATTGATTGGTACTTGTTTCAGTTTGAGCCAAAAAGTTTATCTCTTTTTGTTTTGGTAAATTTGGATTTAAGAACTCAGGTGTGATTATCTTTCATGTTCTTGATCAATTGGTTGTTCTGTTTGTTAACATGTTTTTGGTTTATTCAGAATCGTTGGTTTCTGATATGATAGGTTTGTTTCTACTGAGTTGTAGCTATTACTGGTATAAGGGATTCTTTAGAAAGAGGAGTTAGATTCTCCTCAATTTATATTGATTAGATTAGTTTTATTTTGTGATCTTTTTGTTAATTCTTTCATGTTGCATATGAGGAGGTGCTTTAAGAGTTGATTGTTCTTTGTTCCTGACATTGTAAATTGCTGTGTTTTATTCTTCATATATGTTTCATATTCAAACTCTCTATGTCTTAATGATAACTTGCAATCTCAAAAAAAGATTGGGAAAAAGGGAAACCTGATTTGAGTCAAAATCAGTAATTTTCTGATTTCGATCAGTAACTTCGAAAAATCATAAGTAATTGTAGAAAAATCCTTTTTGTGTGATTCCAGTTCCTGAATGAACTTTAGGTTGTCCTTTACAAATGTCATGAAGACCTAACCTCAAATTCATAGCCGAACTATACTGTTTTTAGCCAAAAAGGTCTACTGTACAGAAAATTAGGCAGACATTTTATGATTTTTGATCTTATTTATAGTTCTTGAAAGGTGTGTTCTTTGGGATTGTTTTGTAATCAATCAGGTAGCTGAGACTTTCGTTCTGAAATAGGTTCAAGCCAATTACGTGTAGTTCAATTCTGTTCTGAGATCTATGATAAAAGGCTTGTCATTGTTTTTTTTATGCTAGATTTTGAATTTTTGATAAATTTGTGATCTTTTATGTTCTACTTAGTTGGGTGAAATTTGAAGTCTTTGATGTGGGAATTGCATTTAAGGTTACTTGTTTTCTGAATTACAGAAGTTAAGTTGAGAAATTAGTTGTGTTTTATGATGAAATTCCTGGAAAACTTATAAATTGGGTTACTTGCAGGATGTGGAGTGTTCCTGAAAGTAAGGTCTATCACGGAGAACATCTTTGGAAGAAGAAAAATTAAAATTAGTATCAGAGGGTTGCAATCCAAAAGTTGTAATGACCCAGGCCTTACTTGATTTCATGATGTCCAAAATTTGGATTATCAATTCATTTCCTCATCCAAAGTTCTTGTGTTTATCTGATTTGGTCATTTTACTTGCATCAGGAGGAAGAGAGAGAGAGTTAAACTGTTTCAATTTGTGTTCTTAAATTAGTCTATTAGTCCCCCAATTGAAAACCTATAGTTATGCTTTGAAGTCGAATTGAAACTAGAGTTCATGATTCAATAGGAAGTCGAATTGAAACTAGAGTTCTTTCTTTAGGTTTGGGGCATTCTCAATTTAGCAAATGCTTACAACATATATTCTTTCACTTTAAACAAGCAATCTGTTTGAAACTTCATGGAATTACATAGTAGAAAACCTAGGATCAACTCATGGTGTATCAAATTAGCTGGGATCACATTCTTTTCTATTATTATTTACGGTTCTTGTTCCTAGAAACATTTTTTTATGCTTTCCCCCGTTCAAAACGGCTTGTCCCTGTTTTGAACAAACCCAACTCCTCCGTATGGCCTGTCCAGTAACATCGCTATCTAGTCAACTCCTCTTTATGACCTGTCCAATAACATCCTTGTCTAGCTTGTCCCTGCGTACGCTGAACCCTGTGAATTTGGAATGTGATGCATAGAAACCTTCTGCTGCGGCAACACTGGAAAATAAACTTATTTCATGTCATCCATAGTCAGCAATTCGAGATCCTTCTCGTTGATCTGTGGAAACTCTTCATGTATCCTTTCTTCGGTTTCTCCAACCTGTTCCGCAGGAAGATTATTAGATTTAGACAGCTCAGGATGGGTTGGAGATCAATAACTCATACGGATAGGTATAGGTTTGATTATCCTAAAATTTGAATTTAGGTTTGGATTTTAGGCCAATTGCTGGAGATGTCCTAAACCCACATGTCAACATTCATATGCATCGTCAAAATTAATATTTAAAAAAAAGTGATATAAATGAATATAAACCCTGAACAATCGATACAATTATTAATTTGTTAAAATACTCTCAACATAATTATTTAGTTTTAGAGTTAATTCAATATATTTTTTTATTATTATGAATATTATTACTATTTTATAGATGTTATTAACACACCCATCAACCTATTATTATAATTAATATTATTATTTTTAAAGGGGTAATGCCCATTTGCACAAAAAAATATAAGTCAAACCATATTCCAATGAAAATAAGACTTTGAAACCTAATTTAATGAAAGATACACTTATTTGTTCCCAAACACACAAATCTTTATTAAAACTATATTAAAATAATAATTTTCAAGACATTTTTACCCTTGTCTCTTACTAAAGAGAGAAAACTTTGTCTGAGCATCGCCGGAGTCCGGTCACCGGTCGCCGGACTCCGGTGCCGGTCATCGGATTCCGGTGATCAGATTTTTCCTGTCGTCGGATTCCGGTCATCGGTTAATTGGTTAGTGACATCCAGTAACTCGGATATTCCTTTTACTAACCCTCAGTAACTGAGTTCCAGACCTCTAATAATTACTTAATCGGTTACTGACGTATAGTAACTCGAATATTCCAATTAATGACCCCCAGTAACTCAGTTTCTAACTTCTAATAACCACCAATAAATTGATTACTGACACTCAGTAACTCGGATAATCTGGTTACTGGCCCCTAGTAATTAATGACTACAACTAGTAAACAATTATTTACCCTAATAACCAGGGATATACCCATTACTGACACCTAGTAACTCAGTTCTCGACCCTCAGTAGCTCAAATTTTTTCCCATCATTGATACTAACCTGTAATAATTGACTACTAACCCTTACTAATCGGGTTGCTAACCCAAATAATTACTTAACAACAATTATGTACAAGAAGGCATGCACCTGCACCAATTCACCATACAAATCCCGATTCACCTTCACCAACTCACTTGCACCAAGCCCAGTCTATCTCGAACCTTCAACCATGTGGACGAAGACGGAGCTGTCACACCCCGAATCTTATAATATTACTGCGGGTTACCTTCCTTCCGTTATCCGTGGAATTACGGTGTCGATATTAAGGATTGAACAATAAAATTAACGGTCGGAATTGTTGACGGTAATTTAAAAATTACCGGGGATTTTATTGGGGTAAATTCTGGTTTGGAACGGAGGAAAATTTAGGGGTCCCCTATGTTTCTAGAAAGTTTCCTTGTTTGGAAACTTATTGCTTTTGCTTCTGTTTCCTTTTCTTTCTCTTTTTCTCCGCGTTCTCTTCCTTCTATTTGTTCTTTCTCTTCTCCTGGGTCGACTCTGCACCTTCACTGTGCCCGAAGAGATCCGCCACCACCGGCTGCCGTGGAGCGCGTGACCGATCTTCCTCGACTCGTCGGAGGTCCGGCAACCCAGCAAGCCATCGAATCGAGGCAGCGCCGCTGTGTGGTGAGAGAGGAAACTCCCGAAAACTGACTGTATTTTCGGGTTCCAGCCAGTTCAGGCCATTGTGCCGTCACCGGTCGTTCGGGGCAGGTCCACCGTCATCCTCTGAGTCTTCCATTTCAGAGAATTGGACGATTACAATCTAGGTGAGGGAATCGATCAAGGTTTTCCAGAATTGGGGTTTTATTTACTGTTCATCGCGATTTGTTGATGTTAGGGTTGTATTTGGTTGTTGTGATGTAAATGAAAGTTGTAGGGGAGATTGAGAGGGGCAAGAAGATGGCCGGAGATCGCCGGTCGGAGGCCAATCGGCCGGCGACCGAATTTTTCTGTTCATAGGGGCATTTCTATCCTTTCACTGGGAATTTATATTTAACAGTTATGGTAAATGAGTTACTGGGGTGAAAGTAAAAATAATTTTAAGTTAGTTGGAGGTAGAAGATAATTTTGGAGAATTGGAAGTAAAAAAGGGTTATATAAATTTTTTATATATAAATCCTTGTGGAGGAAGATTAATGGCCGTACCGATTAAGTTCTGATTGTTATTCAAAATCTCGAATCGGTTCGGAAAGAGAATTCCATGTTATTGTTGGTCGGGAATGATCGAAGATTTTTAAGAGTACAAGAATTAAGCTAGTATAATACGGAGTCTATGCTAATGTCTCCGGAGACCCGACTTTTACGAATTGGGATAATTAACATATTTATTTTATTAAACAGGACGTGAGGATTTACGTTCCGGGGAGGCACAGGATCGCTCTCAGGGCTAGTCCCTTTACTGTGAGTGGACATATTATTTTAAATGAATGCATGCCTTAATTATTGATTTAATTGCAGGTTTTTTATGATTGTTTTCGAGAATTATATTTTTCTCGGGTTCTTGGATGTTTTATTTGGATAAAGTTTAGCGGGAACCTCGGTTAGAGATTTTTACTATGTTTGAGGTATTGATGTTTATGCTTGAACGTATTTATCATTATTACTCAAATTTTCTATTTCTTTCCGAAAATGGTTATAGACAGGGATGACCCGTCCTTCGAATGGAATTGAACCCGAGACTTCATTGGAAATTGGATTTATTCATATATGACAAGGAATTGTTTTACTTATTTGTTTTGGGAAGAGAATTTGAGTATATTATTGTTATGAATTTTATTATAAGGGTTGACCAATGAGTATGCTAGCTAGAGTAGCGTGATGGCGCTACTAGAGCTCTTAGCTCCGACCCTAGCTTGAGAAGTCAGGCAAATTACGTAGTGCACTATGAGGATTGACCGTTATCATTTTATCTAGAGCTCTTAGCTCCGACCCTGGTCTGAGAGGACAGACAAGCCTGAGAAGTCAGGTTAATACTATAAGGGTTGACCGTTATCATTTTATCTAGAGCTCTTAGCTCCGACCCTGGTCTGAGAGGACAGACAAGCCTGAGAAGTCAGGTTAATAATATAAGGGTTGTCCGTTATTATTTTATCTAGCTAGCATAGCGTGATGGCGCTACTAGAGCTCTTAGCTCCAACCCTAGTCTGAGAAGTCAGACTTATTATTTTTTTTGTGTGAACTTTTCTCTTCCCAAATTCTTTATTGTTTACCTTATCAAGCATTTGTGGGAAATTTAGTATTTGTGGGCATGCATAAATGATATTTAAATCAATAAATTTTTGGGAGAGCATGAAGTTATTGGTTTTATTGATTGTGGAGAATTTATAGTGTTTCATTGTTTATTTTTCGTCCACTCACTCTAACATTTTTTCGTGTTTCTCCCCTGGGCCTTTGTTTTTCTTAAAATGCCCAGACTGCAGAGTTCGGCCAGCAAATTAGGAGGCGCAGAGTGGTTAACTCTACACACAGTTTTTCACTAGTAGGTTTCTGGAAACCTACAAGTGTTCTTTTCCTCTTTCGTATTAGAGCTCTGATAACCTGGGTGTATTATTACTATGTTTCGGGGTAGAGTGTGGACTATTTATGGAACTTATCCGGTATTATCCCAAGAATTGCTGATTTATTTTTATTTTTATTTTGTTGAAGATTATTAAGTAGAAAGACGAAATGTTATTGTGGTTGTTAATTGTGGAGGTGGTTGTGTGTTATGGGAGCAGGATGGCTCCAAGTAGAAAGGTGGAGGAAATTAGAAGTGTATACTGCCTGTTTTTACCTTGTTCTTAGGTGAAGGGTTACTCACTTTTAGGGGACAGTATGCCGAAATTTCGGTAACTACCCTTATAGGTGGGTCCTGCAGGAGTCATTTCGAGATTTACTGGGAAATCTCGGGATGGGTCTTGTCAATTGGTATCAGAGCACTAGGTTATTCGATTCCTTTCCTAATTTTTACTGCTTTTGCCTTGTGTGAAACTAGTATCTATAGAGTGATGGACC
This sequence comes from Comarum palustre, assembly GCA_951800085.1. Taxonomy (NCBI): domain Eukaryota; kingdom Viridiplantae; phylum Streptophyta; class Magnoliopsida; order Rosales; family Rosaceae; genus Comarum; species Comarum palustre. The sequence goes on from OX637579.1 coordinate 19,530,485, forward strand.
GACCGCGGCGGATCCATCAGCATTTATGCTCATGATACGAAGTGATCATCGGGTATTTGCAGTAGCTTTTATAGTATTATGTGTTCTACATGGTACTAAATATCTTGGTTTCAAGTTTAATTATGCGCCGAGTACGTGGCCGAGCTCGTAGGGAGAATCCTTCCCCTCCACCGGAAGGAGAAAACCCTCTTCCTCCTCCTTCTGGAAGAGGAAGTGAAGAGTCAGCTACTATGGGAGCAGATTTATTAGAGCGGTTAGTCCAGGGTATCCGCTCTGGTATGAGTTCCGAGCTTAACTACGAGAAGGCCCGCAAGCATGGTGCTAGAGTGTTTACCCATGCTAGTGAACCCATGGAGGCACTTAGTTGGTTGGAGGAGACCGAAAAGATGTTCCGAATAGTAAATTGTCCGGAGGAAAGAAAGGTGGCGATAGCTACGCAGTTTCTGGAGAGGGAGGCTTGGCATTGGTGGCTTGATGTAAGCCGCAGTGTGGGTGATGCAGCTCAGCAGATGTCCTGGGAGCAGTTTTCCGCCCATTTTAAGGAGCGTTATGTCAGCCGAGCACACATGAACCGCATGAGGGAAAAATTTCTAAATTTGAGGAAGAGTGATGACATGTCGGTTTCGGCGTTTGAGCAGCGTTTTAGCGAGCTGGCTTATTACGTTCCCGAGTTAGTAAGGACAGAGCAGGATAAGGTCTATCAGTTTGTGAGAGGCCTTGGTGGTATCTACACTACACAGATGACGGCTGTACCATATGCATCATTCATGGAGGCAGTGATTGCTGCTCTTAATCTTGAGGCCCAGCAGATTTCTTATGGCCGGCTTTCAGATGTTGGAGTTGCGGGTTCTGGCTCAGCTAGAAGATCGATGACGAGGTCTAGTTCGGGATCCTCTGCTGGGAGTGGCTTTGGTAGCAGCACAGGATCCGGGTCAGGATTCCGAGGGAAGTTTAAGAACTTCTTTAAGAGGACCTCTAGGGGGTTTAGAAGAGGATCTAGCAGCCAGAGTGGGTCTTCTGGAGGTCAGAGTGCGCAGCAGAGTCAGAGACCGCCCCAGAGTTTTCAGCAGAGTCAGTGGTTGCCTGGTCAGTGTTATCAGTGTGGGCAGACAGGTCATTTCAGGAGAGATTGTCCTCTCTTGAGTCAGGGAGCAGCATTGGCACCTACCCGGACTATGGGGCAGACGCATTCCGGTACTGTTAGTAGTGGTACCCCCTCTGTGACACAGACTAGAGGCGGCACACAACAGAGCAGAGGTAGTAGAGGCCGTCCTACCACACATGCGAGACTGCATGCCCTGACTCAGCAAGAGGGCCGCTCTTCTCCAGATGTTATTATTGGTACGTTATTAATTTTTGGCCAACCCGCTTTTACATTAATAGACCCTGGAGAGTCGCATTCCTTTATATCCAGTAGATTTTCCTTACATGCCAATGTGCCGTCATTATCACTTCCTGGGGAATGGCATGTGTCCTTGCCTTCCGGGGATGTGATGAAGATAGAATGGGTATTTAAGGGTTGTGAGGTGCTGATAGAGAGTTGCGGTTTTGAAGTTGATCTGATTCCTCTTGATATTGTGGAGTTCGATGTGATCTTGGGGATGGACTTCTTGGAAACCCATAGGGCGATGGTGGATTGTTTCCGAAAGGAGGTAGTGTTAAGGAGTCCAGGGAAGCCTGAGGTCACCATTCAAGGGGAAAGAAATGTTCTTCCAAACTGTGTGATTTCCGCTGTTACAGCTAGGAAATTGTTGAACAAGGGTTGTCAAGCCTACCTGGCACATGTAGTAGATACCAGGAAGGGTGAGGTGAACCTGGAAGACATTCCTGTGGTAAAGGAGTTTCCAGATGTATTTCCAGACGAATTGCCTGGATTGCCGCCAGCAAGAGAGATCGATTTCACCATCAAGGTGCTTCCCAGAACCGCTCCTATCTCTCAAGCTCCCTAAAGAATGGCACCTGCGGAATTGAAGGAGTTAAAAACTCAATTGCAGGAGTTGGTGGATAAGGGCTTTATTCAACCTAGCACGTCTCCTTGGGGTGCTCCTGTACTTTTTATTAAGAAGAATGATGGCACCATGAGACTTTGCGTGGATTACCGGAAGCTGAATCAAGTGACGGTGAAGAATAAATACCCTTTGCCACGAATTGATGATTTATTCGACCAGTTGAGGGGTGCCTCTGTTTTCTCAAAGATTGATTTGAGATCTGGTTATCATCAGTTGCGGATTCGGGAAAGTGATATTCCCAAGACTGCTTTCCGGTCACGATATGGACACTATGAGTTCGTAGTGATGCCATTTGGACTTACTAATGCACCCGCCGCCTTCATGGATCTGATGAATAGGGTGTTTAGTCTATTTCTTGATCGTTTTGTGATCGTGTTTATTGATGATATTTTGATTTACTCCAAGAGTTTGAAGGAGCATGTCAAGCATGTAAGGACGGTCTTGCGAGTTCTTAGAGAAGCTCAGATGTATGCAAAACTCAGCAAATGTGAGTTTTGGTTGGATAGAGTGGGATTCTTGGGCCACATTGTGTCGGTGGAAGGTGTTAGTGTGGATCCTAAAAAAGTAGCAGCAGTGGCTAATTGGGGTAGACCCACCAATGTGTCAGAGATTCGGAGTTTCTTGGGATTAGCAGGCTATTATCGGCGCTTTGTTCAAGATTTCTCCAAGATTGCTGCTCCTCTTACAAGATTGACCAGGAAAGGAATTAAGTTTGAATGGTCTGAGAAGTGCGAGCAGAGTTTTCAGGAACTCAAAGAGCGTTTGACTAGTGCACCAGTTTTGGCACTACCAGATGATAGTGGGGAATATGAAGTCTATTGTGATGCCTCTAAACAAGGATTGGGTGGTGTGTTGATGCAGCATGGGAGAGTGATTGCCTATGCTTCTAGACAATTGAAAACGCATGAGGTAAATTATCCCACCCATGATTTGGAGCTTGCTGCTGTTGTGTTTGCTCTTAAAATTTGGAGGCATTACCTTTATGGAGCCAAGTGCCAAATTTTCACTGATCACAAGAGTTTGCAATATGTGTTCACTCAAAGGGATTTAAATATGCGACAAAGGAGATGGATGAAATTAATTAAAGATTATGATTTCTCGATTGAGTACCATCCAGGAAGAGCTAATGTGGTAGCTGATGCTCTTAGTCGCAATCCCTCTTTATCCTTGGCATATTTGAAAATGATTCGGGTTCCACTTCTTTATGAGCTTAGAGCTACAGGTGTTGATTTAACAGTGGATGAAATTGGTGTTTTGGTGGCCAGTTTTCGTGTGAGGCCAGTATTAATTGATAGAGTTCGGGAAGCGCAATATAATGACCCCTCCATTGTACAGTTGGTTGAGAGGGCTCATGAGGGCTCAGCAGAGGACTTTGCGGTTAGAAAAGATGGAACCCTTTTATTTAAGGGTAGGTTGTGTGTACCGAAGAGGAATGAAGAGCTTAAACAGGAGATCATGGAGGAAGCTCATAGTTCAATATATGCCGCCCATCCTGGTAGTACAAAGATGTTTAGAACTTTGAAGAATTATTATTGGTGGCCGAATATGAAGAGGGAAATAGCAGCTTTTGTTAGCAGGTGTTTGGTTTGTCAACAAGTGAAAGCTGAGAGACAAAAACCCTCGGGTTTGATGGAGCCATTGCCTGTTCCGGTGTGGAAGTGGGATCATATCACCATGGATTTTGTCTTCGGCCTGCCTCGTACCCGTAATGGGTATGATGGAGTTTGGGTGATTGTGGATCGTTTGACGAAATCTGCTCACTTTCTCCCGGTTAATAAAAAGTTTTCCCTTGATCGGTTGTCGGTGATATATGTGAATGAGATAGTGAGACTTCATGGGGTCCCAGAATCCATTGTGTCAAATAGAGATCCACGGTTTGCTTCCAAATTTTGGGGAGCTTTGCAGGCGGCATTGGGCACACAACTTCATTTTAGTACTGCTTTTCATCCTCAGACTGATGGGCAGTCAGAGAGGACCATTCAGACCTTGGAAGACATGTTGAGGTCGTGTGTTCTACAGTTTCGGGGGAGTTGGGATAAAAATTTGATGCTAATGGAGTTTGCTTATAATAATAGCTACCACTCTAGCATTGACATGTCACCATTTGAGGCATTGTATGGGAGGCAATGCCGTACTCCCCTATGTTGGAATGAAGTTGGAGAAAGAGAGTTTTGTGGCCCGAATATCATCTTTGAGACTAATGAGAAAATCAAGGTGGTAAGAGATCGACTCAAGGCGGCTCAAGATAGGCAAAAAACTTATGCGGATAACCGCAGGAAGGACTTGGAATTTCAAGTTGGTGATTGGGTGTTCTTGAAATTATCTCCTTGGAAGGGAGTGGTGCGTTTTGGAAAGAAGGGCAAGCTTAGCCCTAGATACATTGGTCCTTATGAGATCCTCGAACGGATTGGCCCACTTGCCTATCGATTGGATCTACCTCTTGAGTGGTCCAAGATTCATAATGTCTTTCACGTATCCATGCTTCGGAAGTACATTGCTGATCTTTCCCATGTGTTGCATGCGCCACCTGTTAGTCTGAATAAAGACTGGACCTATGTAGAGGAACCGATGCAAATTATTGATCAAAAAGAGCAAGTGCTTCGAAACAAAACCATTCCTCTTGTCAAAGTGTTGTGGAGGAGTTATGAGGTGGAGGAAGCTACTTGGGAACCCGAAGCTCAGATGCGACATCAGTATCCCCACCTATTTGAGTAACAGGTATGTAAATTTAGAGGACGAAATTTTTATAAGGGGGGGAGAATTGTCACACCCCGAATCTTATAATATTACTGCGGGTTACCTTCTTTCCGTTATCCGTGGAATTACGGTGTCGATATTAAGGATTGAACAATAAAATTAAAGGTCAGAATTGTTGACGGTAATTTAAAAATTACCGGGGATTTTATTGGGGTAAATTCCGGTTTGGAACGGAGGAAAATTTAGGGGTCCCCTATGTTTCTAGAAAGTTTCCTTGTTTGGAAACTTATTGCTTTTGCTTCTGTTTCCTTTTCTTTCTCTTTTTCTCCGCGTTCTCTTCCTTCTATTTGTTCTTTCTCTTCTCCTGGGTCGACTCTGCACCTTCACTGTGCCCGAAGAGATCCGCCACCACCGGCTGCCGTGGAGCGCTTGACCGATCTTCCTCGACTCGTCGGAGGTCCGGCAACCCAGCAAGCCATCGAATCGAGGCAGCGCCGCTGTATGGTGAGAGAGGAAACTCCCGAAAACTGACTGTATTTTCAGGTTCCAGCCAGTTCAAGCCATTGTGCCGTCACCGGTCGTTCGGGGCAGGTCCACCGTCATCCTCTGAGTCTTCCATTTCAGAGAATTGGACGATTACAATCTAGGTGAGGGAATCGATCAAGGTTTTTCAGAATTGGGGTTTTATTTACTGTTCATCGCAATTTGTTGATGTTAGGGTTGTATTTGGTTGTTGTGATGTAAATGAAAGTTGTAGGGGAGATTGAGAGGAGCAAGAAGATGGCCGGAGATCACCGGTCGGAGGCCAATCGGCCGGCGACCGAATTTTTCTGTTCATAGGGGCATTTCTGTCCTTTCACTGGGAATTTATATTTAACAGTTATGGTAAATGAGTTACTGGGGTGAAAGTAAAAATAATTTTAAGTTAGTTGGAGGTAGAAGATAATTTTGGAGAATTGGAAGTAAAAAAGGGTTATATAAATTTTTTATATATAAATCCTTGTGGAGGAAGATTAATGGCCGTACCGATTAAGTTCTGATTGTTATTCAAAATCTCGAATCGGTTCGGAAAGAGAATTCCATGTTATTGTTGGTCGGGAATGATCGAAGATTTTTAAGAGTACAAGAATTAAGCTAGTATAATACGGAGTCTATGCTAATGTCTCCGGAGACCCGACTTTTACGAATTGGGATAATTAACATATTTATTTTATTAAACAGGACGTGAGGATTTACGTTCCGGGGAGGCACAGGATCGCTCTCAGGGCTAGTCCCTTTACTGTGAGTGGACATATTATTTTAAATGAATGCATGCCTTAATTATTGATTTAATTGCAGGGTTTTTATGATTGTTTTCGAGAATTATATTTTTCTCGGGTTCTTGGATGTTTTATTTGGATAAAGTTTAGCGGGAACCTCGGTTAGAGATTTTTACTATGTTTGAGGTATTGATGTTTATGCTTGAACGTATTTATCATTATTACTCAAATTTTCTATTTCTTTCCGAAAATGGTTATAGACGGGGATGGCCCGTCCTTCGAATGGAATTGAACCCGAGACTTCATTGGAAATTGGATTTATTCATATATGACAAGGAATTGTTTTACTTATTTGTTTTGGGAAGAGAATTTGAGTATATTATTGTTATGAATTTTATTATAAGGGTTGACCAATGAGTATGCTAGCTAGAGTAACGTGATGGCGCTACTAGAGCTCTTAGCTCCGACCCTAGCTTGAGAAGTCAGACAAATTACGTAGTGCACTATGAGGATTGACCGTTATCATTTTATCTAGAGCTCTTAGCTCCGACCCTGGTCTGAGAGGACAGACAAGCCTGAGAAGTCAGGTTAATAATATAAGGGTTGTCCGTTATTATTTTATCTAGCTAGCATAGCGTGATGGCGCTACTAGAGCTCTTAGCTCCGACCCTAGTCTGAGAAGTCAGACTTATTATTTTTTTGTGTGAACTTTTCTCTTCCCAAATTCTTTATTGTTTACCTTATCAAGCATTTGTGGGAAATTTAGTATTTGTGGGCATGCATAAATGATATTTAAATCAATAAATTTTTGGGAGAGCATGAAGTTATTGGTTTTATTGATTGTGGAGAATTTATAGTGTTTCATTGTTTATTTTTCGTCCACTCACTCTAACATTTTTTCGTGTTTCTCCCCTGGGCCTTTGTTTTTCTTAAAATGCCCAGACTGCAGAGTTTGGCCAGCAAATTAGGAGGCGCAGAGTGGTTAACTCTACACACAGTTTTTCACTAGTAGGTTTCTGGAAACCTACAAGTGTTCTTTTCCTCCTTCGTATTAGAGCTCTGATAACCTGGGTGTATTATTACTATGTTTCGGGGTAGAGTGTGGACTATTTACCGAACTTATCCGGTATTATCCCAAGAATTGCTGATTTATTTTTATTTTTATTTTGTTGAAGATTATTAAGTAGAAAGACGAAATGTTATTGTGGTTGTTAATTGTGGAGGTGGTTGTGTGTTATGGGAGCAGGATGGCTCCAAGTAGAAAGGTGGAGGAAATTAGAAGTGTATACTGCCTGTTTTTACCTTGTTCTTAGGTGAAGGGTTACTCACTTTTAGGGGACATTATGCCGAAATTTCGGTAACTACCCTTATAGGTGGGTCCCGCAGGAGTCATTTCGGGATTTACTGGGAAATCTCAGGATGGGTCTTGTCAGAGGCGACAAAGTTGATGAAGCCGGATCCGAACGAAGCTCCTAAGCACCAGATCCAGTTGGACATCATTAACAAGAAAGATCAGATGCAAGACCAGATCAACGCCCATCCTAGTAATGTTCAACGCTCAGAGTCTAAATGAATGTGATGCTTGATTTTGACGAGATCTTGACGGTGACGGACTCAACGGAGACTAGAATTGACAACGACGACACCTGGTGACCTCGACAATTACGAGAGCCTCTACATCTACAACTTCAATCTGTATCGTGTGTTATTATCAACTACGATGCGTTGACTGGCTTCGGGTCAAGACGAGGTTAAGAGAGAGAGAGAGGTACGTATGAGATATGAGTTAGATAATAAAGAATAAAAACCCTAGACACCTATTATTCTGTTTATCATACTCACTTTCACAATATAGAATAAAAAAATAAAATAAAGTAAGTTTTACAATATATGCATTAAGATCGTTGTGTCGTTATAGAAAATTTGAAAAAGAAAAATTAATATTCAAGTATTATAATCATTTTTCTTAACAGATTTTAACGGTTAACACGATATTTTATGGTTTGGTTTTTGTTTTAGTTTTGATTTTGATTTTGGTTTTAGCTTCATGTTTACAACAACTTAACGGTTTATTATCGTGTTACACATGATTAATACATGAAACAAATCTAATCTAACATGAACATGACACGATGTTTTGCCCGACCTAGATATATAGAATCAAAGACAGCCTATGATATTAATAGAGGATAATCACATGGCTTGTGTGAAGGAGATAATTGAATCTGTGCACTCTCTCTAACAATGTATAAACACACATACTGTCATACTGCATACACACATATTTGAGCATGGTTTCCACCAATGTTGGACAAAGTTGGTTATTGCCTTGTTGGTAAAAGAAACTAGCATTCATGATTCAAACTGTGACTTCCAATTGTCAACCCATTTGTTCATCACGTTGGTTCCCCAGATCTTATGTCCTATTTTAGTACCCTGCAAATACAATATGTCAGTATTAATGTGGTGAAGAACCGAAGAAGTTACCAACTTACTATAAGTTAATTTCACCAAGTATATATAAAACATAGCACCAATGTAGATAAATACTCACCTATAGAATGGGAAGCGAGTTTCAGTGATTGCAATACCTGCTAGACCCTGGGGAAGTAGCATGAAACGTTGGAAGAGAAGCACTGAGCGGCAGCAGAGACGACATGCATTCTTAGATGAGGAACCCATGTTGGAAAAGGGGAGCACGTGCAAAAAGTTTTCAGCTAAGTATTAGTCGAAGGGTTTTGCACGTGCCCTGCTTCTCCAACGAGGAACCCTCACCCTCTCAACCTTGCATGGCCTTCAAAACACTTCAAGAAATAGAGAAAGAATGGTTGATTTGTAAGTTTGAAGAAGGAAGAAGCCCTCGTATTTATAGTGAAAACAGAGAGGTCGAGGAAGAGAGAGAGGGAGAGAGGTTCTCAGTGTGTGTTAATTAGATGTCATGGTGAGACGAAGCAGAGGAGTAAATTCAAGGTCTTGTGACTCTTGTCCAAAGAGGCCATGCCATGCCATCATGATTATACGTGAAATAATCCAAAGTAGTGAAGACATATATTTCTGAGGAGACTCAAAAAAAGAGTCATGTCTGCCTTATTATCACAATTTGTTTCTTCAAAGGATTCAATGCACAAAGAGAAGAGACAAACGCTACCCTCTAAACCAAATCAGTGTTTGAAATGCAATGCTATGCATCGTTGGATCAAGAATATACGACCATGATGTTAAACTGGGTAGGGCCTCAGTTGGGTGAACCATTCAGTTCTTCAGAGAAGAAAACAATATACGAATAATTTCAGTGTGGGATTGATTCGATATGATATGATGTGTATATAGTGAGTGCAATGCAAGCATGGGAAGGTAGAGATGCGAATAATGTAAGAGTGCACGTAGGGCTTTGCGTGTTGGGAACAAGTTTTTGAGTGTGGTATTTAAGTTTGGAGCTCTTCATGATTCACCCTACATATCTATATGAAGATTTCATAGGCATCAGCTTCCCCCCCAGAATTTATGGTGATATCATAAATATTAAGGACTCTCGAGCAAGAAACTCATGCCCACCCTCTCCTGGTCTTTTCAAATTATCATCATCAAGATTATGTCATAGCTACTATAATGTATGTGGGAGCAGAGTAACCCTGTGTAAGCAATTAAGCATTAGCTCACTAGGTTATGGAAAACGAAACCCTGGCGCATTGTGCTTGTGCAGCAGGCGTGCACTTGGCTTTGGAAACTAGCCTCACCACAAAGACACAAGTTTTAATGCCATTCTTAAGTATGATCGATTGTGATGTTGAGCATACAGCGGGTTTCTTACGAACTTCGGCACACTTAATCCTAACGAGGCATGCATGCCGCTGAAATTTCCAAAACCCGAAAGAGCCAAGTGAAGTAAACTAAAACTTCAATGGAGATTTGATGCACAACCCCATTTTACCTCCAACATCATCAAGCTACAAAAGATTTGACATGAAACTTCCAATGAGATCTATAAACCATTATCAAAATTGCAGTTTGCAAGCTATCTTCAACGGTACTTAATAAAAGGAGTTTGTTGAATCTTGTAGGCTAGTCACATTGCTTTGTTCTCCTTCGTTTCAATGTTGTACATAAAGTTGAAAGTAAGATTCATAGATCTCATGGGGTGACAACAAATACTAGTACTGCATAAATCTCCACTTTCCCCATAATCATGACGCTTTCTCATTTTTCACTCTTCCTCCTGGGTTTACCAGACCTCAAAATTAAAGCCATAGCTAATTTTCTCAAGGAACCTAACCTGGGTAAACCATGCTTTGCTCCAGCCAGCTTACTTTGACCATCAACTCATCAAAGCATCAGCCGCACTTAATCAATGTCAGATTTGGTCGCCCTTAGTTGAAACCCAAAATCATAATCTCTCTGGAAAATTGGTGCATTATGAGTGAAGCAGAGGGAAAATAGGAGTCACCCTTAGGTCACAAGACTTGGTTGAGGGAGAAGAACATAGATTCTGGGTCATGAAAATCTTAGCCAAGTCTGGGAGGAACATAAATACTGGCGTGTGAGCACTGCACTTGAAAAGGGTGTGCATCTTGTAGTAGTAAATGCTTTATTTGGTCAAACACTCATAATTCATTCATGTAAGTCTTGCAGAGTTTAGGGGTCTTCTTCAATCATGCTATTGCTTCCAACAAGTCAAATTTTCTTACGTACTTGATGGATGTGTTTGACTTCAGTTTGCTTCAAACACTAAAAGAACACAAAAAGATACAAAAGGTACTTGCGGTTTGGCTCTCTTGGTTGTGGGTGCATTTCAATACGATTATGAAAGCAAGAAAGTGAAGAAACAAAAACAAAACAAGCTCTAATGGACCATTATTTTCACTTAATACACCATATTGTAGCACACATTATTTGCTAGAAATCAAGTTCTTGTTCTATGAAATGCTTTCCACTCATAAATAATTACTTTAAAACACTTGTTGAACTAATATAATTCAAACATATAATAGTTTACAAATACAGAAAATTTTATAAGGTTCCAAAATATTCCATTAATGAGAACATATTCGAAAATGAATAATTTTTTTAATAAAAACAAAACAAGAACTAACATGGCACCGGCACCTCGGATATGCCAAACCATGTGAAGCTTCATTCTGGTTCAAATTTTCATGTTTCTTAATTAAAGCAATACTGAAAATATAGCAATTTGTTTATATGGAACTGAAAAACAAACCAAAGAACAGATAGATATTTTCACTCAGCACCTATTCTAACTCTTGCATACCGAAGATAGCATATCCTTGTTATCAATGTCATTTTCTTCAAGCAACATCAAAGTGAAAAGCAAATTAGATATCAGGTGAAATTATAACATGATCACCACAGATAAGTACACTGTTTTCTCATTATATCATCTTCTATACCTAACCTTTCCCTCTTCCTACCAAAGAAACGAAAAGTATAGAACAAAGATAGAAGCTGAATTACCAACCAGTAATAGAAATAACAACCACGCACCTACAGGCTATCTCTTGAAATTGAAATTCACTTGAACAACATAGCGCATCAGTATCTGGTCGACATTGTAAACTATGTACTCATTGTACAGTAATGCCCCCTGCAAGAAGAACGTAAAGGAAATAAGATACAGAAGAACAGTAAAAATGAAGCAGTAGTATAAGAGTCTAAGATTCCAAATAATATTGACAGCCAACAATTCTTAGAAATGATGTATTCTACCTTGCGTGGATTCTCTTTTGGCTTTCCTAGGGGAACCATAACACCATCCTCTAGTAACCGAGCTTCGGAAAAATCTGGCTCCGTTCCACCAACTCCCTTTGTGCTGCAAAATTAGGTTTAAGAAGCGTCCATAATGACAATTAGTCTTAGCAATGCATGCAACACATGACTTAGCTTAGTAAAAAGGGAGTTAACTGAAATAATGTGACCAGAAGAAAGTGTCACAAATGATATTTTAGTGTCTGCTAAGAAAACAACCTTAGCTTTCTTTCTGGTAACTTGTCAGCATCATATTTGGCAGTTAAAAGCTCAGCCATGTCACCCAGTGCCACCTAAAGCAAACACAGCTGAAGAATTTGATTAGAACACATCAATACCGATGCAAAAAAGTGAATGATATACATGCTATGCAGCCACCTTCTGTGGGACATCAAAATTAATACATGAGGCGTTGGGAAATTTTAACTAGTCTCTCACACAATTTGCTATCTTACTCACACATAAACGAAAGCAGGATAATTCAATAATACCAAATATTTTGTATGAAAGTTTTATTTGTTAATGGCAGAAACTTGAAAATATACCTCACAAAGCAGCAGCACACCAGCTGTTGAAGAATTGTTAGCATAGCAATAATTTGCACTTTTGGAGAACATGTCGGCGAAGTAAATCCCTTTTCCAAACATGTAACCAGTTACAGGAGCTTCAGGCGGAGCTATGCGCAAACCTGGGAAGCCATGACACACATTTAACTCAATCTCTGAATTATTCACAGCATGTGGCCACAAAAGTGCACAGCCACCAAAAATATTGAGCAGAATTAATAAATATATAAAACAGAATCACCTTGAGATAAAATGCCAGCCCAATTTGTGAGACGAGAGCCATGCCATAACAGCATTCTATTTTTCATACTTAAAAACTGCTCAGAGGAGTAAAAATGTTGTTAGACTGCAGTTCAAATGCTAAACTTTTGGGATATTCAAGATTAATAGGATTTTTTTTGCTATAGTTGCTAAGTTTTCCAAACTGGAACCTATAGATCATCCCGTCCTAACCTTTCTGTAACGTTCAGCTTCACCCTCTCTCGATGCACGAAATATCTGAACGATATCAACAGTATAATTTGAATGCGTTTTTGCATGGGTATTATGCAAATACTTTGAAACCTGAGACACAGGAAAAAACAAAGAAACAAAGTCAAAAGTTAGAACTAAAGATCAAATTGAGCAGTTAATAAATCATTAACTAAATACTTCATTATAGTGAAACTTCTGAAACCTTTATACATATCTGCAGCACAAAACATATACATACCATATCAAATTCATCTGAATCGACGCCAAGCGGTATCAGATCACAGCGGAGGCTCTGGTAATTAGAGTACAAGGGATCATCCTACAAAAATAAAGATACATGCAATTGTTGGTAAGATTACTAGATCTCAGCAAAAATGTAAACAACTTAGCTAACTTGTCAATGATCAAGAGGTTGTCTCATACCGGCATCACCAATGAAGATATATAATGGGAAGAAAATGAGTTAAAAAAAAGGCTTGGATTTTAACATGAAGAACTTTGAATGGAGAAGGCATACATGTAGCATACTATCAAGAGTAAAACCAAAGCAATGTAACAGGTTAGGACCATATCCATAGACCTACCAGCATTTTATATCTAGAGTTTATCCAGGAACTTTCTGAACAATACCCAAATCTCCAGTAATAGCAAAGTTGCAAGTGAATTTATAGGAATAAACATAAAACAAGAAATACCTGTGTCCCAGTATCGTCGTTCAACAATTTTGTCGCAACTTCAATTTCACCGAGTGCTTCAACCTTCAAGTAGTTAGGAGTTAAACATATTCCTTTTCATCAAAAGCAACAGAATTACTGTCACACAAATAGCATCCAGCTGATAAGCTACAAGAGTTGTGTCCGATGACAAATACCTTAAATATCAAATTCTGGAAGTTGCAAGAAGAACTATATCAACATAGAAGAGAAAATATAAAAAAGGATTACCATTTCCAACTTTTGCTTCAACTTCTGAGGAGTATCAATCACAAAATTGCCTGCATTATTCAGATATCGAAATCAAATGATTTCTTAAAGTAAAATAAAATAAAACAAAATAAAGAGTGATCGTGTGTATGTCATATCTCAATCAACTGAGAGAGAGAGAGCACTTACTCATCTTTTTAAATCCAAAATCATGAGGAATGACAGTGTAGAACTGTCTGCAAGAGATTATCTATAAAAAAATTAGAATTCTACTTTGTATAGCTAGCTTTACATCTTAAATATGTATATATATATATATATATATATATATATATAACCAATACAAAGAAAGTGAAAAATGCAAATTCCCATCTGCCAGTGTTTAACATTGTTAGGAACTTTAATCAAGCATTTGCTGAAAAAAATATTTGCAAGATTTAAGGTTAATATCTCTTTGTGGGTGTCTGTGTGTATGAGAGAGAGAGAGAGTACTTACCCACTTAACTGTTCAAGCATTCTTCTATCAGACTGGTCAATCACATCAGCAATACTCTTCAGAATGTTATAACCCTGGATCGTATTAGAGAAAATATCAGTGCACTTTTTATGGAGAAGCTGACTAAAAAAAGGTGAGGCGTAATTCATGGAGAGTAACATTTAGTAGCGAAACAAAACCAGTAACAATTTTGTTCTCAATTTTTTTGTGTTATTTTAAAGAAGGTGCAGACGGTCATGTTAGGATATCCTTGAACAACCAGATAATTAACATACTCCAAAGTCCAAGAGACTTCAGTGCATAAGCTAAAAGCTTACCTTTACAATTGTTGATTTGCTCAGCTTCCCCAGTGGCAACTTATCAGCATTGTATCCTACTCAAAGAAGAAGAAGCTCAAGAAAGTATCCAAATAAGGGAACAAATACACAGAACAATTAACTGGTTAGACTTAACAAATCAACTGTAGTTGTCACAAAAGAAATATTATAAGGATGTAAGCCCTATATGATACAAACAAATCTTAGATTTGCCAACCAATAACTTATGACAGTACTGACCTATTTCCATCATATACTGCTTCATCATGGCAACATTGCAGATAAGAGATACGAACTTTGCGATACGGGGATCAAGTTTTGTTTCCGAAGGTTGAGCTACTAAAGCTGAGCCATTCTTTTCTGCCGCCTGTTAATCAATGTGAGTGCTATTAGGGAGTAAGCAGATTAATTTTCTTTACCACCCGTCCCGTTTCCCCCAATACTCTTATTCACTGAGGCACTGTCCTATGTCCGTCTTTAATCTGAGATAAACATAACATGAATGGAAGAATAGGTATACGGCTCAAACAGTAGATTGCCAACAGTATAGGACAAGGCCACAAAAAGGATCTCCTTCAGATAATTATGCAACAGGAAATAATGACAGTAGGTACTCACAGCTGATTGGCCTTCCTTTTCGCTGTAATCCATTTCTAACCGCACATAGCACTTTGGGAATGACTGGAATGTTTTCCGGTCAGACCAATCATTCTTGGTTTTGTCAGAGAATTTCTTTTCAAATTCCTCGATTGCTCTGTCTCGGGATGTGTAAGGGCCTAGCAACTTGTTTTGGCCCTTGACACCTACTCTCCCCCATCTATAGTAAACCATGAAACTACTACCATCATCGGATTCTGCAATTAATTCAGAAAGAAAGATATGTAACAGGCAAATGCCACAAGGGCATTGAGTCATAGGAGCAGATGTAGCTTATTTATGTCATTTTACTTGTTATAGTGTACAGATAAAAATTGTAAAACCAACTTCAGTTAATGTAATAGCATATAACTTGGTGAACATGATTGCTTGAACTAATAAAGTGTGCTCGATCAACCATCCCAACCCCATATGTATTGCCATGACTACAAATCACACAATCTAATAATAACCTAGAATGACTAAACATTTCAAGTATTATATAAATCCAATATGTCGAACGAAAACAAAAAAGAAAAACTCACGAAGAACTTGAAGCACATAGAACTTGTTATTGTTAAGGCCAACATTGGTCTGGTTCAACATGGCATCATACACATCATCACCCTGCACCAAAAACATAACCTAATCATTCACCAACCGCAAAAAATAATCGACTCGTTAAGTCCAATATTCAACACTAAATAACTCACCAGTTGCAAAACATGATAATGTGTCTTAATATGATCCGGCAGCCACTGATCCAACACTGCCGCACCTTTCTTGGTAGCGGTAATCATCTTCTCCTTGCTTTCACTCACCTCTTCTTTCGCTACAAAACCACCGCAGCATAACACAATAACTCATTGCGCATATTAACTAACTAAAGCATCTTCCAAATCATACACAAAAATCAAAAGCTCGTACCTCTAGATGCAGAAATGTCATCGGAATCTTCAAAAAGCCGCTCCAGCAACTCCCTTTTGCTACCGGTAGCCGGAATTCCGCGGAAATTTGCTTCTTTCCGGAGTTGCTTGATATTGATACTCCGGAATTTCTCAGTCGCCTTGATTTTCTCCGACGCGGCGGAATCCTCGTCTTCATTGGAGTTCCGTCCTCTCTTTTTGGTCACCGAACCGTCGCCGGCGTCTTTCGGTTGGTTGTAGTCTTGGAGAAGAGCGGACTCGAGCCTCGAAACCTGCAGGGAAGTGAGAATCAGCGGCGGAGAAATTGTGAGATGATAGAGAAGAGGGAGAGAAGGAGACGCGGTGGGACCAGGACGGGCTTGGTTCCGGCGGTGCTGAGGCCGCGCTGGGCCAGTTGGTCTCGGAGCTCTCCTGCTTTGAGCTTGTTCGCCATTTGTGAAGCGGGGTTGATAATTCTGACGCTGTGGGGTTTTATTTTGAAGCGGGAGTCAAGGACTGGGTTTTTAATTTTCTTTTCTCCAAAAGAGTCCACAGCAAGTTTCTTTTTTGTGAATAAGCTTCGGAGACAAGCTCTTTGGCGGGGCAGTATATCTTACAATTTATTTGTTTTTTACCATGGTAAAAGACTTGGGAATATTGAGAGCCAGAGCAGATTTTGTCCAACCGAATCAACCCATTATGAAGAGTTGAGAATTGTCCTTCAATCAATTTATACAAAATCATTTATTCCAATTTAATCTAATACAACAGTAAATTTGGGGATGAGAAACGTAATTATGTAAGAGCGAAATCCATGATCTTTCTAAATTGGCTCATTTATTTTCTTTATTTCGTACGTTTCCTTCTATTCAGTCAATTTCTTTATAAATCTCACTAAATTATTCTTGGTGCAACAAAATGGAGACTAACAGCATCTTCAACAACTCATTTAAAACTAGAATAATCTCTATTTTTGAGGAAAACATCATTTTTTTGCTCCAATAGCTCATGAAAAAGATCCTCTATAATACAAAAAGTTGGAAGAGAGAAAAACATATCATCTAAATCTATTGAATTTTTACAAATTTGTATTTTCATGTAAACTTTATTGCTTACCTTTTTGAATTCATTTTATTCCCTATGAAAGAACAAAATGTCATTAAGTTAAAACAATTAACCAAATAATTAAGATTTGATTTGAATGAATTTATATATTTCTATAAATTTATTAAATTATACGGAAAATATTTAATTTTGTATATAAAAATAGAAAAGCTGTTGAAGTTTAGCTTATTTTTATAGAGATTTTGTGATTTTCTCCTCTATAATAGAGAATTAATACAAGAACTGTTGGAGATGCTCTAAGATCATCTCCAGCAGTTGTATTAGAAAAATTGATAAGTTTAGCAATAATTTTGATTTAGTTACTCATTTTAAGCAGTGTGATTCCAGCAAGAATAACTAGTTAAATTGCTAAATTTCAAATTGTTTCCTAAAATAAATGGTTAACGGCTAAAACAAATTAAATAGATCTATCAATAGTGAAAAATTGTATCGTTGGAGAATTTAGCAATAGTGGTTTATCTCTCCTCAAATTGATAGATCTATCAATTTTGTTTAGCAATCTTGAGATTTAACAATATTTTAAGGATTCTGCTGGAGCTTCTATTCATTTCAAAAATTGATAAATTTCAAAAAATATTAGATTTAACAATTCTGCTGAAGATGCTTTAAGTATGCTACCATTTTATGAACCGGAGCAAATATAGGTACGACCTCTCTCAAAGAGATATTTTTCACAAGCTAAGGGTAAGTCCAACGGTGCTCTAAAATGGAGGTCTTGGTCTCAAAATGAGACTTTTCATACAGCCTAATTGAAGAGGAGTTGGTTTTGAAATTATAAGACCTATTTTGAGTCTTATATTTGAAACATTTCCATGACCGTAACTCAAACAGTGTATTGGGCCCACATTAATTCAACTGGGCAAAGAGATTGATGCACTGACGCGCTAAAAGGAGAGAGGGGAGAGACGCACGCTTTATTTCTTCTTGGCGTGCACGAACGCGCTTCTCCTTGGCTGGGAGACTAAATTGCTGATACGTGGACTCCACCTGATGCAGCATGGCCCCTTCGGTTTTACAATAGTAAATTTCTAATGACTCAGGTTTGTTGCAATTAGGAAATCGATCGTCGACTTTGATTCACTCCCACAATCTTCCAACGTTAGTAATATGAATCTAACGGCTTATATTAATAAATCAATGACTTCTTATAAATATACCCTATTAATTCCCATTTTTACCTAAAAATATTTGAAAAATACCAATAACTATCATAAACGAACATAGACGCGTTGTCACTCTTTTTTGAAAAAAAAAAATAAATGGAACAATGTTTTGAAAAAATAATAATTAAATGATAAAAATAAAAATAATGAAACTTCAGTTATTCAATAATCTTAACATATTATTTAATATAATATTCATAAACATTACAAAAACAAGTTTTTTTAATCAAATAAAATGAATATAAGACCTCAAAATAAGACTATTGTTGGAGATTAGAAAATGAGTCATATGAATAATGCAATGAAGAGGTCTTATAATGGATATAGAACTCAATTTCCAAAACTACGGTTGGAGTTGACTTATTACCATAAAATCCTTGTAATGTCCACTCCACTTACAACCTAAAACTAGAGTGAATAGACCGCCCAACAAGATTCCACTGGACCAACCCGGTTATGCGTGATTGTTTCATCATAGCTAAGGTGGAGATTTATCAACTTGTACAAGACATAATAGATTACCAACCCTGGTACCACATTGCCAATTGACGAAGAAGACTAAACCTGCTTTCAGAATCCAACTTAAAGGTAAATCAGTGAAACTTTAAACATTCAAAGGGCCACGCTAAAATCATATCCTTTTTGTAATATATCCGGAGAATACTAATACATTGAAGCATCATCACCCACTAAACCAATTTAACAAGAGGATCCATGACTAGAACTTTCCTCCATCCGAGTACCGTCTACTTCTTTGCATATGTAATCAACATTGAGTTCTGCGGTGTCACCTTAAAAGCCTGGAGGTTCTGCATTGCCATTGTTGATTGCATCTCATTTTCATATTCCACAAAAGCAATTCCTGGCTTAGCTTCCACCATTCTAACCTCCTTAAAACCAGGGTATTGACAGAAGAGCATTTGCAGCATGGCGGAAGTCGCCTCATGAGGAAGATTTTGAACAAAAAGAATGTTGTTTGGTGGAGCAGGGGCCTCGGGCACCATAGATTTCACACCACCAGGATATGGTATTTGGGAGAGCTGCAGGGTGGAGAGAAAGTCAAAGAGTTAAGAATGGCATACGAGAAGATGCTGAAAATGTAACTCCTATAAGTGTATAATGATAACAATTCCACAACAGCTACAAATTTGTGCAAGGAAGGCGAAACATGAACTTAAACCTGAGCCTAGACACCTACCTAATGGGGTGATACAAATTTTCAAGCCCAATCAGAGGACAAAGGCTGCAATGCATACTAGTTGAACAGTTAATTTCACAAATCCATCACTGTGTTTTTTGTCTTATCAGTGAAACAAACCAAATTTGAACTAGATAAACCATTAGGGATACTTGTCTGTGATTATTGTACTGATATGTGTATTATACTATTGTTCTACAAACATGTTAACTACCCAACACTTGTTATCCACTGCTCCTTCACAACCAACTGTAATATTTTCCAGCTCAAGAAGACCAATACACAAATACGCAAACATTAAACAGATAGATATCCAAATGAAACATTAAGATTTTAAGAAAAATAAATTGTAAGAAGTGATTTCTCCTTCAACAGAAGACATGATTCTTACCGGAGGTGCTCCAGCATAGGCACCAGGATAAGCAGGATTGAGACCCATTCCGGCTTGGTTAGCATCCTGCTGCTCTTTCCGTTTTCTCCCTGCAGAAAAACAAACTTTAAGCTAATTGAGGCTATATATCTTTTATATATAAATACATAAATAGCTTCTTTAAACATTACATCATGTTATAAGATAGTTAAATAATGCATACACACAAACAAGACAGACGCATAGCAATATGCAAGGTATGGCAACTGCAAAATATGACAGTCCATACATACATACATAAAAGCATGACATGTTACATGGTCAGTCTAATGAATTGATTATCATGATATTCCAAAACCCTGGCATCATTTGTTGTGGAAAAGACATAGTTTGTGGAAGTGTAACATATTTAATTGGTAAGTCTGTTTGAATTGATTATCATGATATTCCTAACCCCCCATCATTAAATTGTGGCTAGAGAAGAAAACATCGAAAGAGTCACACAACGGAACCACAAACCCATCACATAAGTGGACCTCAACTGCAAGCATTTCAGACATAATCCGACGAAAAGAAAGCACGCAATCTACAAGAGGGAGAGGAGATCAGAAAGCCTTACCCTTCTCCTCGTGCCTCTTTCGTCTTTCACGAGGAACAAAAGTACCATCAGCCTTCGCTATTATATCTGATTTCGTCTTGGCATATCGTATTTTCTGCATTAACCAATATCAACAAACAAAAATATCAAATAATCGAAAATAATACTTATGCTGAATTGCTGATCATAATTCATTGTACTATAAGTACCTACCATACACATAAATGAGAAATCAATACAGAACACACAAGTAGCCTCATCTGAAAACATGACATGAATATAAGCTCTTTCAACAATAAGTACAGACTTATATTTGTGAACAATATAACCAGTAAGTTATAACAACCATATCAATTGCGCTGAAACAACACATCCCAATCCCTAAATCTGCATTTTCCTAGACATTTAGATTCACATGATACCAATTTAATTTAGCAACTACATCTCTATATGAAACTACACCTAAAATTAACCGAATTCCACAAACAAACAAAATGTAAATTCCTTACTTGGATACCTAAAATTCCAGTACCTAGTGTGAAACAGCACAATTCAATACAAATTAAGATAAGGCATAAGATGAAGCTTAAGATTGAGAATTACCATGGGCTTGTCGTAGAAAGGGAAGCTCTGCATTTGTCGAATGGCATTGGTGGCAGAAGGGACGTCCTCGAAGACGACCCAAGCTTGGCCTTTGTGCTTGAGCGTTTTGAAGGCCAGCACATCCAGAACCTTCCCAAACTGGGAGAACATGGCGTGCAGCGTCTTCTTCAATTCGTCGAGCTTGATTTTCTCGTTCAGGTTGTTGATGTAGATCGTCTGATTCGCCGGAACTTCGGTGCCGCTGTTGTTCTCTCCCATGGCCTCTGCCAATTTTGATTTCCGAGCGATGGGGTTTTAGCTGAGGCTTTGAATCAAGCACACCAGGCCTTAAGCTTAGGCTGCCCTAAACGGCGTAGTAAGAGATTGAGATGAATTGGGCTTACGGTGAACGAGCCGGTTTGGGCTGGCTTAACCCAAACTTGGGTTATACTACATACGATCCAAGGCCTGACCCGACAAGGACATGCACATCAACATATACAACTTTTTGGATATAAAATGGTGATCTAGGTGTGAGCTGCGATTTGAACTAATTACCTCATATTATCCTAACAGTATGCGTCTCACACTTGCATTATGTTTTCACTAGATTGATCCAGTAATTTCTATATAAACTTGCACATGAGAAAAAAGATAATATGTGACGATTAGACAAACCTACTTTTTTTCATTTTTTTAGATAACCCTCTTCAAGTTTTTATGCACAATAATGAAGAATGTCTTGGTGTGATCTCATAACGTCCTGTCTCTCTTTCTCTATAAAACCTGCTCTTATTCTTTTTCAACTTTTCTTTTTGCCAACCAAATAAGCCATGATACTCTATTCATGCCTTATTTTTTTGTCCATCAAAATTATTTCACAAAAATTTATCATGGTAACCAACCTTAACTTGTTATCGCCATTGCTATCATTTTCTGATCATATTTATCGCAATCTATGACACATTTTGAATCCATTACCAACCACAAAATCATAATCTTTTTAGGTTTTTTTGAAAAGCAAGCATTTCTGTCAATATTGACTAGAATTTAATTTTTGACCCACCAAACTAGATAACCCACGTCTTTTGTTATACTTATACTATTGAAATCACAATCAAAGCAAAGCCATTGCAAAAACATACCACAAATTATGTGGCTAAATTTCAGAGTTCATCACGTGAGGGCAAGAGTAGTCCCCATTAATTCGACCTTTTTGGTTCAATTTTTTTATTTGATCAAAAAAATAAGGATGGGCATATAAGGACTGGACTGGACTGGTTTTGAGCCCAAACCGTATCCAATCTAAATCATTCGGATTTACAAAATCTTCATCCGAATTCGAAATTCGGTTAACCGATTATTCGGATCATCTGAAAACCGGATCGGATCGGTTTTAGATTTCACCAGAATTTGGAAATCCTCCGGTACCGGCTCCTACAACTGACCTTCGCTTCCGGTCACTTTCGTCTTCAAATATGCCAAAACCTGCCCGACGACGTTCTCAAACTAAAAATCCAAACCAAAAATTCATCAAAATCAACAAACTAACGAAATCGAAAAACCTAATTCCACTAGATTAGATCAGATTGGAGTCGGGGGCGGAGCGGAGCCGATCGAGCTTGGCGGTCAGATCGGAGTTGAAGTCGCCGAGATCCTCCATGTTGACGACATGGTGCTTAGGATTAGGGTTTGAGAGGCTGAGAGAGTGAGAGGCGAGAGAGAAGCAAAGAGTAATTGGATTAGGGTTTTTTTTCCTATATATAGTGGTCTGTGATCAAGTGTGAGAGGCTGTAGAGTAAGAAATCAGAAGAGCTAATAAAATTGTGACACTTATTAAAAAATATAAATTAAAAAATTTTGGTTTTTTTTTCAGACCGGTTTTTAGGCTAAACTGAAACCAACCTGGTTCAAACCGGATCGGATCAGATCGGTTTAAGCTATTTTTTGACCTGTTTTAAATGGATCAGTTATCCAGTCTGATTTTTTTGATTTTCGGTTGAAAACCAAATTTTTGTCCACCCCTACAAAAAAAATCAAAGAAAACATTGAAAGGGATGGAACAAAAATGCATGAGATGTGTGGGATCGATGCTCAGGTTACTTTGCTTCCTCCGCTAGCTAGCTAGCCACAATTATATTTATAAAAGGTGTCCAAAATCTGCAAACACGACCTCTCACTAGCAAACGGCTCCATTCATTTTTTGACTCGAACCTTTGTGCTCAACCTAGAGTCGAATAATATATGGTACTGTTGGACTAAAGTAAATAATATACGACGTCTTTTAAGCTGCTTGAATACTAGTAAAAAGTCTGAAAATTGCATAAAAGAATAAATAAACGTATGAATTGCGCATGATAAAGCATGGTTTTATATGTACTTGATTAGTGTCTTAGTGGGTTAAGAAACACATCTTTATATTGTTAGGACTAGCTTCGATCTATTATCATAGTGGTGTTTATTATGATTGAAGGTTTGAAACCTTGCTAAATAGTTCTCTTTAGTCTTAAAGAAAACAAAGTTGGAACTCGTCAAAAAATGAAGAAAACTATTATACAACCAAAACAATTACTTTAGCTGATAAAATTTTTTCGTCGGCTAACGATGTTTCGTCGAAAAAAAAAAACCGTCGGCCAAAACTTTAAATGACAAAATTAATGTTTACCGTCGGCTAAAATCATTTATTTAGCCGACGAAGAAATTTTTTTTCGCTTAAAGTTTGGATTTTAGCCGGCGAATTTTTGGACGTTAGCCGACGAAATATTATTAAATTTTTTCGGATATAGTTATTTATTTATTTATTTAACTTTAACCGATGAATTTTTTAATACAATTCGTCGGTTATAGTTATTTATTTATTTTTTATTTAATTTTAGCAGACGAAATTTATTAAAATTCGTCGGCTATAGTTATTTATTTTATTTTTTAAATTTAGCTAACAAATTTTAATAAATTTCATCGGTTATAGTAACATGCTTTTTTTATTATTTTTTTCTTTTTTATTTTTATTTAACTTTAGCCGACGAATTTTAATAAATTTTGTCTGCCATAGTTATTTATTTATTTTTTTATTTCTTGTATTTTTTATTATTATTTTTCTTTTTTGTTTTTCTGCCGGTGATAGAGGTGGAGAAGAGGAGGAGGAGAAGAATGGAGGAGATTAGGGGGATGAATTTTAATAAAATTGATCGGCTATATTTATTGATTTTATTTATTTATTTAACTTTAGCCGACAAAATTTATTAAAATTCGTTGAATATAGTTATTTATTTTATTTTTTATTTAACTTTAGTCGACGAATTTTAATAAATTTCGTCGGTAGTTTGTTATTTTATTTTAATTTTTTGTTTATTTAAATTTAACCGATTAATTTTAATAAATTTCGTCAAATATAGTTATTTATTTTATTTTATTTTTTATTTCTTGTATTTTTTATTTTTTTTCTTTTTTCGTTTTTCCGTTGATGGTGGAGGAGAAGAGGAGGAGGATGAAGAGTTTCCGCCGAAGGAGGAAGAGGAGGAGAAGAATAAAAAAATTCAAAATTTTTGACGGAAAATTTGAAGGTACTTTAGTCGGCTAAAGTTCATACTTTTCAAAATCCTTACAGAAAATTTTGAATTTGTAATTAACTTTAGCCGACGAATTTTAATAAATTTCATCGATTAATGTTATTTATTTATTTATTTATTTAACTTTAGCAGAGGAATTACCCTAATTTCGTCGGCTAAAACCCTAAACCCTATACGTAGAAAGCTTTAAACGAAAAAAGTCATGAAATAACAAATTTTTTATACCACTAGTTGCGTCTCATCGATTTGAAACTATTTACGGATGAAGGTCCAGGCAAAATACGTAATTTAGACGGTCAAATGACCGTTTCCGTGTATTAAGGGGTTTGACTTACGGGATTGACCGTAAGGATCGAGCCCTTAACGTTGTCGGATATAGTTGAATTTTTTCCTATAGACATATTTCGACATAATGATCATATCAGACAGCCGGATTTTTTTTCTCAACTTTGATCATTGGAATCACAACATGCCTACTAATGTTATATAACTTGTTTACTAAGTTTTAAGTAAATGTTATGTTTCAAAACTAAACTCTACGTAGAAACTTCAAACTTAAAAAAGTCGTGAAATAAGATATGACCAGAATGGTAAAATACGTCTATGGTTGAAAAATCACGTAATTCAGGTAAAGTCTCGGTGCCGATAGTTGCGGTCAATACAATTTAGGGGTTTGACTTACGAGATTGACCGTCCTGATGAAGCCCTTAAATGTATCGGATCAAGTTAAATTTTTTACCACAGACATATTTCAACATATTAATGATATCTAACTGTCGTATTTTTATTTATGAATTTTGATAACCATAATCACAACATGCCTACTATTTACCATTATTTATCCTTATGGGAGCCATATCATCGAGGGGTAAATGTCTCAAAATTTTTAGATGGGCAGTTGCGTCTCATCATGGTGAGAGTTTGTTGTGTTGAAGGTTCGACCAAAATACCTCATATAGATGCATATATAGACATTTTCATGTGCTAAGTGGTTAGAAAACTGTATTTTAAAGTCTTAAACGAACTCGAATGACCAAAAAAGCCTATATGTCATGACATTAGCGATGTGTTTGACTCGTATGGCTGATCCTCTTCAAGATTGGTATCACAATAGTCAATCGGACACCGAAATATCCGTAGTGCAATGTTGTGCTAAAATGTACTTTAGCAACCGAAATACCCTAATTTCGTCGGCTAAACTTTTCAAATTTCGTCTGCTAAAGTTTATAGACTATAGCTGACGAAAATATAACTTGGTCGATTAAAAAAAATTTCGTCGACCTGTTTTTGGTCATTTCGTCTTCTAAAGTCTTTTTTTGGTAGTGCTAACAATAATTGATCATATAATACTAATTTGGCTCTTCATTTGTCTATTTAAATGATTCTAAAAAGAATGTCTCATTTGAATATAAGATGTTATTACTTATGCCCAAATGAACAAATTTTTTCTTAAAATCTTCACACACATTATTATTTAAAGATTATTTTGCCCTCACTCCTTAAACATGCATAGAAAGTGAAAAAGTTGAAGAGAAATGACTTAGCCGGAAACTCATGAACTCCGGTCGCCGAACTTCAGTCTTCGGACGCCAGACTCAGGTCACCGACCCCCAAACTCCGGTCACCGGCCGCCGGAAAATAACTATTGACCGAAAAATTGTTTTTTCTAGAATCTGAAATATAATAGAGTTAATAAACTTAAATTTGAAGTATACTGGGTTTAATAAACTTAGATTTGAAGTATACTTGGGTTAATAAACTTAGATCTAGAGTTTACTGAGGTTAATAAACTTAGATCTAGAGTATATTAGGGTTAATAAACTTCGATCTTGAGTATATTCGGGTTAATAAACTTCGATATGGAGCATATTGGGACAAACAAAAAATGACACTAATGCAGCATCACAATCAAAGATCAAAATGGAGTAGTGTGTAGGTACGAATCAAGATTGACCATATGGGTGTTCTTTGTCTCTCAGAGCTTTTGCAACTTTAAACAACAACGCAAAGCTGCTTAGAACCTGCATTTACATCACCATAACATCATAAATCGTAATCACCATAATCAAAGCTTCAATATAACCAGGTTTCAATGGTAAAAAAATAGTTACCATGTCGGAGACAAAATGGGCAGCGTCGGCGATTATGGCAGTACTTCCGGATAAGTAATCGGTCAAAGCTTTTCTAGAAGCAATACCAATATCAGTAGATGGTAAAAGCAGTCACTTCTCCCCTACTCTCTCCACAACCCTACATGGCACTCTCTGACAACTCTATTTTCACCTCTGATGACGAAGAAGATTACATCGACGTTGGAAAGAGAGGAATTAAAGGAGTCGTCGTCGGAGAGGAGAAAACACAGGTCGCCGGTAGCTTGGATGTTGTCCTGGTAGTGAGTGCGAAAGTCACAGTCGCCGTCGGTAGTTTTCGTGGTGATTTAAATGCGTTGACCATGATATGTTGATCGGGGATGGAGTTTCAAGCGTGGCAAACACTGCTGGAGTGACTAAGGTCAAAGATCAAGGTCGAGGATGACATCGAGGAGGTTGTCGACGAGGCAGCTCCGCTTCTGCTCCAGATCAGGAAAATCTGATGAAGCCGATGGCTCCACCACGGTGGTTCAAGATTCGACTACTCCTTCGGTTGATCCTCTTGCTGGCAGCGACCGAAGACGAATCTCCGGTGGAGGAGACCTAGTCAGAGAAGAAGAAAAAAACGAGAGAGAGATTAGTGGAGATAAGAGAAGTCCGAAGATAAGAGTTTTGTGAATGAAATTAAATTAAGGGTAAAAATGTTTTTTTACGTAATTTTTATTAGAATGAGCTTTTGATTTTTGTTTTCATTGGATTAGAGTATGACTTTTTAAATTTTGTGTAAATGGGCATTATCTATTAATTATAAACATATGTTGTATATGAGAAGCTTGCTTATATGGAATGAGTGTAAAATAAAAGAGAAATATGTATGAATTTATCTTAAAAAATCTAATAATTTAGAATTTTCTCTAATTTTCTCTATATATAACAAGCCATCCAACTTTCTTGTTTTTATCATCATTAAGAAGCTTACTAAAACAAACTTAAGAATAAGTCTGTATGAACCATTGACTTGGTTCGATCGTGAGTTTCTAATGCAAATTCTTGAAAGATCTAGAAGAGATGGCTAATTGATCGTTAAATAAGTTAATTCACCAACTCCAACTAGAAATTATCGACACCTTGTTCCAATTCGATCTCGTTTCTACGACTCCTTTTTGACTACTCGTGGTGTCTTTCTAGAAAGACATCAGAGCACGACAAATTAATAGAGGACCATAGAAAAGACCAGGGCGTGTGTCATCTCGAAGTCGACTACTCCGGTCGTAGTCTTTGGATGACGACGATGAAGCCAGATGAGGAAGAGGGTCGACGAGAATCAATGCCACGAGAGATCAGTCTGCTATGCGTCAAAAGACTCGTATTTGTTGATTTGTGCATGCTCGGTAGAGGGAGCGTATCATCAGTATAATTGAGTCTCGTAGGACCACGCATACATTATGTATCAGAAAATATCTTCACAGTTGACAAGGACGGACTTGTGGTGAACACTCCATCTAAGTTCGATTCTCGCTACTAACAGGTCTCGTTTGGTTTGCGATCTGTAAATTCTTGTGGAAATCCATACCTGGAGGCTGGTGTGACAGTTACGTGTCCACTGTCAGTCCTTCAGGGTTGAAGTTGCAGGTATGCCCTGACGATGGTGGTGTAGCATAACCAACCTCTCACCTAAACTTTTTTAAAAAAAATCTTCACTGCTTCACTTACAACAATTAAATTATCTAAACTACAAACTGGACAGTCCCTCAAACCTACTTGCCGGGTTTTATAAACGAAGCAGAGAGCAGCTAGATTTTCCTGTCAAGGTATGGGCAACTTGCAACTGAATGCATGCTAGCTAGATCTTTTTGTTGCATGCAGAGCTCCAACCCATCTATTAATTAATGTTCTCATGCGTGGTGCGCCTCATAATTTCTTTATAATAAGAAATCAAAAATCAATGTTTCAATCAATTTTTTTACTTCAATTCTAACGGCTACTCTATTTTAAAGATTTTATATTCATTCATCAAATCTTTCCTTCAAATTTTAGAGTTTACTGTAAATATAAAGAATTTGGTTTTCTCTCTCCTCACATTCTTCATTTTAGAGAAAATTATAGAGAATCTGTTAGGGCAAAACACCTAAAATCTTTTTTAAATTTAAGAAGACCAAGTATTGATGAAAGCTGTTGAAAATGGTTTTGTATCTCCACAAGAACCAGCGCGGGTATTGAAACTTAAGTCATGACATAAATCGTATGATTTATTGGATCAATAGTTTTTACACAAGTAATCTAACAATTTTCAACTTTAGGGATTAATAGATTGCCCGGCCGCAACATGTCCCATTCGTAATCAGGATTAGTTTGTAGAAGAAGAAATTTTGCTGTTGAGGACACTCTTTCATGATCATAAGTTTTGTGGCTTCAAAGTCCATGAACATGATCATTCTATCTTTATGCTGTGACCAGCCTGTGTGCATTGCACCTGAGGTCATGCGGCTTCGTATTTACGTCGGTTGCATTGTCCACTCAATTTTAATAAAAATCTAAAAAGCCCTAAATAATGGCTTCACTCAGAGAACAGGAGAATACGTGTCAATTATTTTTCGATTTATATTTCGTGGGAGTTGTTTAATTGTTTTATTTGTTTTATTTGTTTTATCATACACTAGTGTACACGGCTGTTAAAACGCGGAACAAACAAAGATAGAGAGTGATACATAGCACTTATTCAAAATATTTTTTTACAAGCACATATATTTTATCGTGTGAATATTTAAAATATTCTTGATATATATTTTTTTAATTTTTTTACAAGCACCGATATTAATTTTCATATCTTTCTGATATTTTATATTTAACATATTTTTAATCAAATATATAATTTTATATAAATTTTGAAAAAATTTCAATCGATATTCGATAATTTCTCGATATATCCATCGAAATATCCATTTTTCGAACCATCGAAATTTCTGTGATTGTCGATATTTTAGTCCTGACACATAACATAATAATAACATTATTAGTCTAATAATTTGATATGATAAATATTTTTACCATAAGAGCAGTTTTATTTGTTTATTTAAGCCTCTTAGCCATTTTAAAAAGTGATTTTTTTAAATTAATTTTACCAGCTTCAACAGACTAAATATAACCTTGTATAAAATTCCATATAGCAATTCATGATCTCCCGTGCCTTATATTTTGATCGTTCAAATTTAAGTTGTAAAATAGTAGAAAGTGTTCAACGATATTTGACATGTGTGTGCCTGTGTGTGCCTTGGTGGGCTAGTTAGATTGAGATTCATATTCCCTAGTTGTAATAAGATATATATATATATATATATATATATATATATTTCATTGTATGACTATGAAAGTCTATATAAAATGGTTCTTATCAATGAATATGACGATGATTCTCTATTCCTAATTACTTTAGAGTTTCTTCTAAAACACGTTATCAGTCGTGTCTATAACCTTACAGCAAAAAGCCATCGAAAAGAAAAAAACCTTAAAACCCAAATACAGCACCGTGCCGCACCTCCTACAACATCCCCGCCCCACCCCTGCTGCACCCTGGTGTCGTACCCTTGCTGCACCTGAGTGTCTAAACCCTAAACAAAAAATGAGTTGTAAGTTTGGGTTTAATCTTTGAAAGTTTTATGGTTTCTATATTATGTGAATATGAGTAACCATATGTTTTTGTTTGTTTCATGAAATTACCACGTGATGAATTATAATGGCATTATGCGAACAATTTTCCGCACACACGTGATTTTGAGTATGAATTTGCAAAGTGACTTTCATAAACGCAGTTTATTTGGCAGACTAGCAAGTAAGCTTTTATGTTTCTGTTATTTCAAGCTCAATAACATCGGGGAGGATAAAATCGATTCCTCCCTTTCCCCCACCTCCTTCCATGTTTTGTATTTTGGTGCGTGCAAGTTGGTAAATCCCGGAACTGATAGTGTTCCCGAGTCGCGTTGTTTGGTATCCAACGCTGGTGATAGTTCGATTAATGGCACAAACAACCTATTAAAGTATCCAATAAAGTATTGTTTTGTGACCTCTATCGAGTTTCATAACAACTTGGATTTTTATGCAAGAGTAAGATAATATTCTGCTCATCGATTTTTGACATACTTGATATCGAGATTTCACATCTCTTACGCTCACAATTTGAGGTTTGAGGGGCCAATGATATGTGTCAATGGGTATAAAGTCATGTTGCGCAATTAGTCTTGTGGCTTGATTACTACTGGTTGGACTGCGTGGTTAATGATACTTTGTGGCATTGTCTAGAAAAGAGGGGGAGGCACAACTAGCCGTAGTGGTTGTGCTCTCGGTCTAGAGCCATACACTCCAAAATTTGTCAAAACAAATCACTCCAACTTCGAACAATAAAACGGTTGTGAATCTCTAGATCACCGGTTTCAAGAATTGTTGAGCTTATTATTAAGTCGTGAGAGCATACAAAGAATGTACAAAGAGTGTATGAAAAATCTAATTGAGGACATGTCATCCCAATGATCGTGAACTTCACAGTTTTCAGATCTAACTCTGGATGTCTATGACATTGATGTCATTGAGGAATTGTATTTGATTTTCTTTCCAAGTTGTATGTAATTAGACGTCGTATCGATGTCTTAAGCATTTACAATTTGAGACCTCAATGAAATCATTGGCACAATGTCTAAGAATTTTTCATGTAGGATTGAAAATATTCTTCTATTGTTTTCTATGGTTAAATACTCCACTTAGAAACTTGACATGATTATGCCGCTCTATGCCTCTCACAAAGACATGAGACACCGACATGGCATGCTCACAGAGGAGTGCGTGTGTTTATGGCTTGGTCTTCATTCATGGATGTTTGAAGACATGTGATGCCCTCTCACTGCTACCTCCACAAGTGTCCTTTGGCTTGGGAGTAGTACTACAATGTCATCTTGAAGTTTGAAGCTTCATTATGTCAAAATCTACGAAAATAACAAATGTTTCCCTTTTGGGCAATAACTTTGTCTGAGATTTGTGATTATCTCCGGATAAACTAGAACGCGTAGCATATATGAATGGATAGACAATTGAGTCTAATTTTCAGAACATGTCGTGGTTCGTTCATATTCGTCTTAACAATGAAGTTATTGCTATTTTAGTGCGCAAAAGTCATACTACATGGAAATTGGTATTACACTCGGGATTGCATCTAGTTTTGCATCCTTCCAAATAGTTTATTTGTGACTCTTTGACTGATTATATACTCTCTTTTAAGTGGATATGTCTCATAGAGACACTGAGTGTATCACAGATAGTGAAATTATTCATGAGATAAGGAACCATAACCTAATTCGGCCGGCTCTAATTCAGATTTTGTGTCTTGGAATCTCTTATGAATAAGATGATTGGATCATCACCGGTCATATATGGACACAGTTGAAATAAATTGTTGATTCCTTATGCCACCATAATTCAAGTCACATATGCCCTCCATGTGTTAAGAGACAATCGAACCTTGGTATGTTTAAGAACATATACACCAACAGTATTGTAAGAATGTGTGAAAACTTTTGTGTATACTTCTCATGAGTGGTAACAAGAGAAAACATCATGAAGAAAATCATGAGTCAATCTAGTGGACTATATGTCACTATGACTCAATGATGCAATAGATGGATTTTGGAACATTGACTCATACAAGCTATATATGACAATTGGGATGATGACAACGTTATAGTTGTAACCGGTGACCCTCGGGCAACATTGAGGTCCCTTGTGCGTGGTTCCATCATATCTCACACTGGTCCTCCTCTAATGTGTCATTGGCTTCGGCCAACACTAAATTTTTCATAAAACTTGTAGTTTAACTAAGGAGTGAAACCCTCATATGCTATGTCACAAAAGATAACATTTCATCCTTACAACAAATTCAAAGATGGATTGTGCAGACATATACTACCAACGTGCGAACATTGTATATGTTTTTATGGTGTTGGTTGAAGTGTTAATATTCTGGTCACCATCGTATACCATATGTTGCTTATACTTCTATAGGCTCACTACCCATTGTTAAGAAGTTTTCATCATAGACTTGATGACATATCATTGAGAATATTGCTTGCAACATCACTTATTCATCCATGACTTACATCATTGAATTATTGCACATCAACTAGTAACTGTGTGCAAGAATAGACATGGAGTTATAATCCTTGATCTCGGCAGGATTGAAACGAATCTCCAGTCATTGAGCTTGACAAGGTTCCAAATTGCACTGCCACATTGCTTGACGATGAGTCGTTATTAGGTTGGATATGAGTCTTCACCTAAAGTCCGCTTATATTTACTCCTTGACAGACGATCTATTTTACCATTATATTGTGGATTGTCACTTTGAAATTGTATTCCCACTATTAGTAGGAGATACAAACACTAGTGTTTAAATGGAATGACGTGAATTGTCATGGTTTGTTATCACTAAGTGTTAACTCGATCCTAAATGTTTGATGCAATAAAGTGATGAGATCAATGTTGCATATATGTTTGTAATGATCGATGTCCTAACAAGAGAACATGACACGACCAGATTGATGTGGTCCTAACATCATCACCATGGGTGGTGATATCGTGACGTTATAATGTGTCAACATGGTGTCACAGACCTTGTGACTCCCCAGAGGTTAGGGTGAGACCTTTAGGTTCGATAATTACTCGCACTAGAGAGAGCGAGTTGGGCACAACCTAATCTATTGATTAATTCATACTCAAATCATTCTCATGAAGTCTGAATTGAGATTATCGTTGGGTACGCCTCAATATCAAATCCAATCCATATAGAGCTCTAAAAGTATTACACTAGTGTACATGAGGACGTGGAATGATGAGTCTATCAAACCGTAGTTTGTTGATGAACATAGTTGATTAACCTAATGGAAAGATCTGATCCAGAACAAAGAGATAGGTCTTTGGGCAGGTGATGTCGAAAACGCAAGCGTAAACCTTGCCAAATGTATCTTTGTTAGATGTTATGGTGAGTTATGGTGCAATGCCTCTCACTAGTACACACTGAGTTTGACTACGATGAGATATGCTCTCGTAATGGATGTTATTTACACTCCACTACTTTTTCAGTTGGTAGATTCTGAAAAAAACTAAACATGCAGCCTATGAATGTGGTCATAGTAACTTCTCTATGAGATCATAGATATGCATGAAGGTTTTTAAGAGACTTTATTCACCCAAATCAAGTGGAGTATGCGTTTGCAACAAGTTGGGACACATACTATGTAACTCCTTGATTTGGAAGAGATATGAAGAATTTGCTCTTGCGTGTGGATTCCAGTTTTACATGGTCTTGATGCAAAAGAGATGTAAACATGTATTGAACACATCTGAAGTTAGAATGAAAAGAATTTTAGGAAAGACACAGTCTCGTAATGAACTCGATGATTGCATTAATAATGATTTTCCATCAATATGGTCTCGTAATGAGTCGATGATTGTGTGTTGATGATGTTTTTCCATTAATCGGCTTAGGTGCTATATGGGGGTACATATACTCGCATGATTAGTCAAAGTATTTACTCTAAGAGAAAGTGTGATCTGTTTCGTCTAAAGAAATATGATAAAGAAAGACTTAACCTATCATTCGACGAAAAACCAAGTGTAGTTTTGCGCCCACGTAATATCAATGGAATAGCATAAGGACATCCTTTGAATACTTAAATGTATTTGGGCCTATTTAATCTCTATGTTCATACGACATGATAGAATGGATACTATCTATGTGTTTGCTAGCCATGCATGAGTAATAATGCATAAAAAGTGAAATCAGAATCTGCAAATTTCTTAGGTCGACTTCAACGGGACGTACATGAATGTTCACTCCCTGGAAAACAGTGACATTGGTACATTTGGAAAGGTCAATGTGTCCAATTTCCGGAGACACTAACCATGTGACCATACCTGTCATAATGAGTATGTTATAGCTATTCTCATAAAGTATGATGGATCTGTCTAAGAATCTGATTTTGTCAAATCAATCAGCTAACTTCGATAGAGCTTTCTATATATCTATAGACGAAGCAGAAGGTGTATGACCTATGGTTGGAAATGTATGAATGTCTACTTTCTATATCCATTTACGGATTGTCCGTATATATTTTCTACATGAAGTTATAGCTGATTTAGTTCCCGAATGTCATGTTGCGTGAGAATCTGAATCTCTGCGTGAACTTGTGTTTTGAGTTCTTGAGCAGCCTTATTCTCCAGGTCTAAGTAAGAGATCATGTTGAAGACAGTACAACATGATATAGTCATTGCCCAATGTCACATATCATTATTGTGAGACCCCACACGATTTTACCGTGGTTAATGACGAGTTACTAAGGTTTAAGTCGCACTTGGTAACTTCGCGAGTGAACGACCACATTCATTTTTGAGTTTTTCAAAGTTCTTCAAATTCCTCATTTAAGAACTCGGTGTCATTGTACGTGTCGACACGAGTCTCCCAGTATTTTCAGAATATTTTTCGGAACTTTTGTTTATTTTCTACGAATTTCTGAATTTTCTAGTAATTTTTAATTACCTTTCTGGTAAAACAGTTTTACCATTTACTTTTACTCTTCTTTAAATCTAGGCTGTTTGATCGATTTAAGATTTGATCTGGGTCGTTGGTTTCTTTATAAAAAGAGGAGAGAGGTTTGACCCGAGTCAAAACCCCCTTCGGGCGTTGACCCGAGCCTCTCCCTCTCCTCTCTCTCTCTCCCGCTCCGCTGTCCTCCGCCCGGCGCCGGCGATTCCCGCCACCACTCGCCGGCAGACCACCCTCATTCTCTTCCTTCTCTATCTAGCCCAGTCCTTAGACTATCTTGTCGTCCACTGTGGAGGGAGATCGACGACGAGACCAGGCGGCAGACTTCATCGGTTGCTGGCGAAACCAGGGGGCGACTTGACCCCCAACAGGTAGAGTTTGAAATTTTATCAAATTATTCATTGGTGTATTTTGGACATGTTGTTTTCTGCTAGAACTCTATGCATGAAATGCCTGAAGTGAGGAAAAGTGTAAAGCATTGTTTGATGACCAAATGGTAGCTTCATGATTTGAACAAACGGTCTGAGACAGGAAAGAAAGTGTACCTAAGAATATTCGGTGTATACCATAAATTTTGGTGGTGACTTGTGGCTTGTAGCCGAGGTAGTGGGTACCAATTTTTCCTGCAGTAGTCATGCTGTTAAGATTGACCGATGTTCAGATTATCGAAATCTTGGTCAGGTTCGAGTTTATGAAATTTAGTGACAAAAAGAGAACTTCACTTCAGTGCAAATTGATAGTGGTCCACCGAAAAAAAAATGTAAAGAGATAAGAAAGATTGTGGCCAGATGACTTATCAGCGAGTCTCAATTCAACCAAGTGTTGGACTTCGAGGTGGAAATTACCCTTGAGTTATTCACTTTTTCAACAAGTGATCACGGGTAAGAAAGTACGTTTTTGAGGTTTCTGGTGCGTATAAGACTGATTCATAAAGCGTTACTTGGTTTGAGTTAGGAACACCATGAGTCTATGATGAGGCACAATAACGAGGGAAACGTCTATTAAACAAGAGATCAGGTGAACGTTTTATAACGTTGATGTCAAGAGTAGTATCCCTCTTGATAGGTGTGGAACCTGAAATTCTATATTAAGAGAGCATCGTACGAGATACGACTTGACAGCTTTAGAGGCGAAGATGTACTGATCCTTTGATTAGGATGCGGTAGTTAAGGCGCCTTCTGATTTTTTCGAACGTGTTATCAAGGCTGACCATTATCTTTCTAATGGAGCCTAACAGAAACACTCGCACGAGACGACTTATCGTCGTAGTGGCATCAAAATAGTGGATTAGCGAAAGCATCTGCGAGTGTTTGTTCCGATTGTCGATGATGAGGATACTAAATTTGTGATACTGACTTTATATATATATATATGGTTTTATGGTTTTCAAACCTATCATTGGTGGGCCTATATGTGAGCACGCGAAGACGACGCTCACCACTACAACAGATTGTTTGCAGGTACTGTGTACTGTGACGGGATAGATAAAAAGAGCTGTGTGTGTGAAGCCTCATTCCCTACTCGATGTTTGGTCCAAGTTGTACTCACTTTTTCTGTTTTATCCTTCGAGTCATTTACCAGAGTATTTGACACAAATAGTAAAGGTGTCCTCCTGACTTGTTAACCCTGTAGTATGTTTTTATTGTTGTGGCTAAAATTTTTAATTGACCTCTTTAATTTGTCCACCTTGCGCGAAATTGGAAAAACACTGATGAATGTTTTAAGAAATTATTTGGTGCCACTCAAGTTAAAGTTTAATTATATTTTACTTACTAAAAAGCCTACGACTTTAGGTTAATAAGTTGTTGGCACGTCCTTCGGACGTGTTGGCTTCTTATTGCCACTGTAATTTCCCCTCCCGAGCCGCTACAATTATAAAATGTGAGGGGTGCGGTTATATTGTGTCAACAATGTTGTGCTCTTTTTCCTTTAAACTATGTTTTTGTCTCACTGGATTTCGCTTGACAAAGTTTTTAACAAGACAACATTACATGCACCGTTTGAGGTTCAAAAAGGTCCGCAAATGAGTGCGTTGTCCTTGAGGATCTCGACACTAGCTGGTCATGGGACATGCTACGACCACCACTGCCGACAACACTGCAACTGAGCACGACCTCCATCTCTGCTCATGGCACCACCGCTACCTTGTATACTGAAACTCCAAGACGTTCTCAAGAAACATGTGAATGGTATTCGAATGCTGAAATTGTCAAGTCTCTCTGACTAAGTCATTCGTCAGGGGAGCCTCGCACGGTGGAATTCTCAACGAATAAGTTTGTGTGTTATACTTTTTTGTTATTCGACCAAGGTTTAGTTCTTATAAAGTTTTTGTTACTTGACAAAATTTTGATGAGGCAATACTGAAAGTACTATTTAGCATGACGACACGCGGCACAGTGAAGAGTGTTTAAGAATATTTGACATGTGTGTGTCTTGATCTAATGCTAGTTAGATTGAAATTCACATTGATATTTATACATGTCTCTTCTTATGACTATGAAAATCTATATATAAAAACAGACCTCTAACAATGAATATGATAATTATTATCTATTTGTAATTACTTTAAAATTTCTCTTAAAATAGAAAGGCTAATTTATAGTCATGTACGTTTTTCTTAGAAAATTGTGGATGATATGATTTTCTGGTGTATGATTAAAAATACTTAAACTAGGTTATGTTAATTTCATCAAATTTACGTGTCAGCAGCTGTCATACCGAAGACTTGCTCCTAATTTGGAGCCACCCATTTTCATCATCGACACTTTTGACTTGGCTAGACCTTCCATCAAACTTCTTCTCAATTTTGACGAGCCAATTGACTACACACCACCTTCCAGAACCTAACCAAGAAACCCCGCCACCCCTTCCTCCTCTTTCTCACACCCACCTGTACGCCTCTGATCTCACATCCCCTCCCCCATCGACGGCCATTACCCAAAGAGCCTCTCCAACCGCAATCCCGCCGAATTTTCCTCCCCCACACGCCTCGACGTTGACCCGGTTCAAGAAAAGTCCCTTCTCAAATCCATAATCTCAGCCGTCCGATCCCTCACGTTGCTTTCGTAAAAAGAAACGGAACCGTCTCCCCTCTCTCCTCCCTCCACGTGGCGCCCCCACTTGCCCTTGTCTCTCTGCTTCTCTCTCTTTATAAACCCCCTCTCCTCCTCTCAACCTGAAACCATCATCGCATTTCCATTAGAAAGAGAGAGCCATACACAAAGAGATCTCCCTCTGCCTGTCTTCGCTGCTGTGGAAGTTGAAAGCTGAAACAATCTTTCTCGTTCCGCTTTAACTCTCCGCAGTAGCGTCTCTCCGGCTCCGGTGTCTCTTTGAGTTTTTTTTTTCAGTTTTCCGATTCCAAATTTAAAAAGAAAACAATGGCTCGTTCTTTCAACAACGCTAAGCTTCTCTCCGCTCTCGTCTCCAACACAATCGCCAGGTACAGATATTTTCCGAGATCTAAAATATCATTTATACAGTATCAACGATATGGTATCCTTAATGGCTTTTGGGCCGAGATCTATAACACACACGAATACAGTAAACATGATTAGCTTTTCCTTTTATTGATTGATTGGTTAGCTAATGGTGTTAATTTTTTAAT
The DNA here is from genome assembly GCA_951800085.1 of Comarum palustre. Taxonomy (NCBI): domain Eukaryota; kingdom Viridiplantae; phylum Streptophyta; class Magnoliopsida; order Rosales; family Rosaceae; genus Comarum; species Comarum palustre. Next base: position 19,569,413 of record OX637579.1, read on the forward strand.
GGCAGACGTGGATACACGGCGGGGTTACCAGGACTTGCGGTTAGAGGAGAGGGTGCTGCGGCTTCTCTTACTAGAAGCGTAGACCTAGGGAAGAAATCAGGTGAAGGCAACGTCTTCAAGGTCTCATGGGTCCCTAACCCCAAGACCGGCGTTTACGGACCGGAAAACCGCGCCGACGAGATCGACGTGGCCGAGCTCCGTAACGCTCTCTTGAAGAAGCACTGATTTTCATTTTTGAAGATGAAAATGAGGTGATGATTTTTGTCGTCGTTTTTCTGGGAAGCACTAGAAGAATGGGTTGTCGGCGGCCAGATTTTATATGTAATGGTGTAGTAGCTTGTTCTCCTCGTCCTCTCCTCTGTTTAGGGTTTTTACACATGTAACGTTTTAGTTTTATTTTTGCAATAAAAAGAAACGTATTCTCGTTATGAATCTGTGTTTGATTGGTCGATTACGTGAACTGGGTGGTGATTGTGACGCAAAATTATATGCGTCTCTTTTCTTTGTCCATCTGTGGTTCCTCTTTAGATGTCTGGAATTTGAACCAAATCAATCATCTGGCTGAAATGAGAACAGGTAAAACAAACTAATTCTGGGTTTTAGGATTGGAGCCATTAAATTGGTGCGTGCAAGGAATTGAAGTATGAAGGCAGACTTAGGCGAGTTATTATTTTCCATAAACATATTTTATGACCTGTAAAGGAATTGCTCTGGTGTCCAGGTATAACGCCGAGTATGCGCGCTGTGAATCATTAGCATGTTGACACCAAATATATTGCAGCATAATGTGCGGTCATTTTGACACATTCGGGAGCTAAATTTCGCCTTGTTCTTAGCTTTTTCATTGAGAATAACTATTGTATTGTATCCGACTATTAAAGGAAGAGACATAATTAAAATTTGAACGGACAAGGAACATGGTTGTAGCTCCCAAGTTGGCAAGATCCAACTATAAGAAGATGGGTGCAAAGCATAGAGCATCGTTGTTGATAATAGGATGCAAATGGACTGATTGCTACTGTTGTATAACTGGGGACAGGAGAATATCACTTGCAATTCGGTGGCCATAAAACTAGTTCAAGATAAGAGAATTATTTAGTGTTAGGCCTATAGGTTATACATAATCATGCGCTCGTAACCTAATTTAATTAGGACCAAATATAGGTATCAATCACTCTGTCTCATCACTTTGTTTGCCAACCGTATAATCATCCAAGGATAAGAATTTAAATTTCTGGGTAGGTCCAAATCAACCCTAGTGATGCAAGCTTAAAGCCAGATGTGAATTGTCGACTCTTTACTTTGTTTAGGACCTTGGTCATGAGTGCGAGACTAAAACGACTTGTCCAATTCGAGCTCTCAAGGGCCAAGGAGGCAAGGATGAGCAGCATCGTCAACAGCGATGTTGACGTGAAAATTCATATAATGGTTTTGTTTTATATCCCCTGCTTCTAAATGGAGGAGAAGAAGCAAATCGATTCGACAATTGGAGAGGTGTTCATAGGATAAAACAAGGCTGCATAGCGAAGCAATGATATATAATATAAAAATTGCAGACTACTTTCGGCTCCGATTTTGAACTTTTGTATTCACTGTGTTGGAATCAATTGGAGAAACAATGCGGTCTGCCACGAGAAAAGCACTGCGTTCATCAAAGAAAAAGAAACTCCTCTGTCATCCACACCACAACAGGATACGGAATACAAAGATATGACCAAATAGCTCGTCCCGTCAGGACCTTCAGCTTCCAGCTCCTGGTTCATAACATGGAGAGCGCTGTGTACCGAAAACAAGGCGTATCGATCATGCACTTAAGGTTAAGCATGTTGATCTACTGGTTGACAGCACCGGTGGTCTGTAAATACTAATCAACAGAACAGTTCCCGATCAAACCAGAAACTGAAACCAACAGTGCAGATATAAATCTCTGTGTCCAGATGAGGACTAAATGGCTAATCATTCTTTCACATCAAATGAGTAAGAAACTAAAAAGCTCTCTAGTAGTCTAGGTTGTTTCAATTCTCCCTCCATTATTCTGCTTGGCAATTCAACCACATTCTGGATAAAGACTACAACTTCTGTATAATCATACAATCATATAACTCAAATCTAAAATCTGATAGCTTGTGCTAGAAGAAAAAAGAAGAACACTTCTCATTCTCTCCAACTAGAAGTTCCACTGCTATCAATTTCCCCATAGGTTCACTCCACAGTGGATGGAGACTACAGAGCAAAATATCTCCAAGCAAACCTTTATTCTGTTATACCAAAGACACAAGCAACTGGGCATCAATTCTTCATGGACCAATTGATCAATGTGATCCTGTTTCTTTTGGTCAGTCTTCACCAATTACTCAGTACACTATAGAGATACTTATCATACTTCCACTTCGACTAGGGTGTACAATCTTCAAATCCAAGTACAAGTCTATAACATGGTGCAGAACCCTCTCAAATCACAATGTACATTTCTCAACCCAATTACTCAATGCACTACAGATTTACTTGTCCCACATCCTTCAACTTAAGAGTATCATCTTCATATATAACTATGTCTATAACATATTGCATCTACCATCTAAGTGTAAATTACTCAACTCATCTAACTATATGACTTTAATTGTTTCCATCAGCACCTAACTCGAACATTTTCATCTATATGTAGACACACAGCATGACAATGAACAGGCATTCCCTACAATACCTCATAAGAGCACCCATCCTAATTCAGATACATGAAAACCTACTCCTAAATCTATATGACACGCAAATACAATACTACACTCAGAGAAAGCAAGCGTAAGTGGTCTTTTAGCTCTCATTCCTACTAACCGCTATAAACACATCACTAATTCTCTGCAACTCCCTTCTGCTTAATCTATACACAAGGCAACTGTGCCCTCAATTCATCCTATACAACACCAACTGTCTTATACACTCATCGAACCACTCTATCCTCCAACTCCTCCCTAAGAATCACAATCAATTTTCTTCAGTTTATTTCCACAATCATAATTAGTGCAAAAGAAACTAAACACTTATCAAAAATCTCAAAATGTAATCAAACAGTAACCACCATTCGAAATGAACAATTAAAGTCTCTCTACGAATCCAATTCCTTACTCAAATAGAAGAGACCAGAGACTTCTTCATCTTAATCTTCCTCACTTGCGGCGGCGCCGGGCTGCAATTCAATCCACACCCGCACTGCGGACACTCGTAGAAATTATCAATCGGAAACGACGCCGACGCGACCCCCACCGAGAAGTCCAGGTCGTCGCCGCTCCGTGAAACCTCGACGATATTGAGCCACAGGAACAAGATCTTGACACTGACTCCGGTCAGGTCCTTGAGCCTGTTGTTGGAGATGGTGCCGGTGATGGTGGACTTGTACTTGAGCTGGTACGAGCCTTCGAGCGAGAAGCTGCACGCGCCGTCGAAGTAGGCGGCGAACTTGCCGTTGTTCCGGTCGAGGTCGTAGCCGGTGACGCCCTTGGGGAGGATTCCCATCGGGAAGTTGAAGTCCTGGATGACGTCATAGGCTGAAGGAGTGTCGTCATCGGCGGTGGATAGGGAGAAGGGTGATAGGAGGAGGAGGACAGCGAGAATGGCCGGGAGAGACATGGTGTTTTCGTCGACGGAGAAATCTGTTGGGAATTTTTTAGGGGATTTTTCCGGGAAATACTAGTTGGAAGAGTCGGTTGGAATTGACTGACAGTAAGGGAGAGAACGATGTTTGGTTATTGATACGGTGACGTTTTCGTGAATTTACGACGTGGTTTTATCTTAGCAAACCACGTTGTGGCCAACCCACACATTTTGAGGTTGCCGCAAATTAGTAACGCACGACTAATGAAACAAGTGGTAAAATGTGGTAAATGTGAGTGATTTTTAGTAACTACCACTTATTATGATAAATATGAAGTTTTAAATTTGAATCTCTCTCTATCGATAAATTTTTAGATACTACGTACAACCTATATTTTTATCAAGAGTATCTTTAATATACGATAGTGTATTTACATGACATAGATAAACGGTTAAGATTAAATAATGTAATACTGATACATGAATGGTCAAATAAGATTGTAGCGTGTATATACACATCATACATACAAAATTTTTTTCATTTGTATCTCATTAATTTTCTCTTTATTTTATTTTTTATTAATATTAACCTTTGTATATATAAGAATACACTCATTTAATTACAATTCACACTCCCGCTTCTAAGTTTAAGAGTTAAAATGTCACAAATGCCCCTTTTCTTATAGCTCTCTTGAACCGAGTCTGAAATTGGAGTACGCCACCCGCCTCTCCTGTTGGTATCTCATATGGAACGAGAACGACTCCATTCCTCATCTCAAATCGAATGGTTTAGCAGCTTTAGCTAATCTTCCTAATGGTTTAGTTTTTGACCGAGATGGATTTTCTGGGTTTATGTCGATTTCCGCAAAGCTAGATTATTCTGAGTTTAGTGGCGTTTGTTGAACAAGGAAAAGAATGTTGAACATAAAAGATTAAAAGAAGAGAATGAAAAGAAAATTCTAGCTGACTCAGAACAGCACACCTATTTTGATCAAATATCCAATCAGTGTTCTGATGTGCGTATGCCAAAACCCATTAGGAGAAAACATTGTCAAATCATAAACATCCCCAACTTGAATATCATACCAAAGCAAGTTGGTGATGGTCTATAAAGCAGTTGACTGCAAACCTCCCTCCAAAAAAAATGATACCCAGATCTTATATTAAAGAATAGTATCGACAAACAAATTTCAGTTGCCAAATAATCACCTATTTGGCAATAATCACTACTTTTCTATAATCCAAGTTATTATAACTCCTTTCCCTGATTACAGGATTGAGAGAAGTCTCTGGAATGTTGCTTAAGAGTAAATTAACTCGTTTAAGAACCTTTGGTGGCAATATCTGCTGCACAGTAGAAACCAGAGTTTCCAAATAAATGATCCACCAAATATCCATACCTCCGCAAAGTCACACCTAACAAGCTCACATAGTCCTTGATCAACAACAAATGATTAGCAGTCTGCATCCTCGAAAACTGATCCTCTAAAACCGAACACATTTTACTCACAGCAGTCTCCCACAAATTCTCAACCTCCAATTTCGATATAGAACCACCTCCGGTCCTCACAACTCTATCCTCCACAATAAAACACCCGGCGATTTGCGCAAAGAAAGTGTGGTGAGACTCAAGAAACGGAATCATGGAAGTGAGCTGAAGCTTGCGATTTTCGAAGTATTACTGCTTGAACCGATCCTCAACTCCCAGAGTCTGGTGTATATGATAAGCTCTATACAATGAAGTCAAATCAACACCTTCGCAATTGCTACTATCATCTCCAACCGGATCTTCATCCTCCTCCTCCAAAGCATACACACAGTCCCTAAGGCTCAGCCGGCTCTGCTCCTCAGCTTGGCGCTGCTTGATCCTCCTCTCTCTGCCTCGCCGACGAGGCTTGACCAATCGCCAATTGACCTAAATTCCGACACACAACTCGGATCTCGACGAGCCAGTCGTTGAAGTCCTTCATCACCTTGCGCTCCATGTAGAACCGAATCTCCGGAATCTTCTGCTCCAGCATCCGCTTGATCGTAGTAGACGACTGCGTTTTGTCCAGGAAGACGCACTCGATTGTGTCCACGCACTTGCGAGGTGGTAGTTGGATTGGGAGCAAAGCTCCATGAGCCAGACGCAGCTACGGACCGACTGCAGCGCCAGGTTGACGTTGCTGCACACGTTCCAAGCTTCCACGAAAGCGTCGAGTGACGTCAGCGGGGGAGTCCGATGCGAGTTGAAGATCAAAACTTATTCTACAGATCTACTATCATCCTTGCGTCCCTTGGGCCTTGGCTCTTTTATCTCTAGCTACAAAAACTTGCTTCCTCAATCTCAATCGTTAAATATAAAACCTCCAAATAGCATCCCATGCATGCACAAATTCGAAAAACGTAATCATGCTACATAAATAAAACGTTTATTTGTACAGAAAAATAAATCGAACTAAGAAGATCTTTGTTTGAAAAAAAAACACTTGAAACTATTTAAATAGGAAAATATCTAAATCAGTCACAAGTCATCAGGAACATGGGCAACGAAAAACCACTAAATTTTACATAATATATGTTTAAAGACACTTGATATATAATTACTAAGTTCACACGATATAAGATTTAGGTTTTATGTCTTCTTTTTATATTATACGGTTTCGTTAATGATTAAAATATGAGGACGACCGTTTAACCCTTATTAAAAAAAAAAATAATTAATAAACACTAAGTTCACAAGTTAGCAACAACACCGGTTATTCGAAATTGTAAACCCTAACTTTTAATCTCTTATACAAGGGCCCGAACTACTAGAAATGAATGTCACTTAGGATCATACTATTTTTATCTATTACATAAAACACAATCCAACTAAGCTCAACGGGTAGAGAAACGTGTTGCCATATAACAAACTGAATTTCACTTCTTATTTAGGACAATCAATGTGACTTGTTTATAAGATAGTCAACTTGGATACATTAGTAAGTTAGAAATACACGAGAGTATTTCACTAAAGCTATATTAATTTTTTGTCGCAGACATGAACTTGATTGCCTCATACTGGGGGAGTTGGGGTTCAAACTCTTAACATGAGGGTTTCAAACTAAGCAACTCGACCAATTTTGTTAAATTCTTTTTCTTTTTGGGGTCATTCTATAAACTAAATTTGAAATGGGCCTGGGTCTCAGAAACAAAGAGGCACAAAGTAACCTAAACCCAAAAGCGTCCACAAGCCCAACCCCCCGCCAACTCGCCTCTTGTTTATAGCCTAGAAAACACAGTAAACCCTAGAAAACACTTCCTCTGCCGCAAGTGAAGAAAGGAGCTTCAAGCCGCAGACGCTATGGTATCGTCTCCCTCCGAAACCCCAACTCCACCGCCTCCTCCATTTTACCTTCCTCTCTCTTTCTCTAACCTCCTTCTCACCTCTCTTTTACTCATCGCAGGGTATCGATTTGGTCGCCGGCGGCAAGTCAAAGAACACCAGGCGCACATCGCCCAGGTCTGAGGATATCTACCTCAAGCTGACAGTCAAGGTATGTATGCTTCTCCCTTCAACGACGTCGTTTGTTGCTTTTGTTTTGCGATCGTTTCTGGATCTGTGTTTGTTTTTCAGCTGTATGATTTCATTCACCGAAGGACTAAGAGTCGTTTCAGCAAGGTGATTCGTCACAGGCTATGCATGAGCAAGGTCAACAAGGCCCCTCTCTCGCTGTCCCGATTGATTCGGTATATGCAGGGCCATGATGACAAGATTGCTGTTCTTGTTGGAACTATCACCGACGATGTTCGCGTCGCTGATGTCCCAGCTCTCAAGGTCACTGCTCTCAGGTTCACCGAGAGGGCTAGGGCCAGGATTGAGAAGGCCGGTGGAGAGTGCTTGACTTTTGATCAGCTTGCTCTCAGGGCTCCACTTGGGCAGAACACGGTAATTATGCTCTACCTCAACTTCAACTTTACTGTTGATTTTGGTCTTGTTTGTATGTAGTTCCCTGATTTTGGTTTGTGTTGCTTTTGTTGCTGTTTTGTTTGCGCTATGTTTACTAGTGTTGAAATTTTATTGAGCATAACTGAAACTTAAAGCAAAGTAATGCATTTGTGAATGTTGTCTTTTGTATGATGGAATTTCATGTGGGGGAGATAGTTGTGTTATTTGTTAATTTTGTAGAACTTGCTGTAAATTAGGTTGTTGTTCAGTTCTCTTTGGTGTTTTGTTGTTACGGTTAGTTTTTATCTATATCTTTTCAAGAAGATGCATTTATCCTTTGATTGTTCAATGTGTTGTGGTTTATATCTGTGCACAATAAGCCGATGCTCTGGATCCTTCAAAGTAAGGAAGCATGGTGATGTGCACAGAAATTGGATAATAGGGTCTGCATGTCTGCTCTGATAATTTACTGATTTGAGGGCCTGGTTACGACCTACATTTGGTTACTGTTTGATTACTCTCATCTTGACTGTATAATGTGTAGCAATATTTGTCTTTGATTTATTTGATGCAATGCGTGTATTCTTTTGTTCTGTTGATTATCATAGAAACTTGAGGCTAAGTATGAACACTGTTGTCTGCAGATGCTACTCAGGGGACCTAAGAATGCTCGTGAAGCCGTGAAGCATTTTGGTCCAGCTCCTGGTGTCCCACACAGCCACACCAAGCCATATGTGCGATCAAAGGGCAGGAAATTTGAGAAGGCCAGGGGAAAAAGAAACAGCCGTGGTTTCCGTGTCTAAGCAATGCAATTGGATCATTTGTACTATCTTTGTTTGTCACTTTTTGTTTTTGCCGGAACTGATTTATATCATTTATAGGAGGCATCTATGTTCCAATTATCTGTTATGATTTTCTAGTTTTGAATCAAGGATAGTTTGAAAATTATATTTACATGCTTGAACATTAGTTTCTCTCTTTGGTGAATCACCTCAACTTGATCAGATTTGATCACGGCAAGTCATAGGGTCAGGATGGCTCCCTACTGCACAGTTTCCACATTTTCTGTGAAGTATCTCAATTTGATATTTGATCAGTGGAAGTTGCAAGGTCACACAACAAAATGAATGAGGTTTGCCTAGTTATCTTAGACACCAAGATCCCTACTGTTTTAAACAGCACCTGCCACCTTGCGTCGAATCTATTCATGCCCCCTGGCGGGGAAGTTCGTCAAATCTAAAGCCTTATTTCTCTTTTCAAGTGGCTAGATCCTACACGGACGGTAGTAGGACCTGAAGGGAAGATTATGTTTGTCCTGATAGTCGAGGGGCTGGGTTCCCTCATCTGCCGGTGGCTCGCCAAACTGGTTTGTCCAGATAGTCTGCGTCTGGCGCTGTCCGGTTTCAGTTGATTTCCTATTTGTTCAATTGTTAACTTACGGTTGCCTCATTTTTCATTGTCTGGTTTCAGTTCATTTCTTCTTTGTTCAATAGGCAAACAAGGGACATGAATAGATGTGACAGAATTTGTATGCCAGATTTTGGCAAGCGCCGAGATTACATCGATCAAATATCAGTGAAGAAATCTACCAAGATCCCTACTGAGGATTGAATAGACAACAATTTCTGAGGTTTATTATTACACAACAAGTACAAATACAGAACCAGCTAAATATAGAGGTCTCACCAAGTGCAGCTAGAAATCTTGAAATCTAGTCTGGGTATGAAAATCAGAATTTCTTGATGAAGTTATATATATGATCACTACATTCGTCTGCCTTCTCCTGGTTAATAAAGTGACCTGCTTCTTCAACTATAACAACCTCTTGCAGAAATGGCACCTGACTCTTGAAGCCACCATCATGTATATATTCTTTGATACCTGGTATATTATAGGTGATGTCCAGATCGCCCACAATGAACTTAACTGGTACTTTGATTTGTACCCCAGTCCACGGTGCCGTAAGCTCCCAGGTTCTGCAACCAGAAACATAAAACTTCAGTGGTGATCAAGGGTTTTGCTTCAAGCATTTGAAATTTTGTCTTCATCAAAACCGAAGCAAAAATTCAGTAACCTACAAATTCATAGCTCGATAATAGTTCAAGCCACCCGTAAATCCTGTCTTGCTGAATTTACTGGCAAAATAGTTAATATCTTCTTCCAAGAGCCAAGCGGGCATGGGTTCAGGTTTCCAACTTGCAAATCCAAGTTCTTTGCATATTTTAGGAGGTGCTGGATTGCGACCAGTAAGAAACATTTTCATTACTGAGGCAGTATCAAGACGACCAAAATATGCTTCAGCCTCTCCAGGTTCCTGTAACGCAACATTCAATAATCTTATTTGTCATGTAGGAAACAGAATGATCCATGGCAATGACTTGTTAACTTAACATCTAGATAAATAAATAATTTGCTCACACATTTGATCTGCAAACATTTCCAGTGATTCAGGCAAGTAAGGTTATAAATGCATTTATCTCTAGCCGATTCAAAAATAGTTGATGACATACAGACCTTAACAAGCTTGTCAACTGTGTAGTGTGTACCAAAGAATCAGCTCTAAAGAACAAAAATGCTTGTTTAAAGTCAGCAAGGAAGCAAATAGCTACTTGATTGAACACTTGAAAACTCAAAAGTTCGTGACCAGAACTCACATACACACAAGAAATTGGGCACGACGTTAGAACCTGATAGTCAAACCACTCATGTTTGGCTTTGAATTACAGTAAAATCCGTACTGTACCTACCCAAACGAATTTAACATTAATGGCACTGTACCTACCCAAACGAATACAGGGGCTTCGTTCCAAATCGCTACGCAGCTAATTACTATTTTAGATACTGCACTTGATGCTGTTATAGCATATTAGCATGCATCAAGACAGGTTTCACTATAGAGTAAAATGCCTAACAACCAATTTGTGCACATTAATCAATCAATTGCAGAACTTCACAATCTTTGAGTTGAGATCCTAAGCAGAGAAACAAGCAAACAAACACAATTTCCAAAACTTAATCACACTAAAAAATCAGACTCAATTATTTCAAATTTAGAATCTAAAAGAAAAACCTGAGTTTACCTGAAACCTGCAAATGTAGTAATCATCCCCAAACAATGCCCTGAACCCATCAATAGGCTTCCTCTTGGGGTTTCTGGGATTGAAAGCGACGCTCATGTTGACCAAGCACTTAACCCTATCAGGCCTAAACAAACAGAACCACCACGCAATCACAGCACCCCAGTCATGCGCCACAAGGAACACCTGCTCGATACCCAGATGATCAAGCAGCCCGATCAGGTCCCCGACTATGTGCATGGCCGTGTACGACGACGCGTTCGGCGGCGCGTCGGTCTCACCGAAGCCGCGGAGGTCCGGGGCTATGCAGCGGTATCCCAAAGCGGACAGGGAGAGGAGCTGGTGGCGCCACGAGTACCAGAGCTCCGGGAAGCCGTGGAGGAAGAGGATTGGTGGGCCAGACCCGATTGAGGCTACGTGCATGTTGATGCCGTTTGTGGGTACGGTCGTGTGTTCTATCTTCTCCATATGGTTTGATGAAGTCAGATGAGGTTTTGGAGCTGTATGACTTTACATAGACGGAGTGGGAGGATTTGGCTTTGGTTTCTGAGCTGGGGGTCTTTGTTTTCTCCTCTAGAAAACTCTGTGTTTGAGGTCATTTTCATAATAATGGTGGTTTAAAAATGCTATGGATTTTTTCTATTTAAAAATGCTTTGGATTTTCTCTTTGAATTGCATTTGGATTGTCTCGATGTGTGAGTAGTCTGTCGTCTCAAACAGAAGAAGCATCTAAACCGATTGCTAATTCTATTTATTACCTAGAGAAGTTTTTAGGTAGAATCAAGGATGTCTTGTCTCAGACAGGGATGGCTTTACCAGGTAACAGCCTTGCTGGGCGGTTGGTTAATAGAAATGCAAGAAATTTTATGAAAATATATCCTTACTATTCGTATGTGCAATACTCACGATACTATTTGTATGTGCTCTTATTCGCATGCCTCACTGGCACGAAGCAGGGTGGTCATATTTGCATGACACACTATATTCTGCAACCAATTTGGATTCCAGATAGAAAAGTAGTAGCAAGTCTAGTTCAAAACAAGGTCTGAGATAATGTTTCTGTATCTTATTCTTCTCACTAGGAGGTATATTTATACAAGTACATGTCTACAACCCTAATACATTCCTATTTCAACTTACATTCCTATTTCAACACTCCCCCTCAAGTTGGCGCATAGATATCAAACATGCCCAACTTGCTAACAAACTTCGAAAAAATCTGATATGAAACAGCTTTGGTGAGAATGTCTGCAAGTTGATCCTCTGATCTTACCTTCGGTATTTCAATAATTTTTTCATCTAACTTTTCTTTGATAAAGAACCTATCAACCTCCACATGCTTGGTCCTGTCGTGTTGAACGGGATTAGCTGAAATTTCACATGCAGCTTTGCTATCACAATACAACTTCATCGCCTCATTTGAACCACAACCTAAATCATTCAACAACAATTTAAGCCATAATAATTCGGTAATACCTAATGCAATACCCCGATATTCTGCTTCAGCACTTGATCGAGCCACAACATTTTGTTTCTTGCTCCTCCACGTAACAAGATTCCCTCCCACAAACGTGAAGTATCCCGATGTTGAGCGTCTATTATCTATCGCTCCTGCCCAATCTGCATCAGTATATGCCTCAACTTTCAAGTGACCGTTCTTTGAAAATAATACTCCTTTTCCAGGAGCTGACTTTACATATCTCAAGATACCCATTACAGCATCCATGTGTTGTTTTCCTGGTGCGTGCATGAACTGACTCACCACACTCACGGCATAGGCCAAATCCGGTCGTGTATGAGTCAGGTACATCAGTCTTCCCACCAACCTCTGGTATCGGCCCTTATCACACGACATTTGATCTGGTTCAATAGATAATTTTAATCCTTCTTCTAAAGGCATATCACAGGGTTGACACGCCCACATTCTCGTTTCTTGTAATAAATCCAGGGCATATTTCCTTTGTGACAGAAAGATGCATTCTTTTGAGCGTGAAACCTCAATTCCCAAGAAATACTTTAGAGTACCAAGATCTTTCATCTCAAACTCTTGAGATAAATACCTTTGGAGCGCCTTTCGCTCATCATGATCATCACCTGTCACCACCATATCATCCACATATACAATGAGAGCTGTAATCTTACCACCTCTTCGTTTTAGGAATAAGGTATGATCAGAATTACTCTGACTATATCCAAATGCTTGCATGGACTTTGCGAATCTTTCAAACCATGCTCTTGGAGATTGTTTAAGACCATATAATGTTTTCTTCAAGTAACACACCTTGTTACTATGTTCCATAGGTTTGTTTGACCCTGGTGGGAGGTCCATACACACTTCTTCAGTCAACTCACCATGCAAAAAAGCATTTTTCACATCAAATTGTTGCAAAGGCCAGTCAAGGTTTGCAGCAAGAGATAGAAGAACACGGACTGTGTTTAACTTCGCGACAGGAGCAAACGTCTCATCATAATCAATCCCATATGTCTGCGTGTAACCTTTCGCCACTAATCTTGCCTTGTATCGTTCAATTGATCCATCTGATTTGTGTTTCACTGTATAGATCCACTTACACCCAACTGGCTTCTTCCCACTTGGTAATTCAACAATCTCCCATGTAGCATTCTTTTTCAGGGACTTCATCTCTTCATCCATGGCTGCCTTCCACTTTGGATCGGCTAATGCTTCCTGCACACTGTTAGGAATAGACACAGAAGATAATTGATTCACAAAAGACTTATTTGATTCAGACAACTTATGGGTTGACACATAATGACTCATGGGATATCTAACTTTACTAGTCATGTCTGGTATATATGTAGGTGCTGGTATACCCCTATTAACTCGAGTGGGGAGTACTCGTTGTGGACCTTCATGCTGAGTCTGCAGCTCTTGGGGAGTTGCCAGGTCAAGCTCAGGGTTCGGTAACGGATCTTCCACTGGTTGTGTTACCGGGTTCGGTAACGGATCTTCCACTGGTTGTGATACCTCGTCTTCCATATTAGGGTCATCTTCCACATGTGGAAGATCATCTTCCATATTAGGATCATCTTCCATATTATCCTCACTCGTATCTAAAACATCACCCATGTTCTCCATAACCTCAAACACTAGATCATAAGTAAGAGTCTGAACTTCTTGCCTATGCTCCCCCTGACGAGAAGACTCAGGTGGGAAATACATAACTTCTTCATGAAACACCACATCCATTGTCACGTACATCATCTTACTTGGCGGGTGGAAGCACCGATACCCTTTTTGGTTTGCGGCGTACCCAACAAACACACACCGAAGGGCACGTGGCTCCAATTTGCTCCTTTGATGCTTGTGAAGATGGACATAGGCTTCACAACCAAACACATGAGGAGGTAGCTTTGCCGTGGCAGGAGTGTTCACCAAGTCACTGAGGGTTTCCAACGGTGTCTTGAAGTTCAGGACCCTCGAGGGAACTCTGTTGATTAAATATGCTGCTGAGGAAAGTGCTTCTCCCCAATACTGTAGCGGCACATGCCCTTCTAGCAATGAGGCACGAACCACTTCTAGTAAGTGACGATTTTTTCGTTCTACTACTCTATTCTGTTGGGGAGTATATGGACATGTAGTTTGATGTATGATGCCATTTTGCACAAGATATTGCTGGAAATCGGCACTAAGGTATTCACCCCCATTATCACTACGGAATACTTGAACTTGAGCTTGATATTGTGTCATAATCATCTTGTGAAATCGCTGAAACAACATATTAACTTCACCCTTAGTTTTCATAAGACAGAGCCATGTCATCCGAGTACAGTCGTCAATAAACGTCACAAACCAACGATTTCTACCAAAAGTAGCATTCTTAGATGGTCCCCAAACATCAGAATGAATTATCATAAACGGAACTGAACTTTTATTGAAACTTGGTGGAAAAGAAACACGGTGGCTTTTCGCCATTTCACAAACACCACAACGAAAACTGGACACATCAATCTTCGAAAATAAACTAGGAAACAACTTCTTTAAGTAACCAAAGGAGGCATGTCCTAACCGACGATGCCATAACCAAATCGCAGATTGCTTCTTCTCCCCCTCGGATCCATCCATGGATAAGGCTTGAGTCAACTTATGTGAACTTTCTGACATCATATCGAGGTAGTAGAGCTTTCCTTGCCTAACTCCATAGCCAATCGTCTTTCGGGTCTGAATATCCTTGAACACACAGAAATATGGCCAGAAAATCACGATACAATTCAAAGCAACGGTTATTTGAGCCACAGAAATCAAACTATAATCCAAAGTCGGAACCACAAGGACTGTATCCAAATTCATGTTCTCAGTAAGTGAGATGGACCCCTCACTAGTGACTGGTGCTGTATTCCCATTTGCTGTATGAATCCCAGGTTTGGATGATGGTTTAATATTTTTAAGTTGTCTAGAATCAAAAGTCATATGATCTGTAGCACCCGAATCAATTATCCATGTACTATTCGAAACAGAGTCAGAAACATTTAAAGCCTTACCTTCATTACCTGTAGTAGCGATTGATGCTGATGCCCTCTCTCTTCCATGTTCGGATTCGCTGCTTTCAGCAACCGCAGCGGTGAAGTGTTGCTGCTTCTTTTTGTTTCGGTTTCCCCACCATTCCGGGTAGCCAATAACCTCGAAGCATCGAGACTTTGTGTGGCCTGTTTTTCCACACACATGACACACCACATCTGTATATGGTTTTGTTGAGCTATGATCTGGACGCGTTCCGGAATCAGAAATACTTCCAGAACTTGTTGACTTAGGCCAATCTGATTGGCTCCGGTTTGTACGAGTGCGGGGTGGCTGGTTTCGGGCTACCATGGCTGCAGTATCAGGCGGTGCATGTGTTTCATTCATGGTTGCTCGTCTCAGGGAATCACGACGTACAAACGAGTATGTTTCTTCTAACTCTGGGACCG
The DNA here is from genome assembly GCA_951800085.1 of Comarum palustre. Classification (NCBI taxonomy): domain Eukaryota; kingdom Viridiplantae; phylum Streptophyta; class Magnoliopsida; order Rosales; family Rosaceae; genus Comarum; species Comarum palustre. The sequence goes on from OX637579.1 coordinate 19,584,917, forward strand.
GATCTTTCCGCAGAATTTCTCCGCGAATCTGCTCGAACTCTGAATCTAATCCGGCCAGGAAAATATGCACCCTCTGACGTTCAATGGACTTCCGGTACAACTCGATATCATCAGCATCTTTCATGATCACCTTGTCTCGATGATCCAATTCTTGGAAAATTTCCGTCAACTCGCCATAATAGGCAGAAAGGCTTTTTCCGTTTTGTTTTGCAGAAAAAGCTTTCTGATGTAGGGCAAAAACTTGTACTTCATCAGTACCATCATAGAATGCCTTTTCAAGGGCACTCCATACTTCACGGGCAGTGCGAAATCTGAGGTAGCGCTTCTAGATCTCAGGAACCATGGACATAAGTAACCATCCTTTGACCTTTTGGTTATCAGCATACCACTTGTCATAGTCTGCTTCTCCTTCTCTTGGTTGTTTACTTTTTCCACGAATGTATTGAATCTTCTCACGTCCAGCGATGTGCATCTCCATCATCTGAGACCATACATCGTAGTTTGTTTCAGTCAGGGTTATTCCGACATTGAATCCAGAACCTTCAGATTGTATCACAATAGGAGGAGCCGTCTTCTCTCCCATGGTGATGGTGCGGCGCCCAAGATCGTTTTAAACCTAGGCTCTGATACCAAATTCAAAACAAGGTCTGGGATAATGTTTCTGTATCTTATTCTTCTCACTATGAGGTATATTTATACAAGTACATGTCTACAACCCTAATACAATTAGGTTAGGAATCAATTACCATAACCTCTAAGGAAAGAAATCCCAAACTTATTTACATTCCTATTTCAACTTACATTCCTATTTCAACAAGTCTTTCCAACTCTTTAGAGCATAAAGCCTTGGTGTGCTTCCTCTAAATCCAATAGCAAACATGGCATCAAATTTTCCTATGTAGCTCATCTCCGGCAAGCAGCATAGCAATGCCAAATGCCAGTCCTCGATCTTCACAAACTAAAAGACCATGTTCATTAAACTCTTTGCATGCAGATCAAAATTAAGAGGCACCCACCACCAACCAACTGGACCAAGTACGCTAAAGAAGCCTGAAACAAATGTAATTGATTTGGTTGGTTTGTTAGTTGGAGACACGAACGAATGAAGACATTGAATTCTTGCTGATGAAGACCATTTTGATTTTCTGGGGATCGAGCAGGATTTAATGGGGTGTGGTGAAACTTACCATACCCTAAACAATGGTGTCTCGTAAGATGACCAACTGAAATTCAATGCCTTCACATGACTTCTCTGAAAGGGACAGTGTTTACGGTTACGAGTTTAGATCATGAGTCGCGGGCTCATGTTCTTCAACATTACAAATGATACATTTGTTTGCATAGATCACACAAGCAGAAACTGTGATCGGACGGCAGAGTTGGCCGGAAAGAGTAGAGGTCGATGCTTTGCCTACAACGGTCACTGCATATGTGGGCTGATTTTAGTTCTGATTTTCGCTCAGTGATGGGCAGTAGTTGGGTCAGTATATATAGGCCCAACTCAAGCTTTGCCATAGTCCAGTTTACTTGTCTTGTTTTGGGAGAGAAATGAGAAATAACCAAGTTTTGGTATTCAAAATGATTTTTGATCAATTTTTGAGAAACAATTGAAAAATCGGAGTATCTTCAATATACGGCGGTGTATGTACACTACACATATGAACGGTAGAAATTAGAGGATATAATATTGATACATGGGTGGTCAAACATATGAATTGTTATAAATAACTAAGATTGTGTCATATACATACACGGTCGCGTATACAAAAATTTCTCTTGAAAAATAATCTTTTGATAGAGTGAAATGACTATTACCCTTTTGAAAAAAAAACCTTTTGAGAAACAATATTTGAATTGTTATGTCGATATGATGTTAACGACATTTATGTTGAAAAATAGGAATTAATGTGATCAAGGAACGAAAGGCTCGTGACTCAAGGAGCATGAGAGGAAAAACGTCAGAATCCAAGTAAGGGATTCGGGACTTTCTCGATTGATGTTTTTCCACGTTTTTTTTATAAATGATGCATGTTTGGCATGGTTATGTATTTCAATTACTATTAACCGAACCGTGAGATTTTTTGGTGGCTTGAGAGTGAGAGGAGCATATGGCTTCCTTAGGATTCGATCCCCTAAATCTGTGGAGGGGCCTTTATGTACAGAAGAGTGGCTTACATCCCTTGTGGAGTGACACTGCTTCTAGGTGATAGGACGTAAATGGACACCCTCGTCACACTTGTTGCACACTTATATGGTGAGGTAAGTTGGGTAGTGGGTTCATATAGAGGACCTGTCATCATGTGATATTTGGATTTGGCACCATTTTATTGAAATATTGTACATTGATTTCTTAACTCATGTGGTTTTCATTAAGCATTTGGTTTTAAATAATTTTTATATTGGGTACCTATGAACATTGATTTTCAAACTTAGTCGAGATATGTCTTTACTGAGCAACGAGGACGAAAGCATACCCCTACAATAGTTTGTTGTGCAGATACGGTTCACTGTTGACGGGACAATGGAGGACGGAGCTGGGTGTGCATGTCAAGGTTCATAAATTGTCATTCGGTTGTTAACCTAATTAAATTAAATTTTCTCAACAGTCCCACTGTTTTTGGACTTTGTCCTATTACGATTATTTATTTCATTGTTCTTTGATATTCGTTTATACGTGGTGAACATTTGTATTGAAAATTTGACCAATAGAATTTTTGAAGTACTAAAAGTTTTCACCTCAAAATTTTATTTAGCTTCTTTGGTATTTTGGGATAAGTTTTAGATAAGATGTCTGGCGTTGCTTTAGGATATAAATTAAATTTTCGGTTTATATTTTAAAGTCTCGTAACACTGTAGCATGTCCAATCTGAAAAATGTACAGTTTTGAGGCGTTACACCTCTAATATTGGTCCTACTTTGACCGATTCCACCATTTCATTCCCCGACTCATACTCTGATTCTGACTCGAGCAAGTCAATTGTAAACTCATCGGAGCCTTGATGACACACCCCGTCTTCTTCTTCTACTACTTTCTTGACTTATTCACTCAGTTCAAACATCACCAATTTTACAGCTTGTTTGATTCCATTACGTTCATTAGGTCAATGTTTGGAGGGATTGCCAATTTCATTCGAAGTAACTGATTACGGTAGCATTATTCCAGAGGTGCTACATTGGATATACTCCATAGTAGCATCATTGTCAGATAAATCTAGACTGAAGGTTGTCGTAAAAGATTTTGATATAAATACTAAATAATCCAAGAACTCGGAAGAGAATGCTTCAACCTTCAATTTTGATGCCCTTTAATTATGCTCAATTATGGTCATTGATATGATGAGTATGAGAGATGAGCCTAACTAAAAAGCACAATTTTTTTAAAGAATTGCAGCATTCATCTGTTTAATAAGTTGATACTTTATAGAAATAGTTGGTCACGAAACAAGTTTCTTTTGATCTACTTGATCAAACTATATGGGCACAGAAACATATATTAAGTACATGATATAAAAGATTTGAACTTGGTTGGTGGTTGAACTTGGTTCATCCTTTCAGACGGGTAGGAACATATTCATCCCTTGGTAATAAAATCAAGCTAATCGGAGGAGTGGTAGAAGAGATTTTTTTCCGATACATACAATGGTAGAAGAGTTGATCGTGTGGGAGGAAGGATTGGAGATGAGGGTTTTATGTCATTTCAACCTATCAAAAGGTTATTTTTTAACTGTTTCTCAAATGTTTGTTAGAAATCACTTTAAAGACCAAAACTGGGTTGTTTCTCAAAATTTTTGGTTTTGGGAAATATGGTGGGGATTGCACTCATTGCATGCAAATATGCCAAGTAGAAAGGTCTGAGAGTCCAAGTGTAGCTACAAGCTATAAACAAGCTCACTACAGATAGGGCTTTAACATTTGTGTGAAATTTTAGATTACCACATGATCTGAGAATGTATATGTTAGTGGCTCAAGGGTAAAATGTAATTTAGTTCACTCACCTAAGTAAACCAGACCATCAAGGATTCCAGATTTATCATCAAAAAAAAAGATTCTAGATTTCCAGGCTTAGTTAGAATCAAGCAGTTTTGCAGTTATTTTCTCCACCCCTAGATTTGGTATGATCATTCTGTTGTTACAAAACCATTAGTCCATTACTGTTGTTAATAGTAATACCATATATGCCAGTTGTGGTGCTACCCACAGTTTGAAGTGAACAAAATATGCATGGTTTACAAAACCAAGTGCTTGGTAACCTTGAAAGCAGATAATACTGGATCCAACAGTCAAGTTGATCATGATGGAACTAGTGCAGCTTCTCTCTTTGGGTGGTGTGTGGAAGCCCCAAAAGGATCTAGCTTTTGTTGCCATCAAGCTTCAATGCACCTCATTGTATGAATAATATATCCACATTGTTATATTCTCTGGACTGGATAGCATATATATATAGTAGAATATATAGGACCCAAGTTTGATCATGGGCAACTGTACATCAAGGTCCACTATACTACTAGTGCATCCCATATTTGATCACCAATAATTTCCCATTTCTCTTATAATCTCTACTGCTGAATATCTGTTTTGTTTCTTCTAAACATGAGCTTGATAACTCATACAATATCACCCAAAAGAACTTGATACCAAAATGGAATAGTAGTTCATGTCTTCATGTAACATTGAGCTGTGATGTATTGTCTGCTTCCTGGTGCCAGCTTCTACTACTAGACTGTATGTACATGTATCTCGATATTTCTGTGTTCCACACATCTACTGATAAAGTTTACAAGATTTCAGTGACATTGTGACAAAATGCACCACCTTACCAAGTAGCTCCCTTTATTCAGTTTTTCTCCTTGCCCATTTGCTGAGGCAGATAGAGTTGAATGAGTTCTGTCTTTGGTTGATGTAACCTTCCCATAAATCCCATTAATTCAAATTCAAAGGACCTTTTTCATGATTGAGTGATTGACTATAGAAATAAAACCGTCCCATAAAGGACCACATTCAATTGTTTATGACACAAAATAGTCAAGTGACAAAAAGTCTTGGAAGAATTATATTACAAAACACTTTCTTTTTTTACTTATTTTTCCGTCATTGGGTAAATAAATCTAATAGAATTCCTTTAATGACGGATCTATGTATAAAATATTAAAATGTAAGATCTTTCATGGTTCAATTATGCTTATCAGTATGTAAGTGAAATAACAATATACATATAATTATTAGAATATAATTATTAGAGTAATGTGATGTGAATCATTTTTTACCACATATACCTTACTTTACATGACAAGATATATGACATAAAATCCAACTTACCACATGATTTCAATCTGTAACGTGTCTGCATGTGTCATATCAACTGTTACATAACATAATGTTTGATTCAATAATTTTTAAATGATTCATCCAACGATTAGCATTTTGTCATATGTAAAAGTTTTCATATATAACTAAACACACGACTAATTAGTAGGTGAGTTGTGACCTGATTGGTTAAGTTGTTAATAAATAATTTTAAGATCATAGGTTCAAACTTTATTGATATATGTAAAAAGTGTGAATTTTTAATATATTTTAAAAACCACGAGTAATTGATGAAGTTTCTAATTCATAAAAGAAACAAACCGTAAGGATTGTATTAGGATAAATATTCGAAAGATAATAATCATGATATATATTTCCGTATGAGAAAATGTCCTATTTTTGTTTACAAAATTCTGCGCATAAAACCCACAAAATATTATAATCCACGGGTCCTATATAAAGGAAACCCGCCACTGCTGAGCACGGGGCAATAATAGAGCGAGTATAAGAAACCCCGCCATTACCAATTGCCGATGCTCATAAACATACACTACCAACACGAACCTTCCTCCATTTTCCATTGCCACCTTTCACAAAACCAAATTAAACCCTCTCACCCACTTCCCACATTTCCCTAAAACCCTTCACCATTTCCACCTCTCGTCCTTCTCCAAACCCTAAATTCTGACATGGATAACCATCAAAAACCCGCCAACTACGCCGTCAATGGCAAGATCATGCTCTGCTCCGTCATCATTCTCTTCGTCGTCGTCTTCGCCGTTGTCTGTTTCCACAGCTCCGTCCGCCTCTGCTTCCACCGCAACTACTCCGGCCGTCGACGGAGACGCGCCGTCTCACAAAATATCATCTCCCCCACGACAGTGACCAACGTCGTATCTCAGAACAAGGGCTTGGATCTCTCAATTCTCAAGACGCTGCGTAGCTTTGTTTACTCCACGTCAGCAGCTCACGACTCGCTGCTGGAGTGCGCCGTGTGTCTGTCGGAGTTCGAGGACGGAGAACTTGGTCGTGTGTTGCCCAACTGTAAGCACGCGTTTCATATAGAGTGCATAGACACTTGGTTTGAGTCAAACTCCAACTGTCCGCTTTGTAGATGTCTGGTCCGGCCAGATGTTCCGGCTCCGACACCGGAAGTTGTGATCACGGTGAGTGGAGAACCGGCCGGTTCGGGAAGCGAAAAGAGGGAAGACAAAATGGGGTCGCCGTCGGTGAGGTTTTCGGTGGAGGAGTGTGGGAGGAGGCCACTTGATCTACTGGGGATGGCGGTGGATGAAAAGTTTTGGGGGGAAAGGTTCTGGAGATGAGATTGGATCGTTAAAGAGGATTTGGAGCATATATATCAGAATAAGCTTAGTTCTATGTCGGTGTCGGTGTGGGCGGCATCACCACTTGCAGCAGCAGTGACCAAACCCAACTGTAGAAAATGGCGGTTTCTTTTGTTTTTTCAGCTAGAGTATTTTTTTCTTTGGTACTTGTACACATTTTTGTGTATGTTTGTTTTCAGAAACAGGATATGTATACATAACTTAACAGTCAACAGTGTTCGCAAGATTTGTTAATGTTATCTACTCGCCGATCTACTCGTGTTTTTTAAAATAGATTGTGGAGTGGGTGTGATAAACTCGATGATTGTGAATATCTCCGAAGGATGATGATTTGGGGTCTGTATGAGTCAACACATGTTGTGTTTTAATATCATGTGTCATCACATATCAATAAGATAAATTATTATTTAAATATATCATGACCAGTCATTATTAAAAAAATATATAATTATATTTCTCAATAATAACTCTAATTTTTTTGTCTCTCTTCTATTAACAATAACATTTTAAATTTTTTTTCTTTCTTACAAATTATTATTAAATATAAGAAAATATATCATTGTATATAATTTATCAAATAAAGGTTTAGATTTTTTTAATCTAAAAATGTTAAGAGGTAACTATTATTCTATTTTCTAACGATTTTTTTTGTTTTTAATAATTAATACTGTAATTATATAAGAAAATTTCTAAAACAAAATATGATATAAACACCATCTTCTATGAAATTATTTACACGAATATCCAAAACTAAAATTAATAATAATTAGAAATTCTATATAATTGATTTTTTCTTAGATATATATATATAGATATATATTCAAATTATATATATATATATATTCATATGTGTTCACATTTTCTTACATAATTCAAATTAATTAGTGAGTAGCTTCTTACCTTTCTAATTACATGATTTAGGGGATACTTAATAATTGTGTTATTATTTTATGGATCTGATTAAATCTTTGACTTTTTGATGAAATTATTGTGGAGAATCAATTATCTTTCATTGATCACATATATTTCCTTAATTGTATCAAGTTACCAATATTTTTACATATTATGGCTCTAATTAATCATTATAACTTTTAAAACATTTTAACATCCTAAATAATTGTGTTATTATTTTATGGATCTGATTAAACCTTTGACTTTTTGATGAAATTATTGTGGAGAATCAATTATTATCTTTCATTGATCACATATATTTCCTTAATTGTATCAAGTTACCAATATTTTTACATATTATGGCTCTAATTAATCATTATAACTTTTAAAACATTTTAACATCCTAAATATTTAAAAATAACTTCATGATATGCTAGTTATACCATATTTTGATCAGATTTATTTTTAGGAATTTTTTAATAAAATATTTTTTTGACATTTCTGAACTATAATTACAATATCGATTATTAAAAACAAAAAGAAATTCCTTTAGAAACTAGATTAATAATTACAATATAGTAATATTTTTGGATTAAAGAAAAAAAATCTAAACATTTATTTGATAAATTATATATATACATTCTCATTTGTACAAATATAGTATATATATATATATATATATATCCCAATATAAGAATATAAGAAAATATGTATATATATATATATTAACGTTAGAAAATTTATATTTAAACAAAGATATATTTTCTTATATTTTTTTATATCCATTAATGATTTGTAAGAAAAAAAGTTCTAAAATATTATTATTAATAGAGAGGAGACAAAAAATTAGAATCATTGGATTATAGAGGGACATGATTGCATTTCTTAATAATGACTTGACATAATATTTTTAAATGATGATGTGTCTTGCTAATATGACATGACACGTATAATTGAGGCATAAGATTTGATGCCTCATTGAGACCCCTTATCACTCCTCATCTTTCAATTGGGGATGAACAAAAGGGACAGAAACCATAGCTCATGCAAAACGAAAGAAAAACAAAACTAGATTAAGGTCGACAGGCGTATACATTTGGGCATCCCACCATGTAATGTTGTTTGCAATTGATCGGTTGTTTTTCCTAAAACCTATAGACCAAGGAAATTGAAATTCACACACATAAATTGTAATTCACACGTACTTTTCATTTTTAGCAACTTAATTTTGTTCATACTAACTTAAAATTTGTCTTCATATAAGAGTGTTTACTAAATATAGATAATAGGTGTAGATTATAATTTCTGGTGTGAATTTCGCATCTCTAGATCAATTTTAGTCTGATGGTGTAAAGAAAACAATTCGTATCCTATATTGATGTAGCCCTGTAAAGAGGATGACAGAAGATTTTGAGAAGCTGATTGATCGTTGCAAGTTTTAAGGTCGGTTTGATGCAGATTTGACATAAGGTGTCTCTGAATGCTAATTATTATCTCTTTCTGTAAAGAAAACAACGAAACGGGTTAAACCTGACAATATATTTTCTCATATATATATAAGTCGTTGAGTTTGACGACTTATGGGTTGCTGACACCTTTTCTCATCATTATAAATCAAAGACCTCAAGAATTATGTCTTCTCTTATTTTCTATGAATCCCAGAGCATATATAGGGTTTATCGTTTGTAAACTCGTTTTAATCCTTTACGGTTAAATGATTTTTAACTTACCATACTTTTGCGTCATGTATATATTTCGATAAAATCAAATGTCAATCCAAATCATATTTTAAACCACTTTCTCCGTTCCCATGAGGCAATGTAAGCCAACGTACTCTCCCTCATTTGGTGGCGGAAAATACTTACATCCCACCCAGTTTAGAAGCATTGGTTCGGACTCTTTTTTATTTGCATACGTTTTAAAATATAAATCGTAATTTTAACCGTTTAAAAGTTGAATTAACCAATAAAGATCACATTTGCGAAAAATCAATGAAAACAAAAATCGTTTGCTCAATCAAATGCATCGAACTTATCGACAGTTCTAGTGAAAGTTAGCAGTCTCATAATCAGTCGTTCATTTGTTCGATGCATTTGATTAAGCAAACGATTTTTGTTTTCATTAATTTTTAAACGGTTAAAATTATAATTTATATTGAAAAACGTAGACATATAAGAAAAAGTCTGAACGAGTGCGTCCAAACTAGGTTGGACACAATTATACGAGTTCTCAAATTTTTGGTTTTATCTTGGCACTTCGGTATAAATGTGATAAAAATTTAGAATATCTTTATGAGTTTTCGTTTTTTGACCAAGTCATGGTATCCTAAAGGTTTCATAGACCTAATTGCCTAAAGGAGGAATGCCTTCAGACTGATCACATATGAAGTACTTCAACTAAGTAGTGCAATACAACGTCTTATCTTTTTGACAACTTTATGATTTAGACCTATGTTTGGGGTTCCCAACATACAAGTGCCACCGCTAGATAATTTGCAATTTATGATTTTGTCTAATTCAATATTAAACTCTCTTTGAGTTGTATGTATCTATATGTAGAGAGCATTTATAATGAGTATCTTTAAGTTGAGGATTAGTTGATAATTTTTCTGTTTATTTCGCTTTTTGATTTTATATTCACATCTTAACCATTCATTTTATAAATATTTATGAGTAAATCATTTCTGTAAATTTTCAACTAAATTGAAAATCGTTAAGGCATTCATAAGTGTGATTTACCAATTATGACTTGAACGTATGAGTAGATCATTTCTGTAAATTTTCAACTAAATTGAAAATCGTTAAGACATTCATAAATGTGATTTACCAATTATGAACTTGAACGGTTCATGTTTAACAGATTTGGTTTGTCCATTGATTTGATCTAAAACTAGTACATAACGATCACAAATTTGGCTGAAATTTTGTATGATTGATTTACTTATATAAATCTACAACTTCAACGGTTAAGATATCAAATTTTGATAAAAAAGTTGGTCTAATAAGTAATTAATTCAAAAGTTCTCAACTTAAAAGTCCTCATTAGAAGGGGTCCCTCTATATGTATTCACAATTTTACATTAAAAGAGGAAAATTTATGTTGTATCATCCTACATGTTAGCTGTATAGGAGGCTGTATAATTGTTGTTTGTCTGATCATTCAACAATTCTAAATTCAAAACATTCTAACGGACGACTTGCTACATAACATACAGTGGCAGAGACAGAAACAAACGTGTATGGAGGCACACTATCTATATACAAGGGTGTTTCTGTACCGGTGTGGACATAACACAAGTAATAGCAGAGGCGGAGCGACATTAATCAAGTGTGGGGCCCGTGCCCCAATCAAGATTTAGCTAAAAAATATGGTTGTAAATATATCATATCCCTATAACCAGTGCCTCACAAACATTTTAAAAATATAATATATATATATATATATATATATATATTTATATGTATTATTTAGATTAGATTATAAACTTGAGGAAATCTTTTGTCGTCATTTTTTCTAAAAAAAAATTTCTGTAGTTATTTATTGATTTATTATTAGTTTATTATTATTATATAATTTTTCTGTTTCAATTTAGTAATAGATTTACATATTCAATGCAATTTCTTGTAGCAATAGAAATCTATATCCAATGTAGAAAACTTTAACAAATATATTAAACATCTATATATAGTAAAGTACGGTAGATTACCATAGTTTTTGTCAAGGGAGAGTTCAAAATCTTTTTCTCCTTTTCGCATTCAAAATGTTGAGATACTTTCAGAATTTTAACAAATCTATCGAATGCGCTACAAATTTATGAATGATTGTTTGATTTTATATATCAATAAAGACATTTTCACTAGTATAAAAGATGAGATCGTATAATTCTAAAAAAATAAAAATGAGAGTATTATGCAACGATTTCAAAATATGAAATCTCGTCGAGGATAATTACCGTTGTAATAGGTATAAATTAATTTTAAATATTATTATTATTATTTTATATTATACGTGTGTCTCACTCGTTAGTAATTTCTGGCTACGCCACTGAGTAATAGTGTGGGTACAACACAAATAAAATCTATTATTGATGTAAGATTGAAAAATCTGGTGTGAGCAAAGACCCTCACTGATTTTGTTGTGTCTTCGCCATTGATAACATACCATGCAAAATGGCACATCAACCAAACCCCTATACACATAAAATTTCCATGTAATTATAAACTTTTATACCACTGTAACTTTCATGGAGGAACGCACAAAACGAACATGTTTGGTAGTTCCTTACAAATCGCAACATCGAGAGGTTTTCCATTGATGAAAATTCACCACCTCTCATCCAACTTCGGTCAATTTTCACATTTCTCACATATTTATTCACATTGCTCCATCATCTATCACAATTTCAACGAGTCACCAAAGATCAACAACAATGATGGCAATCACCTCATTCTTCTTCCTCTCAACACTGTGCCTGCTCCATGTTGCCCTCACTGCAAATAGTATACCTGCAGGCAAACCCGTCGGAGGCCAACCGGCGTCCGCTCCCGTCAGTGCAAATCTACTAGACGAAGCATGCAAACACGCGACCAAAAAGGGCATGTGCATCAACAGCCTGAAGAAAGACCCTAACAGCCAAGGAGCCGACCTCACTGGCCTGGCCTTCATTGCGCTGAGGCTGGCCGCCGCGAATGCAGCCGAGGTGGAAACCCACCTGAGGGCGCTGGTTATAAAAAACGACACCGCTCTAGAGCCGGATGTTGAGCAGGGGGTTCAGGATTGTATAGGCGGTTATACCGACGCCAACGAGCAGCTGGATGACTCGGTGGCCGAACTGCAGGACAAGAACTTCAAAGACATCGTGACCTGGGTGAGGGTAGCCATTGCCGATTCGAATTATTGTGAGAGCGCCCTCGACGGCCAGCCAAATGTGATGGCTAACAAGAACAAAGTGTTCATACAGATGTGTGAAAATGTCTTGTCCGTGATCAAGGCTTTGGCCCCAAATGCTGTATGAAATCGCTTAATCATCCTTCAACCAGTTGTATCAAGTATTCATAATTTCTTTTCCTAATTGCATGTAGCTTGAGTTCTTATATCAAAGGATATCAACTTATTTGTACACATGATGTTCCAGATGACCAATTAACATGCAATTTTCACGATCAGAATCCATAGATTAGGATTGAGAAGAAGCAAATACCTCTTTCCATTCTTTTCTGATTTATGATTATAATTATGTATTTATGTGAAAGTTACATGCAACAACGAAGTGAGTTAGTATAGAGTGCTCCTCTATTACTTGACTTTTCTTATGTCTTGGATTGTTATTATCCATGATTTATATACCGTGTAAGTATAATCTTTGAATTCTTAGATCGAAGAAAAAAAATAAAGTAATTTTACTACCATGCTGAACTTCGACAAAACGGTTGATGTCATCACAATGTTGCATCATCTAGCTGATGCGATCAAGTGTGTAATTAGAGTGAGTAGCCTAGCTAGCTAATTACATGTTCTCGATTTGTTTAAATAAAGACTAAGATGCAAAAATGGCTAGTTGGTTGTGGTTACCTTCATGCATATGTTCGTCTTCATCTATCTGATGCGTCCTGGCCAAGATATTGAACATAATTTTATCTTAATTAGTTTTCTATTTTAGGTCTGAAAGAACAGTAGGCATGAATTAGACTGATGCAGTTGCCCCTAACCTTAATTAGATTCTTATGTTCGATCCCAAGTCTTAAAGAATTGAATTAAGAGCAATCTTAAATGCATAATGCATTATGCGGAAACGAAGCAATGTATTTTCACACCCAGCCATGATCATAATGGTCGATCGGAATTACATATACTGGGGATAACACATGTCTCTCTACAAGAATAATCCTCCAATATATGCGTCTAGACCAAAGTTTAGGTACAGTCAACGATTTGGACCAAACATAAAGAAATTAATCTAAGGGTTTCGTCAAATAGTACGCGCCCCACGCGCTTCTCCCAAAACTAGGGTTTCGTGCTCTCTCCTCCTCTGTACTCGTCCGGCGGCTCACCGCACCGAGGCAGGCTTATGGCCTTGTCGAGGGTGGTGAGTGCATCCGGACGGGTTGTTGGCCATGGTGTTGATGCTTGTCGAAGGACTGGAGCTAGTCTTCAGCAGAAGATACCAAATCTGGTGAGAAACCGAACTTCGACGACGCTGCATCGGAGGTCTGCATCTCAGCGCACCACTTCATCTCTGGACGAAGGTGCATCAAGGGTGGGTCAAGTTCAGTTCGAAGGCATGTATGGGAGGGGTAACCTAGGTGAATACGACGGGATCAAGCGTTGATTTTGTGTCAACTCTAATTCCTGAGATGGGATATTAAAACCCGATTGTGTTTGATCTTGTTGCTTGCATGGTGTGTCGGCGATCGGGGCCTTGACTTAAGTAGGGTGTGCCTGCGTCGGTGGTTTAGTGGTGGTGACGAAGAGGGTAGCAACGTCGATTTGCAGGGAGCGACGATGGTGATGTTGCTTTGGGCCTGGGTGATTGGCTGGTGTTCTCTCACTGAGATTTGTGCTCGAAGCTGGGCTGTCCAGTTCTTCAAGAATAATTGGATCAGAGCTTTAATATTGGGCCTTGGGACTCTTTTGAATTTTCATGTTTTTGTTGTTATTTGTTTGTAGGATGTGGCATTATGCCGGTAATAAGACTCTACCTTCTTATGGTAGGGCGACATGGGTTCAATCTCGGACTGCACACATTGTGTGTCTTGACTACTACAAGTAGGTGGCGAGTTCCTTGCTTCGTCAAATGGTTGCAACCTCCCAGTGGTAAAATAAAACTTAAGACCACCAGATTGGTTTTCCGGTGGCTACATAATGGGAAGGCTGTAAAACATAGCAACTTATGGCTCCGCGCGAGCATTAGTTTTCCGGTATGTAGCCAAATTTGTAAAACAAATGAAGTAGCCAATAATGCATTTTTTGCTAAATGGTGTTTGTTAGAATACATATATTTAGTTGAGAGCTATGTGATTATCCATAGATGTTCTCTTTGTGGTTTTTGTAATAAGGGGTTTAGGCATTATTTCCCTCTCCCCCATGTGTATTTCTGAAGTTTCAATAATGTTGACCTGAGGTAACCTGTTTGGCCCAGTCAAACAGAATATAAGAGTTTGAGGAATTTCTCACATACATTGAACATACCCAAATACAAGGTATATATACAAGAATAGTTGTAATCCTAGAAGGAAACTAATTACACAGAAAGACTTACACAATCCTAGTTTGATTATACTTTCTAATCATACTAGGACTAGGACTCACGTTAACACTCCTCCTTAAGTTGGCGCATACAAGTATTGAATGCTCAACTTGTCAAGTGAGTCACTAAATGTTTTGGACGAAACTGCCTTGGTAAGCATATCAGCTAACTGCTCTTCCGAAGGAACAAATGGGAATGAGATAATACGAGCATCCAACTTTTCCTTGATGAAGTGTCTATCAACCTCTACATGTTTCGTCCGATCAAGCTGAACAAGATTATGTGCAATCTCAATTACAGCAGTATTATCACAGTGAAGAGACATTGGTTGTTCTTGCTTGAAACCTAAACTCTTTAATAAATTTCTCAACCACAACAACTCACAAACTCCTTGAGCCATACCTCTGTACTCAGCTTCTGCATTAGAACGGGCCACCACATTCTACTTCTTGCTTCTCCAAGTAACTAAATTTCCACCAACAAATGTAAAATAGCCCGAAGTAGAACGCTTGTCAGTGATATTCCCTGCCCAGTCTGCATCAGTGTAACCACTAGTCCTCAAATTTTCATGCTTTCGAAACACCAGGCCTTTGTTCTTAAGTTCAATCTTCAGCATTTCATTTTCCTCAGCGATGTTCTGCAATTCTGTCTCCTTATCCATCAAACTGGCCTTCAACTCTACCACTGCAGTTTCTGACTTCTTCAACTCCATTGCAAGTTCAGATTCCTCGCCTTGAGTTGATAGATATTTCTCAATCTGCAAGCTCAACCTGTTATTTTCCTCTGATATGCTCTGTTTTTCATTTTCTTTATCCATCAGCTGAGTCCTCAAGTCTTCAACTTGATCCCTTGCACGCTTCAGTTCTGATGCCCATTCAGATTCCCTCCAACATGATTCAGATTTTGTAGATTCAACTTCATCATATGCACTTCTAATCTGCAGTGTGCTCTGAATATATTCTTAGTGGTATCGCATCTCAGCCGCATCTAATGAAGACCTCAACTGACTCACTTCAGATTTCAAACAATTCAGCTCTTCTTTTATTTGTACTATTTCTTCATTTTCATCTTGGCAAGCAAGCTCTGAATTGCCTAAAGAGTTCACCAACTGATTGCTGTTACTAATAGCAACTTCTGCCTGAAGTTTGCTCACAAGACTCTCCAGTGATTTAATGCGATCTTTAGACTGCTCCAACTCCATTGATAAAGAGTTGTAGTACTCCGAGCCTTTGGTCCTATCAGATTGGAGCAATTCTATGGTTGCATTTGCCCTCTCCAGTTGCATGCGAGTACTGTCTATAAGTTCTACAACCCTTGCTTCAGATTCTTTGCAATCATTTAGGTCGGTTTTCAATTTCTCAACCAGGGAAAGAGTTTCAGAAAGTTCCATTCTCAAGGTCTGGATCTCAGCATCTGCTGAATCTGCATGCCTGCTCTAGGTGGCTTCAGAGTCCGTCACTATTTCTAGCTGGCCCTTTAGCTTCTGAATTTCATTAATAGCAGAAGCCAAGGCAGTAGACTCCATCGAACGTTGCTGCTGAGCAGCCTGAAGTTCAGATTCCAATGCTCTATCTCGATCCTGAGAAAGTTGACGAAGCTCTTAAATGCAAGCATCTTCAGAAGCAGAAATTTCGTACAGTTGCTGCTCAGACTCTTCAAGCTTTGCAGACATTGCTAATAGTTGGTTTTTAGCTTCTTCAGCCTCATTCTGGCATCGCCTCTTCGCTGACTCAGATGAGTTTAACTGGTCCGCAGGTGATGACAAGCCAGGAGAGATCGTTGATGTAGGGGAGGAGACTGGTCATGCATGTACATCTTCAACTAGTTGATCAATATTCAATTCTCCTCCTTTTGACGTGTCGGGCACTTGCTCGTCATGTCAAATATCTTCAGAACTGGTAACAGATTCCTCAACGTTAGTAGGGTCAATAGATTGAACCACTTCTTACGGTTTCATAGTATTGTCTGTCTGATACTGGATTTGGCCGGTGATAACTTGAGGATCATTTTCGGTGGGGTTTCTGTATACCATGACACTATCGTCTAAGTTCTCCAAATTGATCTTCATAAAAAATATGCTGCTCGTCCTCAATGTCAGGGCAACATTTGGTGATGCTGTTCTGTCTTCCCCGCTGTACATGCAATCTAAGTTAAACAGTCTCCCCTTTTGATCTCCCCTGCCTATTATTACCTGAGTTGACAAGTTCTGTAGTGAGGTCTTGTCCGCCTACTCCATAGAAATCAGGTGCTTGAACCAACTGAATTGCAGCTTTGCCTCCACGGCTCTTATCATATGTGGCTCTTTGATTTGCTTTCTTAGGGCACAAGGTCTTGTAGTGTTCAAATTCCTTACAATAGAAGCAATGCACCTTAGTGAGATCTGGTCCACTAGCAGACTGAATCCGAAGTTCACTGTTTTGGTTCTTGATTTTTCAATCGTGTTAAGATTTAGATTGGACAGTGAGGCTGGAGACCTCGGTATGTAACTCATTTACACTAGACTGGTTGGACTCATCTTTGCGGATATAAGCATAAGCTTGTTCCAGGGTTGGTGGTGTGGCTTGTGGCAGCAGTTCTCCCTTAGCAGTAGCGAATTTTGAGTCTAATCCATTCAAGAAGATATGAACTCGCATCTTGTCTCGGGACTGGTTGTGTGTAGCAATATCTAGATCACACACCATAGGGTTGGGGTCCCTTTCATCCAACTCTTGCCAGATAACCTTCAAGCTGGCATAATATTCTGCAAGAGGTTTACCAGCTTGAGTAGTTGTGAAGGCTTGACATGTCAAATCTTGAACTCTTGCAAAATCACTTCCATCATAATATGTGGTTGTGACTGCATCCCAGATTGTCTTTGGCGACGTATAGCTTGAAAATAACTACATAATTGGTTTTGTCATAGATTTTAGAAGAAGCATCATCGTGCTTTAATTTGCAGTATCCCACATAGTTTGTGCCTTGCCAACTTCTTCAGGTCGGTGAAGAGTACCAACGACATACTCCCACCTGCCCATACCTCCAAGATGCAGCTTCATTAGTCTTTGCCATAGTGGGTAGTTTGTGCAATCCAGTTTCACTCCAAAGTCGGAGCTCTCGTTTTAAAGAGCTGTCAATTGATCACAGGTAACTTCAGGTTGGTCACTAAAAATTACGAGTTCCATAGCAAAGAGGATTGGATGACAAAAGGGTAGATCAAAATATGACAGAATTCGATGGACGCGAAAACTTCTTTCAATACGTCGAACAAATCAGCTTAGGACATGTCAGGACATATTTGCAGCGGAAACAACAAGTTCATTTTCAGAAATAACAGGTTCAGATTGTTAAGATAACCAGGATCGACTTAGGCTCTGATACCAAGTCAAACAGAATACAAAAGTTTGAGGAAACTTTCTCACATACATTGAACATACCCAAACACAAGGTATATATAAGAATAGTTGTAATCCTAGAAGGAAACTAATTACACAGAAAGACTTACACAATCCTAGTTTGATTATACTTTCTAATCATACTAGGACTCACGTTAACAGACCCCACTTCAAAAAAAACTATAAAAGTATAAATCCAATTTTAAGACGTACGGCTTGTAAATTTCATATAGTAACTTATAATGAATTACAAACTTTGTTTTTAAAAGCTGTTCACATTTATATCTCTGTATCTCATCACAAACAATAGGTATCTTAGACAGAAGACATATATTTTTTAAAATTTAAATTTAAACCATAAGTCTTTAATTTATACAGCCTGGTCATCAGAAGTAGTCAGCAATACAAAGAGTAATAATAGAAGCTGCTTCACTTTTCTTGATTTAGAATCCATGTATAGTTTAATGGTATTGACATTTTGGGAATACAACAATATTTAAAACCAGCAACTAAGCTTGTAATCGTTGAAACTTAATTGGGTATTACATACTTATTACTTTACTTAAAACAATGGCAAATTGAAAAATGAAGGAACAAATTAGCTAGCTTAAATAAAGAGCTTAATGAATTTCTCAAAGTAAGCCGCCGGTGTAAGGCACCCCTGTTTGAGGCAACCAGTCATCTCCCAGCAAGAAATTCGTCACAGTAAAATTAGAAGCATCAGTGGAGTCGGTAATGACATGGTATCCTGCCCATGTAACCCTGTTTGTGGTGTCCGATCCAGCACCTGTGTTATTGTACTCTGCATAATACAATGTGCTAAGAGCAAAGTTTCCATCCCAGGCTCTCCACCCGGCTGAGTTAACCACACTGTCAATGTTAGACTGCATGTAAACAGTTCTGGAATACTCCTTCCATGGTCTACCAAGATAAGTCTGTGTGGTGCCATTGCTCGAAGCCAAGTCGTCTGCAGCTCGAATAGTGCAGTTGTGGATCGAAGTGCCGGTGTTCTGATTTGGATCGGTTCGTCCCTGTGCGGTGATGGCATTGAACTGGCCGGTCATGGGAAGCCGAGGGTATATGTTGCAGTTTTGGAAAACAACTGCTGCATTTCCAAAGATGAAATCCACTGTTCCGTAGATGTCACATTCTCGGTAGAATTGCCTTAGGGAATGTGTGTATAATGTGTCTTGGTAAGCCTCGAAGCTGCAACTGTAGAATGTGGAGAGGTCTGCGCCGTTTCGGACTGCGACTGCTTGGTGCTTGGCAGCTCCGGCGGTGTTGCGGAATGTCATGTTTACTGCTACAAATCCAGGTGCAACCACAGCTGCAATAGAGACAGAAAATATTGTTAGATGTTACGGAATTTTCTAGGGTACCTACATATTTGTGGTATCTACATTTACCGATATAACAACAAATTTGTTGTCATTTTGGTAAATGTAGTTATTATTTAAGTAATATTTGTTCTATTAGAGGTAATTACTTAACTTAAGACAATTTACAAGTTTATATACAATTTGTTGTCATTGTAGTAATGTGGTACAATTATATGTAAATGTATAAAATAAATGTAGTAATTTTTTTGTGAATATTATAATTTTTTTTGTGAATATTGTAAATTTTACTCATTTAACTACTTACTTTTGTTTAATTAATGATAAATGGACGTATGATATATATTACAGTACCGTAGACAACCACTATAAAACATCAAAATAATTTAGTAAATAAATTTAGTGACATAATTTCAAGGACTGACCAAATGTTGCAGAGTTGAAAGTTGTCCATCCATCAACAACGCTCCGATTACCGGTGAGAATCGTCTGGTTGATTCCATCTCCAACCAGCATCAAATACCTCTTGTTCTTTGCAACAGACACATACTCCTCATAAACACCTGCCGTAACATAGATCATGAAGTAGCCATTCGCCGCGGCAGAGTTATTCGGAGCAGCGGCAATGGCGTCAGTAATAGTAGTATAGTCGCCACTACCATCCTTACTCACCGTCACCACCTCACTCACAACCACGCCATCATCCTCCTCCAACTTCCTCCGGCTCGCCGCCTCATAAACCGCGCGTGATTTGGTCGACATTTTCATCGGCATCCGTCCGTTTTTGAACCCGCTTTTCCTCCCGGTCCTCCCGCCACTACCTTTCTTGTTCTTGGGCACCCAACCCTTGGTGAAGAGCGCGAGGGAGACACTGTAGAGCTTCGTGTCATTGCGAAGCGGAACGGAGAGCCCGTTTTTCAGTCCCCAAGACGAAGCCACGGCTTGTATGCCGTCCAAACACGTCTGTTGGTTTGTTAGAATAGCACTCAGAAAGGTCTGAACATCGTCGGCTTTGAGAGTAGAAAGAAGGCGGCTGGTTTGGTTGACGGTTTGAAATGTGCTGAGCAATGAATCCATGTTAAGCCCTGCGAGGAAGCGGCAGTCCTCGAGAGCTCGGACGGCTGGGACGGACAAAGAGGACAGTTGTTTGAGGTACTTGTCGATCAAGTTTAGAAACTTCCGGGCTTGGGACAGGGATTTTCGAACGGATAATCGTCCGAAATCGTAAACGGTTGAGGATGTTTGGTTAGAAAGGACTGATTTACAGTAAGAAGGGTCTGGGGTACCCTTGCATATTGTCCCTGAAGATACAGGAGTTGTTGGATCGGTGGTGTTAGCAGCAAGAGATAGGGAGGCAAAGAGAGAAATAAAAATGAGAAATGAAGCTGTAACGACTAATGATTTAGAAGCCATGAGGTTTAGATTAGCTAGATTATGAAGAGTGATGTAATATTGTGTTGGAGTTGATTAGCTATACGAGGGTTTGGTTTCTTATATAGGGATAAGGAGGGAGAAGATTTGAGATTTAAAATTAGGTTGGTGGTAGAGAATTCGATAAAAAAATCTTGCGGGTTTTTGTCTATGTAAGTGACTTTGAGTGGTCAACTTCGATGGTAAGGACTAGAGAATACGCGTCTATCGATCTTGGACTTAGATGTTAGGCAATTCTCTGCTTGTATAATATTCTTAGTTTCTGTTTCAAAATTGAAAACTCAGAGCAATATATCACGTATATATTTCTTTGGAAATCGGTGATTGGTTTGTGCGTAGGATAAGTAGAGGTGTTTGTCAACTGTAGGGTAGGAGCCAACCTAATTGGATATGCAATTGCAGGTGGGATTTCTCAATCTCCAGGCTCTAATTTGTATAATCGATCGGCCTTGTAATTGTAAAGAACGTTCTTCAAGATTTTGTCGTATTTTTATACACAGTTTTGAATTTGATATAATTCTTATAGTGGGTGACGACATTGTTTCAAATTAGGTTTTGAAAAGAAGATAACTATTATCAACTAATCCATAAATATATATATATATATGGTTCATGCCGTCTTCGCATTGTATGATGAGCAAAAAAAACAATATGTTTAGAAGAGAAAAGAAAAGATGAAGTAATGAAAATGAAGTTTATTCGCCTTCAATATAATTGGCATGATGACGGTGGATTCTTCTTAGATATAGTTTTCTTTGGGTACGTTCTTATGAGTTTTGACCATGGTGTGATTGGAATCATTACATTTGGTTGCATGTATTCAACACACCCGTAAATACAACAATGTAAACCCCTCATTCTATGCATATTTTATTAGAGAAGAGAGACCCCACATCAGAAACAGGATAAATAAAATATAACTTATAAGTGAATTGATCATATCTAATTGTACAATGTATTTTGTGATTAAAACCCAACATCTTAAAAGTGGTTAAGTTAAGACAATATCAGTACAATGATGATCCACGGGCCACGCTTGTCGCTGTTTGACATGGTATCATAGTAGGTCTCTCTCTAGTTGCGTCTCAATGGTTGGTTCGATTGGTTTAGAAATACACGTGTTAAACCCTTGAGTCTTGTTGCACGTGAGGGTTTGTGTTAGAGTGGATTGTCACCAAGTTATAGATGTGAGTCGGGTTGGCGGTCGGATTGGTTTGGACATTTGTACACGTGCTAAACTTTTAAATCTGGTTGCACGTGAGGGTTTGTGCTTGAGTGGAGAGAGTGACATAGATTCACGTGCAGACTTTGTCAGATTGCACATGAGAGGACGTGTTGGAGAGAAGAGATCTCATATCAAAAACATGATAAATAAAATATAACTTATAAGTGAATGGATCATATCGAATTGTATCAAGACCTTTTGTGATTAAAACTCAACACCTTAAACGTGGTTAAGTTGAGACAATATCAGTACAATGATGATCCATATGACACGTTTGTTTGTTGTTTGACATATTTTTGTCTAAGCAATCATGGAACTATGGAACACGATAAATGTTCAACATGGAATTATACAGAAGCTATGATCTCTGGTCTGAAAGCTAAATTCTATCATCGGAGATGATAATTGATTGATTATACCAATTAATACATCATTTATCAGAAAATTTTGTATTTAGGATGTGTAAATACACGGTATGATATAGCTGAGTATTTAATCGTCGAACATGCATAATCAAGGCGCAAGAAAACATAAAATGTCAAACTAGCTCGCTGAGTTGGCTAACATAACATGCTAGATTACTCGGTAGCTTGCATTAGGGGCAAAACCCAAAGACCAATTCCTTTTGCAAACACGAACAGTCACGTTACAAGATTGACAACTGACTATGCTAGTATTATGGAGAGGATAGATACACACACATGCATCTACAACGTACTTCTAAGTCTGACTAATAACACACATTCTTAAACCGCGTCGATTTGTCATTCTTGCTTCGCTAGCTCCTCCGACACACTTAACATGTATGTAACCCAGTGAACCTTAACTAGCTCGTATCGAAGACGACGGTGGACGCAGGGACTAGTCATTGACAATGTCTACCTGTCTAGATCTAGCTTCATTTGTTACCATACTCTATCTCTGCAAGTTGGGTTTTGTCTAAAGCATCGACCAAGTCAATCACCACTAGCTAGTTCATCTCAGAACTTCCAATGTTCGATCCCCAGTTAAACCTTGCTTTCAATCTGGAAACAGCAAATTAAACTAGCTCCATTCCCAGCATGAACCTTCCTCAAACTACAATCAAATTAATTACGTACTGATTTATTGCAATCTTAAGTCTATACTAACTTATTATACTCTTAAGTCTATACTTGATCACATAAAACTATATATAATTTGTACTACTGCTCTTATACCTAATTATATTCCATGGACTATCCAATTAAGACAGGAATTTATTCTGATTTGCAAAGAAAAAAACTACAATGATACATTTTATATACCCTATACAAATCTGGAATTGCACTATAGAGAGATATCAGATATACCTAGTCGTTAGAAGACAATCGATGGAATTGTTAAATTTGCATCACCAAGTCAATATCTTTTCGAAGTTTGAATTCAAACGTGTGTGTTCTAGACGTTAGGGTTTTAATTTTGGGTTTGAATCGTAGACGTAGACGACAAGTAGGCAGCGAGCTGGTTTTATTGACAAACTCCTAAACATGAACTACGTTCCATCTTTCATTACTCCTTAATTTTGTCGAATCAGGTTGGTCTATTTGCAGTCATAAGACAAATGCTTAATGCATGCTGAATATACGTACACAAATACAACATGTGTATTACAAAGACAGAGAGACGTAACTTGATTTGGTTGTAATCTCTGTTTCGGGAAAATTTCAATTGCCCAACGAATCGATGCATTTTATACTCATGCATAAGTATAGAGCCACCGGCTTTAATTAATTAACTAGTTTGTGATGGTTTCAATTCAGATAATCATCATAACTTCATAACTATATATTATCTACGTATTTCAGGACACATTTGATACATTTTGCTGAAAACTAATTAAGCTCAAAGCTAAATTATCTTTTTATGATGAGTTCTTAATTATCGTTTTTTATAATGGGAGGTTTTATGGGTAGAAAAAGAAGTTAATGTTGTTTTGATTGTTTGATATTTTTTGTTTTTGTAATGGTTTTTAGCCTAATCCTTCATTCTTTTTTATGCATGTTCTTTTTTTATTAATAAATTTCTACGAGTCCTCTTATTCCAAATCCCTTAAAAAAAATTAACCCTTAAAAAAAATTAAGCTCAAAGATCATCGTTGGAAGTGTGACAAGTTGCACTACTATATATATATGTAGCAACTTTGCGAGACGTTTATCACACGTACTAGTCACACGTGTATTGCCTGTGCTCTAGCTAGCTAGTCGGTTCCCAATTCACCATTGGTCATGAAATCCAAGAATAAAGTTTCTGGCTTTAATTTCTGCTACAAACATGCGACTCTAGTAATCACACATTCTGGTCAACAATATACGTATAGGAAAAAGAATTAAGAACTCGATGTCAACTAAACCAAATTGTCTTGCATCTCATTTTATTAATCAGCATAACAAGTTAATTAGTTAATTATCAATACCTAGTTGAACTTTGGCATGAGACATAAAATCAATTTAAGCTAGAAATTCAAATTAACATCACATATTAAGCTATTTCCAATCACAATGATTAATTATCTTTTTGAATTCCCTAAATATGCTAAATCAACCCACTGGTAAATGGCACTCCAGTTTGAGGCAGCCACTTCCTCCCACTCAAGAACTTGGACACTGTAAAATTTTTAGCTTCCTTAACTTTTCTCAATATATGGTAACCTGGCCATGTAACTCGTCCCCTAGTTTTCGATCCAGGGCCCTTACATTTATACTCGGCGTAATACAATGTGCTTAGAGCAAAATCTCCGCTCCATTTACTCCAACCTTCCTCATGTATGCAACCATCCATGAAGCATTTCATGCACACCGTCCTCGAATACTCCCTCCATGGCCTCCCCAGGTAAGTCCTAGTTTTCCCCTTGTCCGAAGCTAGGTCATCGGAAGCTCTGATGTTACATTTGTGGATCAAAATGCCTGTGTTTTGATTTGGGTCTGATCGACCCTGCGCAGTGATGGCGTTGAACTGGCCGCGCATCGGAAGCCGGGGGTAGATGTTACATTGTTGTAAAATAGCTGCTGCGTTTCCGAATATAAAGTCGATTGTTCCGTAGACGTCGCATTGCCGGTAGAATTGTCTTTGTGAATGTGTGTATAAGGTGTCTTGGTATCCTTCGAAGCTGCAATAGTAGAATGCGGATAGATCGCCACTGTTTCGAACGGCGACGGCTTGGTGTTTGATTGGTCCGGCGGTGTTGCGGAAGGTCATGTTCACTGCTACAAACCATGGTGCATTAACCGCTGCAATATTTGAATTACCACAAGTTAATTATATATGCATGATGTTGATGTCAAATATGAACTTTAATTGATCGGATTAGGGGATAATTAGCAGGGTAAGGTTAATGCATGTCATGGGTTATGAATAAACTAGTACGTAGTACCACTTTGAGGTTATGGGTAAACTAGTACTACTTTGAGACCGATCATTTCACAACTTATAGTAAATTTTACGCATATCATGCATTAACACATTTGCATTAACACGTGACCACATTGTAGAATTTTCCTCATATTTCTTACCAAATGTTGCTGAATGGAAAGTTGTCCAGCCATCTACAACGTTCCGATTGCCTGTTATGACAGTCTTGTTGATGCCCTCACCGATCATCATCAGATACTTTTTGTTTCTTTCAATGTTCACATACTCTTCATAAACTCCTGCCTTCATATAAATCAAGAAGTAACCCTTTTTACCTTCAGTGTTAATCGGAGCTGCGGCAACAGCTTTGTTTATGGTGGTGAAGTTCCCACTTCCGTCCTTACTCACGGAGACAGTCTCACTCACCAAAACGTCACCAAAATCCCGAAGCACCTGTTTCCTCCATGTGGCCACGACCTCCTCCTCCGCCACCTCCTCCTCCGTTTCAGGCACCCATCCCTTGGTGAACAGAGCTAGAGAAACACTATAAAGGTTCGCGTTGTCGGAGAGCAAAAGTCCATTTTGCATACTCCTCCAAGATGAAGAGGAAGTCGCTTGTACGCCATCCAAGCATGTTTGCTGGTTTGTGAGGACGGCGCTGAGCCAGGTCTGGACGTCCTCAGCTTTCGACCTGGGAAGTGCTTGGTTAGTGTCGTTGAGGCTTTGTAGAGAGCTTGTAAGCAAATCTACGTTAAGTTCCGCTAGAAGCCTGCAATCTTCGAGGGCCCTCACTGCGGTTTTGGATAGATTCGAGTTGGCTGTTAGATAATTGTTCACCAAGTTATGCAATTCTTGGGATTGGGATAATGATTTCCGGATCGCATAACGGCCGTAGTCATATACATTGGTGGTTTGGTTGGGGAGAATGGAGTTGCAGTATGAAGGGTTTGGGGTGTATTCGCAAATGATTTCTGTGGGGACTGGATCAGTTGCGCAACCTTCTTCTGAAGCCAAACATTCAGAGGCAAAAGGGATGGGAATAAGATGAAGAAAGAGAAGTGATAGTTTCAACACAAAGAACGGTTGTGAATCCATATCGGCTTTGCTAGCTATTGTAGAGATTACAAGCTGGTTTGCATTTATGTACAGATTAGTTTCTTGACTAAGCATAGTTGGATCCTCAACTAGTTCAACAAGAATAGTTTCATGCTGATCAGCACGTAGTTTCTGGACGTCAACCTAAACCTTGATAGCGTAGCTTATCAAGATTTATTATTAGTACGTAGTTATGCAGAGGTTTTCGTAACCTGCAAACTCCATACAGTGACGGTAACGGTTAACATTTTGCATGAGGTTTGTGGAGGGGTGCCGTGACGTAGATTTTAGCTTGAAGAGATGCAAGTAACGTCTGCAACTCAAGTTCTATCTTTCGGTCTTTGATCGATCATGATTTTTCTTTTGAACCAAAATGACTAGCTAGAAGAAGAAAATGTCCTTTGCAAAAGTATTACATATTGGCAAGTTAGATAGAATTACGTGGTCGGTCATGTGTTTGGGTTGCTTTACAAGAGTCGATCACTACCATTGTGTTTAAGTTTGCAACTTCAATCTAAAGAACAATGTTTACAGTCTATAATTTGGCACCATATATATAGACTTGGACCCCTCCCAAACTAAAAGAGTTCTTTCAGTCATCTCTATTTCTCATTTTAGGGAATCTGGTTTACAAGTAATAGATGACTAGTTCAAGTCTGTTTTGAAGAAATTATAGACCGAAAGAACTAGTCATCTAGTTATCAATATAGAAAAATTCTAGTATACATATATGTATAGAAAAAATTTTAATATACATATATGTATAACATACATCAAACCGTGAACCGTTCGATCATCGTCTTAAATCCAATCAGACGGTTCACAGACTTAATATATATCATGCATATATATATATAAGAGACAAACCCCTCAATATATAGACTCAAAGGAATTCCTTATAAGAGTTGGAAAAACTAAGTAAACCAGATTCCCTAATGAATACATTTTGAACTGATTGGAGAGTTGCTTAACTGATGAACAAACTAAAAGAGTTCATCAATATCATTTCTCCATTATAGTTGCGAACTTGTAATAAATTGAGTTGTTATTATTCAATAGTTTGTTAAAATTGTATAATGTAAAGGGAAAGCCGGTGATGAAGTTCTCCAAGATAGACTTGGACCCCAACCCAAGCTAGAGGGCCAACTAAAACAGTATGGCCTTCTCTACTTCCCATGAATATTAATCTCATTACTACTAGCATCTTTATTTGCATCGACAAATTATGCTATCTATTTACGCATCAACTACTTCAAGTTTCAAATTTCTATATATATCTGCTGCTTATGTTAATATTAGGTCTCATAATTCTTATTGATGGGGTTCACATGGTACGTTCTGATTCTATTAAGTTAGGAGCTAGTTGAAGTATGATCAATATACACTATAAAAGACAATTTTTGTCATATAAGACTTTAAGTGACGAAAAATTCATCGCATAAGCTTCGTCGCATTAGATTATGCAACAAAACCGTAAATTTTCGTCTCATCAGTTCTCCTTAAATGATGAATTTTTTTTCGTCGCATAAACTTATGCTACGAAAATAATTCGTCAAATACGTAAGCGACGAAAAATATTTCGTCGCTTAAGAGTTGTCAGTAAATAAAAAAAATTATTAATTTAATTATCAATTTAGATATAATTTAAATTAAAAAATTATAGTTTTTTTGTTTTGACAAAGGTTGTGGTCGTGGTGGAAGAAGAAGAAAAAGAAGAAGGGTGGTGAAGAAGAAGTGGAGGTGGTGGAGGAGTGGTGGTGAATAAGTAGAAGTAAGAAGAAGAAGAAGAAGAAGAAGAAGGGGGTAGAAGAAAATTTTGGCGAAATGATTCAAAATTCAAAATTTTTGTCAGAACTGATGCGACGAAATGAACAAATTTCGTTGCATCAGTCAGCGGTAGGGGGGAAATTTTGGCGAAAAAATTCAAAACTGATATGACAAAATATTCAAAATTTCGTCACGTGAGTTAGGATGCTAGGGGAAAGCTTGGGGGAAAATTCAAAAATGATGTGACGAAATTAAAAATATTTCATAGCATGATTATGATCTTATGCGATAAAATAAAATATTTTGTCACATGAGTCAAAACTATGCGACAAAATGTGTTTCGTTGCATCAGTTCAAAATCATGATATGAAATTTGTTTTCGTCTCATCAGTGTCAACTCATGCGACGAAAAAATATATTTTCGTCGTATGAGTCATTTCATCTAGGGCTGGGAATTCAAAACCGATATCCCGATACCGAACCCGACCCGTCCTGACAGGAACAAGTCGTCCCGAATCCCGAATCAGAGTAAACGGGTCGAATCGGGATGGGTCAAACTAAATGTCGTCCCGACCCGTCCCGAATTCAAAAAGCTTGATTTCTAGTAGAAATGTAGCATTTAGAACAAAAAATTACATGTTTTCTGGATCAGGATTGGTCTTGACCTGTCCTGAATCCCGACCTGTCTCATACCGACTTTCAGAATCAGGATCGAAATCACTATTTTAACTTCGAAATCAAAATCGGGATAGGTCGAATCCTGACCCGTCCCGTACCGATCCTAGCCCTACTTTCATCTACTAGTGATACACATGCATCTTTCAAGGCCAAGGGCGTTGAGGCTTGCCTGGCCCTTAGCTACAATAATAAAGATCGATGTCTGTTGCTGCTGTCCTTTATACGATGAGAGATAGCAAAAACGACATGAACTATAAATGGAGACATGGCCTAACTATGATCGATTTGCATACTGCATGAACTATATTTGATCGATCACAGAGCATGCATGCATATTATTGATCGCCATAAGATTAGATCGTGAATGATAATTAGAGGTTTCCAAACACTTCATGTAGAAATAGATAGAGCAAGACATATTCTTGCTAGCTGAGGACTGCTGCAGCTATGCTTCTTCAGTTGCGTCAACTCGTTGCTGTGATCAAACATAGTTGTCTTTTTATATTTGATCAAAATGAAACAAAATGATACAGCTAGATCGTAATGTTTTGACGGTTCGTTATCGAAAGTAAATCACTGAAGGGTGAGATGCTGAATGAAACAGATCAGTAGAAACAGAGAGATTTGAGTGGAGCATATATAGAAGCGATGTAGCAGCCGCGATTATACAGACTTATAGCTTTAAACAAAAACCGGCACAATCATGAACATGAAATTCCTGCTGTTAATACTTAATACAAGCCGGTCCAGTAACTATGTCTACTCTCTAATCTCTCTTAGAGTGTAGACACAGCTATATATTTCAAATTTTGAACAGAGACCTCTCTTTAGGTCCTGTTCAACCTTACCAGAAAATTGAATCAAACCTAAAGAAAATCAAAAGTAGTGAACTTTTTTACCAAGAGCTCGTGATAGTACTAAATCATGTAGCCAGATTTGGAAATGATGGTGATGTGGGTTAGTAACTTTAGCTAGCTAGATTCATTGCTGACTTGGGCAAGAATCTACATGTTTAAAAGACAATCTGATCAAATATAACAAAGTAACCCAGAAACTAAATTATGTACTGCTCATTTTTACACTCATCACCAACACCATCCTATATATATACGCATTACCCACATCCCTTATCGTCCCACATTTCTCTATCTCACAAACAAAATGTATAGTCTAAGAAGGAGAACAATACTCTTGCTCACCTTGCTCCCTACTTCAGCCCTTGTCCTCTTCTTGTTCCTTTCCCAAAGCCACTTCACATATAGCCCCAAACCCACAAAAGAATTTACCATCCATGTCCAGAAGCACAACCAAGTAGCTCACTCAAAATGCCAAAACACACTCTACAAAGACCTCTGCGTCTCGACCCTGACCTCATTCCCAAATCTGAGCTCGAAAACCGTCCCGCAAATCATATCCTCCACCGTCAACATGACCGTGTACGAAGTCATAGCCTCCAACTCCAACTGCACCCGCATCAAAAAGCACAACAAGAACAAGCTCGCCGCCATTCAGCAGCAAGCTCTCGACGACTGTCTCGAGCTCTTCGCCGACACGGTTGCCCAGCTCAAGGTCACCATGTCGGAACTCAACTCCAAGAAGTCGCCACCGGCCAAGCACTACAACCACTTGAGGACGCTTCTCAGCGCCGCAATGACGAACCAGTACACGTGTCTCGAAGGGTTTGATTCCAGCACTAGTACGGTCAAAGCTGTGAAGGCTGAACTGGAGAGCAGATTGAACACTACCTGCAAGCACTTTAGCAATTCCCTTGTGATGCTCAAGAAGATTCCGGGAGTAGTTGAACGTGAGAGTGACGAGTTCGGACCCATGAAAAACGGGTTCCCTACATGGGTCGGATCCAAAGCTCGGAAGCTGTTGCAGAGTAGTACCTCAAACCAGACCAAGTATGATCTGGTAGTGGCGAAAGACGGTAGCGGAAACTTCACCACCATTACCGATGCGGTGGCTGCGGCTCCAAACTCGAGCGCAACCAGGTAAACTCCTTATTTGGTTTTATTGCTGAATAGTGTACATAAATCAAAGAGAAAAATACACCAATAGTGTCTGAAGACTTGGTGGACTTTCAATATGATACCCAGACTTTCAAATGTATCAGAATGGTACCCGAACTTGTATTTTTGTATTGACGTCGTACCTATGGATATTTTCCGTCACCTCTCTGACAATTCATGTCACATGTAAAGCACATGACCTCTTAAAAGGGCCAAAGACGGAGCTACCCTGTTAGAGCAACCCCCATTTTTCCCGCCAAAACATGTTTTTATATCATTCAAATTGATTGATTCCTCCCACCACAATTAACCTATATTGTCTCTCCCGCCCAGTGTACATTGACAAAACTACAGCAAATCAACATCAGAATGGTACATTTGAATTGAAATTAAGAGTAGAACTTACTATCATCTCTTCTGGCTACAGTTTCCCTGAAATATCTCCACATCTTCAATCGCCGCCGCTTCTCTCTTCTCTCCAATTTTTGGTTTGGGAACAAGAGCTTCAGAGTGAATTTTCTCGGTTTTGATCAACTGTTGTAACAAGAGTCTTGATAGACCGGAGGGAATCGTTTAGTAAAATAAGGTTGTATGGAGAGAAAGTCATTTTTGACCTTTTTTTGGGGGTCACGTGCTTCACTTGTGACATGAACTGACGGAGAGGTGACGGAAAACATCCATAGGTACGACGTCAATACGAAAATGCAAGTTCGGGTACCGTTTTGATACATTTGAAAGTCTGGGTATCATATTGATAGTCCACCAAGTCTTCGGACATTGTTGGTGCATTTTTCTCTAAATCAAATGCATATATAACTGAATAGTTTTATTGCCTTATTTGGTTTCGTTGGATGTATATGTAGGTTTGTCATATACATAAAAGCAGGTGCGTACTTTGAGAATGTAGAGGTTGTAAGCAAGCAGACGAATTTGATGTTTTTGGGTGATGGGATTGGGAAGACGGTTGTGAAAGCGAGTCGGAATGTTGTCGACGGCTGGACTACTTTCCGATCAGCCACTGTCGGTGAGTTCAATCTCTTCTCTACTACGCACCTACTTGTTTCAACATATATGTAATTAACCATTAACCAAGAACAAAACAAAGTAGAAACTAAATTGTGAATGACAAACATCCTTCAAATCTTTCGTGAGGGTTAGGGTTGTCCCATGGTGCATGTGATCCTGGATATATGTAGGACCGTTTACCATATGAGTGTGGACGATACCTTTATATAGAGATACAAGCAACATGAAAGAGTCAATAAGTATACCAGAAATCTAGTACGTTCAAGATTAGCCTTTAAAATTAGAGAAATTTTTTTATTCCCGTGGTGTATGTACACGACACAATCTTATTTATTCATATGTTTTACCATTCATGTATGAATATTATATTCTTTAATCTCAACCATTCACATATGTCGTGTATATACACAACTATGTATTGAAGATACTTCACTAAAGTTAAGCTCATAATATAATTATTTTGTGTACGCAAAGTTGTTGTCACATAGGGGTGTCAAATTGATTATAGATGTCCTACAACTAGAAGAAATTGGCAAAAAAATAAAAAATAAAAGTGGATTGAATTGGATGGTCCATATTTCATAAAGCATTTGCCGGAATCATGGCACACATCAGTTTTTGTCGATTGATCATTCGTCGATTAATTAACTAATCACCCGTAGATTATGGAGAAGTTGTGTCGGTGACACAAGAAGGAAAATATTTGATTTTCTTGATGCTAATTAATTTGGAGTGAATTTATTCATCAGCTTACTAGCTTTGTTATCTAGTCCAACCACTTATAATATCACACAACTCCATTGGATGGAGTCCATTATGGATTTCTCAATAGTTGTTATATTATTGAATGTATGTACTTGACATACAACATGCATGAGAAGATATACATATGTTAGATAATTGCTCGAGATCTCAAGATGTCTTTTTTAACACACTTGTTACATCTTATATGTCAGAAAATATAAAATAGAAAAATATATTAAGATGTTATAATTGATTGATAGATCGATTCAAACCTTGCATTTCTAGACAAATAATATGGAATTCATAATTGCCACTTGACATGGTAGATGGGTCTTGCGCTCTTGTTTGATTGCCTTATGGAGTTCGTCTCCTCTCAAGTAGATATATAATGATATATCGGTCCCATGGATTCTCTTTTGAATCCTTTTGCGTTCAACCATGAACCATGCAGGTTCTTCACTTGACTTCGCTCCTCTAACTATGCACATTTTCGGTGGTAATGATCTGATCTGCGTACTATACATTTTTTTGTTCATGAAAAATGACGGCATCTCAATGCTTCAGTATTGGCATCCGACAAATTCAGATTTAGCTGATCGATCAGATAGCTCTGAAGAACATACATAGCTGATCGATCAGATAGCTGATCATCAGTGTTGGCATCATTTTCGGTGCCCATTTCTCCTATTCCCGCTCGCTTTCGTGTGCATACCAGCTTGAATACACTGTCCTAGTTGGGTTTATATCTCTCAGTGCTAAACTACTATTAAGACACAATTTCAACCCAAGACAGTCTTTACCTAATGTTGATTTAATTGGAAGAAACAAACAAACACAAAAAAAATAGGATTAAAAACTATGATTCTCTGTATAATATGCAGCATGCGGTCTTGTGGTCTTTGAGAAAACACTTCTTTAAACGACGGGTCACATGCATGGTCTCCCAAACACTTGTCTGCTGTCACAGTTTCTCACTTTTTTGTTTGTACAAGCACCACGCTAATCGAGTTCAAAAATCATGTTGAGCTC
Organism: Comarum palustre; assembly: GCA_951800085.1. Classification (NCBI taxonomy): domain Eukaryota; kingdom Viridiplantae; phylum Streptophyta; class Magnoliopsida; order Rosales; family Rosaceae; genus Comarum; species Comarum palustre. Next base: position 19,618,788 of record OX637579.1, read on the forward strand.
GTTATGAACATCCTAAGCTTTGGTTCATAAAACTCGTAAATGTATAAATGGTTGTTGTTACAAGACAATTGTAACTTGTGCATCAAACACAATTTATGTTCCACTTATCAAATTATCAATCATGCTTAGCGAAACCCTAATCCTTTACACTCGCTTTGCGTTTGAGCTTAGGAAAGGAACAAACTAAACCATTGCAAGTAGTTTTTTTTGGTCAAAGGAAAAACCACTGCAAATAATTTAGTGGTTCTTTTTTAGTTGGGTTTGCTCCACAACTTAAATTTGAGCCCTGAAGGTATCAAAATGACCGGTATTGAGCTGCAATACATAGTTGGAATATTTTTTATGCGCCGAGAGACTAACTTCTGTGCCTATAAACAGGTACGCTCACTGTAAAATAAGGAAAAAATCGAACTCCCAATGTATATTGGGAACTTCAGCCCATTTCTGTGAACTAGTTTTGTTAGTAGTTGCCCATTTGTTTGGTGATGAAGCCCAACAACTAATCCATCTATTTTTCTGAACTAAATTGCAGCCGTGGTGGGAGGGGGGTTCATCGCGAAAGGCATAACCTTCGAGAACTCAGCCGGACCAAGCAAGCACCAAGCAGTTGCCCTCCGCTCCGGCTCCGACCTCTCCGCCTTCTACCAATGCAGCTTCGTCGGATACCAAGACACTCTCTACGTCCACTCCCTCCGTCAGTTCTACCGCGAATGCGACATCTATGGCACCGTCGACTTCATCTTCGGCAACGCCGCCGTTGTCTTCCAAACCTGCAACCTCTACGCACGGAAACCCAACGACGGCCAGACGAACATCTTCACCGCGCAAGGCCGCGAGGACCCCAACCAGAACACGGGAATCTCCATCCTCAACTGCAAAGTCACCGCCGCATCGGACCTCATTCCGGTCAAGTCAACGTTCAAGTCATATCTCGGTCGTCCCTGGAAGGAGTACTCCCGGACGGTTTACATGAGGTCGAATATCGACGACACTGTGGACCCCGCCGGGTGGTTGGAGTGGAATGGGACGTTTGCATTGAGCACGTTGTATTATGGGGAGTATTTGAACCGGGGAAACGGGTCAGGTACGACTGCCAGGGTGACGTGGCCGGGTTATCGGGTTATTAATAGCTCCACCGAGGCGAGCCAGTTCACGGTTGGGGCGTTTATACAAGGAAATGAGTGGCTCAATTCCACCGGAATTCCGTACTTTGCCGGATTATCTTAATGCCGGCCGCGATACTTACTGATTTTGAGATAAACTTTGTTAAGTAGTATTATATTCTTAAATACTTAGCAACTACGTGAAAAATAAGATGTATGATTAATTGTTATATCTCGATTGATATTATAAACAGACATCATTTTATGTATATCTTCAACACCTTGCCAAGCAAAAGTTGAGTCATATGTGTGCACAAACATCAACACCTCGCTCCGCAAAACTCGGTTGGTTCTAGGGTTTCAATTAAGTGCATTTTTATCATGTCCAACAACGCATCTATTGACGTTGTCGTCAGATGAGAGATTTGAAGGAGGCCGGTGGTGGTTGTCCCTTGAAGGATGGCGATGGTGGTCTGAGAGGGCGGGCGAGCAGGTTCTGGATCTGAGTTGCAGTAGGGTTGTTTGGCAGTGACTATGGTATGCAAACCATCATGTTCGTTCGATCTTGCCGGTGTGTGAGGAGTACTGGATTGGCGACGCAAGGCGGAATTGAATGAGATAACAACGGCGAAGGGTGGTGAGCCTGGATCGTTCCCGATCTGGGTTGGTCATTCTTGCCTTGTTCTGTTTGTATATTGTGGAGGATGGTTCGACTCCCCAGTGAGATTTAGACGGATGCGTTTTGGACGACGACGAACACTTGATGCTCGCTTGGTAGCGGAACGACTGGTTGCGATCTGGCTTGTTTAGGTGACAATGGACGTCGGCGGCAAGACGGCAGTGGTGTCGCGGCTCTACAACCAGATACAACAAATGATGTGGGTTGGGTTTGTGTACCCTTTTGGTCTAAGGGTTTGGATGGGCTTTGGCCTTCTTTAGGCACATGTTGGGTTTTTAAATTTATGTTTTTTTGGTTGGTTGTCTTGGTTAGGTGTCCTTCCTCTTTGAGTGATGGTTTTAGGGTTTTGGTTGGTTAGTTGGTTGAGTTGTTGGTAGGTTGGTATTGTGGTGTCGTGTCGTGGGATGAGTCATGGTTATGGTTTCATTTTCATAGATTATTCTAATATCGGTTAGTTCTTGTTCTCAATGTAATGAGGAGTCTACATATGCATATATGCTGGTAAGTTTGGTATGAGTAGTGTTTGAAATGTTTGTTTCTTCTTGAGGTTGACTGAAACGATGTATCGTGACATCTGGATAATGTTAGGTTACAGTTAAACCCTTATTGATATCGGTTATTGTCCACTGTAATCGATGTTGTTTGGGGTAAATAGGAAGAAGAGTGAAGAATTTATTTTCACCACTGATATTACTCATAGTTATAATTTGTATCTCCGATAATGAAATTCTTGATATTATTTCTCAAAAAATGTATATCTTCACCACATTAGTATGTAGAATTTGTATCCGAACATTGAAATATATATCGAGGAGGTAGGGATTGAAGTGCATTCCATATTTGTGTAAGAGTTATGGTACCACATTGGATTCGGATGTGTTAGTCCATGAATTATCATGGCGAGCTCTGCAACTAAACAGGAAATGAAATGGGTGAGAAACTGAGAAAGAGCATATGGGGACATCAGAATTTTGACATCTAAAAGCTTGGAAGGGGTTACAATGATGAGAAGCCTTACCACATGCTCTACTTTATCCACGAAGCTTAAACTTATGTTTATACACATGCACATCAAGATTTAGAGCACATGAATTGCATTATTACTCCAATCTAGGAGAATGTTCTGTATATTAAGCCCAGAATAAGTTCCCAAAACACATCACTCCATTGGCATAACATTGATCGCATAATGCAGATGCATAGGCAAATGCAGGGTGTCATTGTCTGCTTTAGAAAACTAGTTCCTCTTTTACAGAGAGGCCTCGTTGAAGAAGAACATGAATGAATGCTTTCTTTGCATGTGGGAGCTGGGCACCACGTCCCCAGAGAAGCACATGATTATCTGAATAGGCCATTTTGCACAAACATGCTCTAGTCTCAAATACTGAAGGACCATCGCTTTCTCCCCCACAACTTCTTCTTCAATCCAGGAAATGATTAGTCTTCTTCCATTATTAATGCCTTGGCCTCTTTTATCCATTGGGGTTTAATAATGCAACTTCCTCCCCTCGATCCCTGTTTTTTTGGGTGCTGCTATTGATTCCTTGGCCCTTTCGATTGTATCAACTCAATGACTATAGTTTCTTGGGTAACACGCTTTGGGTCCTCTACTCCTCTTTGCTTCTGTATTCCCAAGCCAACGTTTTCTTTCATTCCCCACTGAATAATGCAATATGTGTGAAATGACTCAATTCAGTATAGCTTCTACTTGCATTATATATGTAAAAGTGTAAATGTTGGTAACTTGAGCACTTCCTAGTCCAAAATGATTGCCTCGTATGGCTTACACACAAGGTGTGATGTGCTAATTATTCAGCTCTAAATCGTCAAGGCATTTTTCGGTGCATACCAAAACAAGATGGAAATGGAACTGGACATACTAGCACAGTAGGAACCATAATTTTTTGAGCGCATGATTTGAAGTGAAATAGGGAGTTTCTGGTATCATGTGAAGGGGGGATTGCAATTTGCAAGTTTACAACCCAGAAATAATTTGGCTTTATCCATACCTCTTGATTCAAGTGCTCCATTCCTTTTTGGTGTGAAATTCAAGTTGAGCAATAGTTTTGCATGGGTCATTGTTGACCGTCTTGTGACTCGATCACAGAACTCAAAGACTTTTAGAAGGAAAGCCACGTTTACCGTGTTCAATCACTACTTTTCTCCGACAGCAATTTTGCCCTTCATATAAATGTTGAACCCATCTTTATATGTTCATCACTGACCTTCATGTTTTGAATTTATCTGTCTCAGATTATGGGCAACAGCTCCTCCAGATGCTCGGTAACAAAGTGTAAATCAGCAACCTCAATCATATGTAAAGAACATATCTAGAGTAGAACTGTCTAAAATTGCCACACATTTTGCAAATCTCTATGAACCCCAAAATGCATTTTCAGTACATTTTACATATGTACTGTGTGTTACATATTATCCAGAAATTATTGAATTTCTTGGCTAAACAAGAGGTATTGAATTAAAACGAAGCAAAGATACTAGTCATTGCAAAGAGCAAACATGTCAGAATAAAAATTTTCCGATGTAACTACTAAAAACTAAAAATGTTGTAGGAGAGTGCAAGTAACATGTGAGGGCTTCTGGAAAATAGGGTAACTCAGAATTGTCATTTCTATGTACTCACAATCACCATAAAGAAAGAGATTAAAACTACACATCAGAAGGGGGAAGGGCACAAGGAACCAAAAACAGTGTGACAAATGTCTCATTCAAATCAAACAACAAAAGTCAAGCCTTGATTGGAGGATGTGGTGCTAAAATTATTACTTGTTTATATGCGAAAGCATGTTAAAGAGGTCCAGAGGCTGTAGCAGTAGCAGCTTTTACAGTATAAATACAATGATACGTCTCAACTTCCTCCTCACCACTCTTGGCTAGCTTTAAGCTTTGGTAGTTGTTTGTTGGTTAGTTGGTTAGTTGGTTAGTTGGGTTTTCATTTCAAGGGGAACCCAAAATGGCTTCCTTCACACTTGGCCTCGTACTCTCTTGCATTTTCACCACTCTGCTTCTCTGCAATGCCACCCATTACCACAACCCTGTCCAGCGCCACCGCGTCGCCAGCCACAATTACAAAGATGCCCTCACCAAGTCCATCCTTTTCTTTGAGGGGCAGAGGTCTGGGAAGCTCCCTCCAAACCAGAGGCTTAACTGGAGGAGAGACTCTGGTCTCTCAGATGGCGCAGCCATGCATGTAAGCAAAAACAAACCCACTATAACCCAATAAAGCACTCATTATGTTTCTTTTTATTTTTGTTGAGTGATTTGTTCAATGCAGGTTGATTTGGTTGGAGGGTACTATGATGCAGGGGACAATGTCAAGTTTGGGTTCCCCATGGCTTTCACCACCACCATGCTTTCATGGAGTGTGATTGAGTTTGGTGGGTTGATGAAGGGTGAGTTGCAGAATGCCAAAGAAGCCATCCGTTGGGCCACTGATTACCTTCTCAAAGCAACAGCCCACCCAGGCACCATATATGTCCAGGTTTGTATTACTTTTGCTCTGCATTTGTTCATATTTCGGAAAATGAGCAAAATTTGAGTGCTGAGTTTGATTATGGGTGTTTTGGTTGGCAGGTTGGAGATGCTATCAGTGACCATGCTTGTTGGGAGAGACCAGAGGACATGGACACCCCAAGAAGTGTTTACAAGATTGACGCAAATACCCCTGGATCAGAAGTAGCAGGTGAAACTGCTGCTGCTCTTGCAGCTGCTTCATTGGTCTTCAGGAGAAGTGACCCTGTTTATTCTAAGCTTTTGGTCAGGAGGGCTATGAGGGTAAAGCAAAAATTAAACTATTAAAGACCAGGACCATATCTGTAAAATTTAAACTAAAACTGGATTTGATTTCTCACTGTTTTTGCTTCTGGGTTTACTAGGTGTTTGAATTTGCTGATAAGCACAGGGGAGCCTACAGCAATGGATTGAGGAAAGTTGTGTGCCCATTTTATTGTGACTACTCTGGATTTCAGGTATAGCTTTAATCCTCTTTTCGAGTGTCCTAATTATAGTTGTTTCTACAAACAGTGGCTAAAGCTATTATCTTTGTTCTGTTTCAATAATGCTATAGGATGAATTATTATGGGGAGCTGCTTGGCTACACAAGGCCACCAAGAACCCATCCTACCTGGGTTACATTCAATCTAATGGCCAGATTCTCGGTGCCGCGCAGTTCGATAACACATTCGGATGGGATAATAAGCATGTTGGAGCTAGAATTCTTCTCTCCAAGGTCCAAATTGCTCAAAATTTTGACCCCTTTATGGACAATCCTTCATATTATACCAGCTTCTGACATGAAAATGTGACCAATTTACAGGCATTCCTAGTCCAGAAGCTAACAGCACTCCATGAGTACAAAGGGCATTCTGATAATTTCATCTGCTCCATCCTACCAGGCTCTTCATCAACCCAGTACACCCCAGGTCCCCTACCTCTCACTTTGAGAATGTGACATTCCAGTGGTTGTTTTGCTTATAACGGCTAGTTAACAGTCTTGTTGTTTTTGTTTGCAGGTGGTCTTTTGTTCAAAATGAACGATAGCAACATGCAATATGTGACCTCCACTTCCTTCATGATCTTGGCCTATGCCAAGTACTTAACCTCTTCCCGTCAGGTGGTTAACTGCGGTGGCACCACTGTAACCCCAAAGAAACTCAAAGCCATGGCCAAAAGACAGGTCACATAACTTCATTAACTAATTAAGGACCATTATTCTCTTAATCAACTTGTTTAATATTGTTAACATGTTTATTATATTGATCAGGTGGACTATTTACTAGGGGACAATCCCCAGAAGATGTCCTACATGGTAGGGTATGGCCCAAGGTACCCACAGAGGATACACCACAGGGGATCATCACTGCCCTGCATTGCCTCACACCCAGCCAAGATCCAGTGCTCCTCAGGCTTCAGTGTGATGAAGTCCCAGTCTCCAAATCCAAACATCTTGGTGGGTGCTGTGATTGGTGGGCCGGACCAGAATGACAGGTTCCCCGATGATCGGTCGGATTACGAGCAGTCGGAGCCGGCCACATACATTAACGCTCCCCTTGTAGGAGCACTAGCTTATCTTGCTCACTCATTTGGCCAAATCTGAAAGAGAGACCTCTTCTCTCCTTAGGTGTTTTGGTTTGAGTATTATTAAGCGCTTCATTTTAGTATTTGGATGCAAAGTGCACGTGGTGATAGGGCCGAGACCAAGAGGGTGTTCAGCCAGGCCCCGAACGACGAAGCACAGTTGGTCAAGGTCTAGATGATGGCCTTGGTTCTATATTTTATTAGGGTTAAAACATGATTATTAGTAGTTTAGGGATTAAGATCCTTGGCGCAAGAGAAAGCTTCGTGCCTGTAACGGTGTTTATTGTTGTGTAAAAGTTTACGGGCTCCATTGGGGTTTGCTTCTATCTCCCCGACTATTCTAATGGATGCTTGTTGGTCTCATTTGTCCTCACTGTTTAACTCACCCATTACTTGGTTCGATTAGGATTTTCATAGAGATGGGGTTGCATTATATTAAATGTAGGATGTTATGCCCTAGGAAGAGCTGAAAATGGTAGAATCCAAAGGCAAGAGCAGTGAGTACATGGTAGCAAATTGTGATCAAGTCTTGACTACATTCCTAGTGCATTTCAAAGCAAATAGATATCATAGGCCTCGGTGTTTGATTAGATTGTAGATAATCAAATTTCAACAAGTATTGCATTTCACTAAGTTCATACATTATCTGCTGGCGAAAGTCGTGTAGACATAATGAAGACGACGAATCACGATAAGATCATCTTCTCCAAGACAGCAAGGGACATTCCAATTCTAATCTTAGTTTTTCACCTGAATCCACTCGGGCTAACCCTTGAAGACAAATACTTCAGAACCGTGACTTGTAACTACAGTTGTAAATTCTTATAAAAAAAACTTACAGTTGTAAATTAATAAGAGAAAGATTGGGTGCCTGTGGATAAATGTTGGGATTAAATAATGGGAAAAATTTACAAACAATACCTCAATTACAAGTCTTTCATCACATTAGTTCATCAATTTTAGAAACTATCAGATCACTACCCAAACATTAAAATTCGACCTACCACTGATACCTAACGTCTGTAACGGCGTTAAATTTTTATTTTTATAGGACATTTTGGTCTCTTTCTGTTTGAACTCAATTTTTTTCTTCAATCCATTACTATTACGGTATTACCTCACCTCCATTTCTCCAACAGTCATCAATACACGCCATTAAACTTCATCAATTCTTAGCTAACAGCATGATGCAATACCAGAATTCCCTACTCCCCAGTTCCATCAATCAACCTTAACCCAAAACGTCCAAATTATCTACTTCATTAATTCAATTCTAAACCTTAATTCTCAACCCAACCCCGAAACCTATAACCTTTCCTACCCAATTGCGCATTCGGTGCAGTCTACATCCAAAATCCTTGATGAGAATTAAACAATATATAGATGTACCTGAGACGCGAAAAATAGAGATAGTCCCGGCCCTTGGACTGGGTTTCGTCGTTGGAGCAGGGAACTGCTCTCTCTAGTCTCTCCTCCCTTCCATCTGCTCACCTATGGGTTTTTGCTTTGGTTAAAACTTTAAAACACATAATTGCTTGCAGGGTTTTTTTTGTATAAAACATGGATGGTGAGAGATGTGGCTGTATTTGTATTAGTTAAAGATGTTTTCTGGGTTCTGCCTTCTTTCTCTGCAACCCGTAAAAGCTATTTTGGCAAATTCGTATAAACACAACAACAAAAAAAGTAAGACCAGACCCCCAAAACCCAATCCCATTCTTTTCTTTTGATTTGGGGTTGATGGAAGGGAGGACGGAGGAGTTTGAGGATTTGGGTTTTGCGTCTTTGAGAATGTTCTTGAAGGGGAGGGAAGGAGAGAGAAAGGAGATTTAGAGAGAGACAAAGAGATGGGTGTAAACGAAGAACTCATAACCCGCAATGCTCATCATATGCTCGCTTCAAGTTTATGGGTGTTTCATAATTGAGGTGGGTGTAGTTAGAGTTTCTGGGTGGGTATGACCTTCGAGAGTGATCTGGGTCTGAGATGGAGGAGAATCAATTGTCATTGGAAGATTTGGAGCGTAATTGGATCTTTCCAGCTTGTTCTTCAATGGTTGGAATTCAATGTCATCGTCGTTATCATGGAAAATTGAATCTGTGAATTCAATGGTTGTAGGTCTCTCTTCTCTCTAAATTCCTTAGTTTTGCTTTGGGAATTATAAGCTTCCAGATTCCAAATTGAGATGTGGCTTTAGTGGGGGAGATTGAGCTGCATTAGTCTGGGTTTTGGGGAGAGGGATGTAGGATATGGAGAGAGTATTGAAAACCTAAAATACCCCTATGAAAAATAAATAATTGTGTGGAGTTAACGGTGTTATCAGGTCATAGTTCATGTACTAAAATTGTGTCTAATTCTGAAATTTATGTACCGTTTTGATTCTTTTAAAAGATGAGTCTTAAAATTTTCACTTAAATAATTTACCTTTCGTGGTTAACGAGAGTTTGACCGTTGAAAAAAAGCGTGCGAAAAAGACAGAAAGGGAGAGATATCAAAAGAAATAGAAAGATTTTGTGGTGGCATGTGATAGCTGCTGGAGTTGTGCTGTAACTCTGTAAAATCATATCATATAGTCAAAAAAGCTGCCTATGTCTGTACACAGGCTTGTCAGTAGTGTCAGAATAGTGTGTTTTGGCGCGAGCAAAAAAGTGGCTCCTGGCCAGGCTTGGTCTCGTTTTTCATATCTGACTTGAGGAAGATGGTCACATGCTCTATATAGGCCTCTCATGGCTTCCCCATCTGAATCCTAGTGAGGTGGGGATAGAGTTCGAGTTCAGAAGGGAACCAGAAGGGACCAAAAGACATTACAACTCTACTGGACCACTGGCTAGTATCCATGAAAAGGATTCTGAAGCATATTGTAGAACAGTTTTTTCTTTGGCATATATGTATGAAGAGTTTCATTACAAATTTACTGGAAAAGTGTAATATCAGAAAAGCTTCAGAAGAACTTGATGGAGTTTTGCATCAACTTCATTTCAATTGTACAAACTATTACCTTGTGTAAGTCATCGAATTACTTGAGCCCCCAACAGTTAAGCAATTGAAGCTTAGTGCCTTAATGTGGATCATCTATTGCACGAGGAACAGTCTTAACCTGAAACAATGCATGCATTTATTATCATGAGAGATGATACGCACAAAGTGGCATGCATTAATCTTGTCGATTTGACTTCTTAAACTGTCTAATATGATTAAATCTCGCATTACTTACCAAATCACAGAACTGAAGAATGTAGAACATCTCGAGATATCGCATGGTTTCAAGCCTTTCAAGCTTTGAGACATACTTCCAGAAACCGTAAACACCGGCCAGTGTCATTAGCCTTTCAGAATAAATGTTCCATGTGTACCTGAGAAGTTACAGAGGTTTTGATCAACTGCAAGGAACAAAAGGCTGATGACTTGTTAAGTAATATGTACATAACTTCAGAAAATTACCAACCTTTCATAAATTCTTTTCAGGCCTCCATCTGATATTTTCCTCCAGTGGCTAGGATCCTCCTTGCAACGTTGAAAGAAATCAGCCATAAGTGCAGCCATCTGTTCAGGGTGATAAAGGTCAATATGAAATCCGGATGTACCAGGCTGGATAATCTCCGCAGGACCCTCACTAATTGTGGCAAATGTTGGAAGGCCACAAGTCATGGCCTCAACAACTGAGTCCAGTGCAGGCTGCAATTGCAAATTAAGAAAATTAAATTAGAGAGCTCCAGTGGTTAAATATGATGGAAAGTTGACAGGCCATATATACCTGAACAAAAGCACCTCCATTATCTGCAACGTAACGATATAGCTCACCATTACATGGTCGATTAGTTTGGGAAGATATCCATCGAAACTGACCATTCAACTTGTACTCCTTAATGAGATCATGCATCTTTTCAATCTCTACAATCTCCTGTCTTTTGACTTCTTCACATCATTATGACCAGCCACCAAAACAAGGTTTACCAGTTCCCTTAGTTTGGCATTCTTAGCATAGGATTCAACCAACCCAGTCAACGGAAAATAAGATGGGCTTTGATGGATCATCCAGAAGACCACTGCACCAATAAAAAAGAAAAGTTACATAATCAAGTGACTGCCACAAATTACTTGCATTGCCACACATAAAGCCCTATGAAGGAACTCACATGTGCTCATCATTCTGCTCAGGATCATAAAGCAACTTCTCAATGGAACCATGGAGGGATGTGAGTCTCTTTTCACTTTGTCTATATGTGAGTCTCTTGAGCATTGATCACTTTGTCTATATGTGTTGATTGCTTTAACAAATCCTCACAAGCTTGCACAGCAATATTATGAAGTGAGCAAGGATCCTCCCCAATTAGTGGTGGCATTCTTACCCACTGGGTAAAATCCGTTGGGTAATACCCACCCACAAGATTTTATGGATAATTATCCATTGGGTAATACCTATTATACAATCAGCTGGGTATGGGTAATTACCCACCCATTTCTAATGGGTAATACCCATTACCCACTCATTTATCCATTTTTACCATGACTTGATTTCTTTTAGTATTTTTTTGTTTTTGTGTTTATTTCAATGCTACTCATGACTCATTATTACTTTATATTTTTATTTTTTTTAAATATCACCTGCAACACTTATTTTTACTTTACAGATATATTTTTTTCCTCTAAATATCACAACTTATTTTTACTTTACAGATATATTTTTTTCCTCTAAATATCACCTGCCACACTTATTTTTACTTTACAGATATATTTTTTTCCTCTAAATAAAATTGATCATAATAAAGATAAATTTGTTTTTTGATGTATAAAACCCACTGATAAGTACCCGCCCTTGAAAAATTTGAATAAACAACTTAATATAACGTCAATTATTATTGGAAAAAAAGTTACAAATGATATTTTTTTATACTAAAACAAAGGAGAAGAGTGTGCTCGGGCTGCTCTCTCTCTATTTGCATCAATATTGCTTGACATCCTCTGATGTGGAGTAAAATCAGCATCACCATCATGTGAAGACTCCTCATCAACATCATCCTCTAATGTGCTAGGAGAATCTCGCAACTCACTCCACAACCAATCCCGACCACACATCAATGCCTCTAATGTGTTTGAATGAAGTCGGTTCCGATGTGGGCTCACAATCCGTCCACCAGTACTAAATGCTGACTCCGAGGCGACTGTAGATACTGGAATGGCTAAAATGTCACGAGCAACCTTGTACAGAGTTGGATATTTCATCCCACTAGTCTTCCACCAGTATAATATATCAAAATCATTATCTTGTACCCTCGGTAAGACAGCCTCATCCAAATACCTCTCAAAGTCAGACTTGTCATTATCCTTATTAGAGCTGAAAACAAACGCATCGTAAGCATCCATGTCATCATCCCCCAAATCATCACTAGGCCTTGAACTTACAAACAAAGATGAGTTATCTGATACTTGAGATATAGCAGAAGAACTGTACTCCTTGACACTGATCAACAACTCATAAAGCACACCATGAGTTTAACAATATTTTTCTTGTTAAAGTTAACAAGAACTACAAGAAAAAAAACTTGTGTACTAGGACTTCGGAAATAAAAGATCCAATGCTATAGTAGTCAACTTCATGGATCAAAAATTGAGTATAACATATTAACATGAACTATTACTTAGATACACCATTTCCTCATGCTTGTGATGTAGTACAGAGCACTGCAAAGCAAGCAACTTCAAGGAAAGGTTTGGACTATCAATTGGACATAAAGACCCCATTTCATAAATGCAAACACAGATGAATAGTGCAAATACTCAGAGAGAGTCAAAGATGTATTTCCCAGCTAACAATTCAACACATGTGCTAGAGCACATGGACACATTCACTGAAAAACTCAATCATGAACACACGAATCCGATCAAACCCACATCATCGACAACAGAGCAAAACACACATAAAGACCAAAACTTGACACCTACCGATCAATACCAACCATGTAAAAATGGGTTCATCGCATTGAACTCAGCAAAATGAAACCTCAACTCACAAACCCAATGACAGAAAAATCAACAAAAAACAAAAATGGAAGAAACCCAATAAGGAAAGTCTTTTACCAAACGGTTCCGATTCGGATTCAGAAAGAATTGGAGCCTGTTTCGATTCAGGTCCAGAAAGAAGGATCTGATGAGATGTTAGAGCAGAATGAGGTTCCGGATAGTGGGGAAGTCCTGTATGTGGAACCTATTTCGACCTTTATTCAATTGGAGGAGTACGACAAGTATGAAGCCGAGAAGCTTTTTGTGTTGAAGCCGAAAGGGATAGTGAAGAAGGAGGTCCCTGATTGTGAAGTGGTTTCAGTGAAGCAGGTGAGGCCACCAAATGTGGAGGATGGGGACTTCCCTGCCGAGCGTGATTGGCTTTCGGTGGGAGGGACGGTGGTTGGAGAGAATCGATTCGAGTGTTTGTCTAAGCGAGTGAGTGTGGCTGCTGAGTTAGAGAGAATCGAGCAGTAGGTTAGAGTATTGAGTTATTAGAGTTATTGGGCTTAGGTTTGGGTATTCTCTATTATCCGTGGATAATATCCTACCCACCCGTGTTTTTATGGGTTTTTTTTTAATAGACATTACCCACCCAAAGTCTTAAAATGGATAACCATTATCCTGAATTGTTTACCCGTTAGGATAAAAACCCATGGTTATCCTCATCCAAGGATATTCATGCCAACTCTATCCCCAATATGATTTAAAAACACACATCTATGTCCATCATTCACCTTCTTCCAATTTCTAAAACCTTTTATACAAAGTACGCCCAACCAGGACGTTGACTTGGCTTCATTGTAAACAGATAACAAGGTAAACAATATGCTCCATCAGTCGAGGGAAATATTCAAGCCATGAAGAAATTTTTTTGTACCATGATGCTTGAAATCGCCGACCAGGTTTCTTTCCGGACTTTGGAAATTCTGCAGATGAATTTGATATGGTCCGAATCTCAAATAAGCACGACTAATCTCATCGCGCTTACTAATTGGATAATCCCACATTTTTGGACGTTTACCTAGATCTCGTTCTATATTAGACATGTCCATTTTTCATCACCACTGAGTCCAGGATTCACAAGCTCAGGTGCCACATGTTCCTCTACTTCCCTTCTTGGAGGATTAGGATGAGGTTTAGCAGTACCACCTCCAGATTCTCCAGCTGAGCCTGAACATAAGTTGTTTGTAGAAGCCTCCACTTGTTTTTTTGCGAAGAATGAATCAATTGTCTTCTACTTACCCATTCTGATGAACCTGCATTCAAAATAGCCATCATTATATCAAAATTATAATTCACAAGAACATCTCTACATGCTGCTGTAAATGGAATTGTCGAATTTGAGTTGAATAATCTCTACTTATTTCCTATAAACGTACTCTCTTCAAACTCTTTTGTGTGGAGGAGACGCTAAAATGTGATGATAATTCTCACTCTTTTTTTTATTTGATTTTGTTTGAGTTGATTGCTTTTAATCTATAATCAAAGCTAAGATTTCTAATCGTTTGAGATAATCTTGGTGAGCTGCTATAAAAGCAAAGATTTAACTCCAGACTTTTGCTCTTCCTTTGAATGTGCTATTAACAATAAAACACAATTATGATTGGCATGTGTGAATATATAAGGGAGAATTAATCACCATGATTGAATAGATACCCGAAGGGGCCATTGACACTAAAATTTTGGAATTAAGCTTAATAAATACATAATTACATTGTCATTAAAAGTAATTTTCAAAATCTCCGGAGGGGCTGTAACCCTTCTACCCCCTTAATAGTTCCGCCCCTGGTTCAAATGAAGCCGGTCGCATACGGCTTAAGCCGAGCAGAATGATTATTGAGTTATATTTGTATTTGACCATACCAAAAGTTGTCTTTTGACTCCTCCATTTTAATTTTGTTGCTTCAAAATTTCTGTTATGAGACTGCTTAGTTTTTGTTTGAGGTTCATCTTCAACTGAGCTCATCAGCGAGAGCAATGCTTCCGTCACGATCTCTCAAGTTTCAGGCTTTCAGATTCGTTGAATCATGTGAGCCTAATGTTTTATCCGATAAAATGTTAACTTCATGGTTACTAAAGTGATTGGGTCAGAACTAAAAGTAAAATATTGCATTGAAAGGTTTCTCTGTGCATGTTTGATTATGGATTGCATTTTGGAGATCGTGTTTTCTGAGTTTTTAAGTTGAAAGGGTGAACTATACTCGGTTTTTTCAAGGGTGAACTCTAGAATATTGGCATTTAAGCTGCTAGGTAGTGTTTCATACTATTGGACCACTACTCGAATGCTATTGTGATTGAATATGTGAGTTGGTCTATTAAACACTGATGTTATCTATGAAATAGCAAGCGGTTTAAAAAAACAAAAGGTTTTGGTGATTAGGAATTTGGAGTTCTACTGAATTATATTGTAGTTGGATTTGTTGACAGCAAACTCTAGTCTAAGATTTCTTTATTTCTTTTCAAAACTTAGCCTGTAAATCTGTGATTCACAACACCATGACGACCATGTTATAAATTTGTCATTTCAAGGTGCAGAAGGATTCAGTGCAACTTCCAATGATTTGCAGAAGTTAATTTTGTTGGCTATTTAACTTGCACAGGTTTGTCATTTTGAGATAGCTTAAAGAGCAAAATTGTTAGTAACATAAATATTAACTCTGTATGCTTTTGAAACTAATTGCACAATTGTGGACAAGTAGCTTACCCTTCTTTCAACCAGCATACATACTTCAGTATATGTGGCCAAATTGAGAACATAAACTGAGTTTCAATGACCCTGTTAAATTTCTGGTTTAACATGTATTTCATATTGTTCCAGGCCCTTCCTTAGCATCCATTGTGATTGATGTCGTCCAAAGTTCAATATGAGATGAAATATTGTAATTTATCATCTCTATGCGTAAGAATGTGAGCATCATCCAAATGATCCATATCTGCTCCAAGTTACACCATTAATCACCAATATCATAATCCCATAAAACTTAAACGATAAGATGGACTAGTTTAGCAGCAGTGTGTTATTCTTTATCATTATCAATTAACAAGACGAGATAAAATGTCAATTTGGTTCTTCATAAACTCTTTTCTCTATTTCCAAGTGACATGATGTTTGGGATCATATTCCATTTTGTTTTGTCATTAATTTTTCTCTAAATAGAATTCAACAAGCATAAACTTCATACAACACAAAGATTTGAAGTCTTTATGCTTTTGCAACAAGCATATATGTGTTTTTGCTTATATTTTTATTGTGTTTGTGTGACTTGGGATTGTGATTGTGATTAGGAGATGACTCTATTAAGCCAAGATAGTAATTTTGATGTTCAAAATGTACTCCGTTAATTTTGTTGTTGTATTGATGATTCGATTTGGTGTATCTTTTTATGCCTATAGAATGTTAAGTTCCACAGTTAGTGTTCTACATCAAACAACATTTCAATAGTCTCTACATAAGAATATTAAAAAAAGGTAAGGACGCTTTAGATCAGTGCGGGTCGGTTCTAATGTTCATGCTATTTTATAAATCAATTGTTTGCAAAAAAGTCATTTCTTACCTTGTCTATATTTTGTGAACATAGTTTCTAGTCGTCAATTGAATTGGAACATCAAAAGTTTCAAAACAATGCTCATTATTCTCATCACTCATCGAAAACTGTAACTATCATTAGACGATCCCAAACATGAGGATTCAACCTAGTTTCTGATCCAAATTAGAAGCAAATATCAATAATTTCTAATCCATTTTTTTCTCTTAACTAACAAATTCAACATTTACAGACTACTAATTTTTTATTTTATTTTTCAAATTCCAACTTGTCAGAATAGATAGTGCGTTTTGGCGCGGGAAGAAAGTGGCTAGGCTTGGTCTTTGCTTTCATATCTGACTGGGGGAGATGGTGCTCTAGGTCCTGTCATGGCTTCCAATCTGAATCCTAGTGTGGTGGGGATACAGTTCGAGTTCAGAAGAAAAGGAATCAGAAGGAACCAACAGACATTACAGCTGTACTGGACCATTGGCCATGAAAGGATTATGAAGCATATTGTAGAACAGTTCTTCCTTTGGCATATATGTACGAAGAGTTTCATTACAAATTTACTGGAAACGTGTAATATCAAAAGATGGAGTTTTGCATCGTACACAGGAGTAACTTTATTTCATTTGTACAACTATCACCTTACGGAAGTGATCGAGTTATTGGAGGCCCAGCTGTTGAGCAATTGTACAGTAATGCCTTAATGTGGATCATCTATTGCAAGAGGAACAGTTTTAACCTGAAACAATGCATGCATTATTATGAGAAAGATGGAACTGTAGGTTCTTCAGCACAGTGGCATTAATCTTGACGAAATTTATTTCTCAACTCAAATATGATTACTTGTATTACTCACCAAACCACGGAACTGCAGAATGTAGAACATCTCGAGATATCGCCTGGTCTCAAGCCTTTCAAGCTTTGAGACATACTTCCAGAAACCATAAACACCTGTCAGTGCCATTAGCCTTTCAGAATAAATGTTCCATGTGTACCTGCAAAATTACAGAGGTTTCGCTCAACTGCAAGTAACAAAAGGTTGATAAGTATATGTGCATAACTTCAGAAAGTTACCAACCTTTCATAAATTCTTTTCAGGCCTCCATCTGATATTCTCTTCCAGTGGCTAGGATCATCCTTGCTACGTTGAAAGAAATCAGCCATAAGAGCAGCCATCTGTTCAGGGTGATAAGGGTCGATATGAAATCCGGATATGCCATGCTCGATAATTTCTGCAGGACCACCATGGATTGTGGCAAATATCGGAAGGCCACTAGTCATGGCCTCCACAACTGTGAGTCCGAAAGCTTCATAAAGTGCAGGCTGCAATTGCAAATTAAGCAAAGTAAATTAAGAGTGCCCGGTGGTTGTATATGAAGGAAAATAGACAGTCCATATACCTGAACAAAAGCACCTCCATTATCTGCAACGTAACGATATAGCTCACCATTACGTGCTCGATTAGTTTGGGAAGATAACCATCGAAACTGACCATTCAACTTGTACTCCTTAATGAGACCATGCAACTTTTCAATCTCTGCAATCTCTTCTCTATCATTTGACTTCTTCACATCATTATAACCAGCAACCAAAACAAGGTTTACCAGTTCCCTTAGTTTGGCATTCTTAGCATAGGACTCAACCAACCCACTCAAGTTTTTCACGTGGTCCAGCCTTGCCATGGAAAATAAGATGGGCTTTGATGGATCGTTCAGAAGCCCACTGCACCAATAAAAAAGAAAAGTTACATATTCAAGTGACTGCCACAAATCAATTGCATTCCCACAGTTGAAACCCCGTGAAGGAACTCACATGTGCTCATCATTTTGCTCAGGATCATAAAGCAACTTCTCAATGGAACCATGGAGGGATGTGAGTCTCTTTTCCTTATCGAAGTAAGGGAAATAAATGTTCGCATCCGCTCCAGGAGACACTATATTGAACTTTGGATCAAAAACATCAATGCCATGAACAACACGGAACAACCCCGGAAGAGTGAAAGAGCTGTGACTCTCATATTGTCCAACAGTATTCTTCCTGAAAGAATGGATAAGCAACCAACGATGTTAGCATTACTAAAACAAGAAAAAGGCAGAATGAATTTGAAGTAGATGCATTCAGATTTCCAAATGCACTATTAGTGCTCAAGTAAAGAAGTGAGACTGAATAGCATACAAAATATGTAAACATAAAAATAAAAAGAAACACACGCATATATAGTGTACTTGGCATGGCCAAAATACCAAACTAAACAAGGCTGAACATAACCAACAATGAGACAACTGAGTACAGTTTCAGCTCAACAACAAAAAAACAAAAAACAAAAACAACATCAACATTATATCACATCCCACATAAAAAAGAATAAGAAAAGGAAAAGACTTACGTTCCCGCAATCTCTTGGTATGTGCTGGTGATTATAAAATCTGCACTGTTCATGGCCATAATGTCAGCTGTGAATTGACAGGAGAAGTGATATTTCTCATCGTATTTTTTCCAGTAGATATCTGAATCCGGATATTTTGTTTTCTCCAAAGCATGCGCAATGGTGCACTGCATATGCCAAAACTAAAATAGTTAGATAACGTTCTTGTTCGTAACATGATGAACCTTGCAGCTGATAAGAAATATCAAACCTGTGTAACTCCCATTTTATGAGCCAACAAAGAGGCAACCAGATTTCCATCACTGTAATTTCCAATAATAAAATCTGGAAGTCCCTGTAACTCGGCAGTAATTTCACCTGCAACATCCTGTTAACATGCAAACAATGAGAAAGCATGAAACTATTTGATACTAGGTGACAATATCGTTCTATATGATTTATAATACAGATCAACTACGAAAAATCATGTGCTATCATCATGATAAAGGAAGTGTTGATAGAAAGGAATGGCTAGTGCCAGTGGCAGCCATGAAATGATAGAAAGGAATGTGTACATGTTTACCTCAGCAAATGTCTCCAAATAAGGCCATACATCAAACCTTGAGATCCATTTACGAAGAATTCCATTCTCTGATCTAAAAGGAACTCGCAAAATATGGCTATGCTCTGTTCCACAGACTCTTTCTAGCCGCTGGTTGCATGTAGTTCCTTTGGAATCAGGAATTAGCCTGGTTACCTGGGAGCAGGAGCAAAAACAACCATTAACTTCACATATATTAGCTAACATCCACATTCTTGCATCAAGTATAAAGACACTCACAATAAGGATTCTTGGAGTGAAGTTTAACCCTTGCCTCTTAATTCTACGAATCATTTCATTCTCGAGGGCGCGCACTTGGTCCAGTATATAGACAACCTGCATATAGAACAATACAACTTATTCTGACAATTACAGTGACGACTGACATCTTAATGCTCATATATAGAACATTTTGTTAAACTGAATAGGAGTGTACAGAGGAAGCAAAAAGAACCAAGGATAAACCGATATACAATAAGTACACATTTTAGAATACTGCAACTTATTTAAAAAGCATTATGAGAAGTAATACCTGTCCACCGGTGTCGGGTAAGCCTAAGACATTTGCTTGCCCAAAGTATCCATGAGGAGATAAAATGACGACATCAAAGACCATAGGTACTCTCCCAAGAAATGTCTCCAATGTAGATGGATCAGGAGCCTGTAGGATATCTAGGAGAAGATGCATCATCTCCAATACATGTTCTGCAGTGTCTCCCCAACCTCGTTCAAAACCCAATCCTTGAAATCTAAATAAAGAACATAAGATATCATGTTGGGTACGGCAGTTCCAGATAATTTAAAAGTACTCGTTAATGCATGAACATGTGATATTGTGCGGTTGTTCTCTCTATATATAAGCTTACACATATTCAAACTCAGAATAGGGTGTCTCAATTGGAAGTTTGGAAAGTTTATCCTCAGCCTTAACCAAAGCCGACTGAAGCTTGGATATGCTCTGTATCCGATCATTCAGCATCAGCGCCTGCAAACATCTTTGTTTCATTAATTTAACTGGATCAATGAAGTCCTCACACCAAAACACAAAATAAATTTATGAGTTTTCTTACATGCAATTTATGTCCACGGTAAGTTACAAGACATTTCTAATGAATGCAAAACTCATAACAACTAAGAATTTGAAGGAAGGCATATAAACTGAAGAAAAATAAGCTAATGACAGATATGATGACTTGAATTTCCAACAATCACATAAGAAATGGAAATTATGTAAACTTCAGAAAAAGCAAACTACTTATCCCTAGTAAAGAGACTGAAATAATGGTTCTCTTCTAAAAAAACCTTGATCAACAAACTTACATGCCCTTTATATGTATGTGCTCTAAGGAAATCCCCTAATGGCTCCAAAGATTCTTTGTCACGGAACATAATTGAAGAAAGGTGGCGGTTGAGGAATTGAACACCATTCCCAATGGATGATGACCGGGTTGGACGAGGAAAATTAGCGTTAAATGGCTCAAAATCGAGCTCAAGAACATATCTGTCATTGGACCTAATATATCAAACATGAAGAAATTTCTGTTAAGAAGAGATGCGACTTGTGACAATAACATAGATATTTCACATAAGGAAAATTTACTTACCTCCCATCTACAAGTTCTTCTTTAAAGCCAAGATATTCAGAAATACTCAATTGTTCCACAGTGAGCTCATTTACGTTAACACGAACAAATTCCCATACACCTGGTCTTGGACGAACTGCTAGAGCCACAAATGGAGGGTGAATAATGGCTTCCTGATACCAGAATAACACCAGAATCTCAGTTAATTCATCCAAACGCAATTTACATGATAATTGCACACAATGATAGAAATCAAACGACATTCACTCGCTGTCCCAATCTAAATTCTGAAATTATCAATAATATAGAACTAGTATCTGAACTAGACTGATCACAAGGAAACAGATAAACATAACATTGCAAAACAAAGCACCAATTCAAAAATTCACAACGATCAAGTTCTTCACTAACTTCAAAGTAGAGACATATAATCAGTACAGCAATTGCAAATGAAAACAGTGCGTTGTCAATTTGTGCGAAAAGCGGAAAAAAAACTAATGCGAATCGAAACAAACCTGTGCTGACTTGAGGACTTCACCAAAGGGACCTTCGCTGAGCACCAGCCTCGCATCGTCATCAGTGATCAGCTTCTCAAGCTCGTCTAGTAGGTTATGCGGTTGCAGTATCCCTTGTCCTTGAGCCACATACCTTCACAACCAAAAACAAAAGCAAAAACTCAGTAAGCTAACCGCACCGCTACTCAGTAACTGCTCAGATTTTTCAACAGTGACAGAAGGCGAGCTAACCTGGAGAGGAGCGCAACGATTTCGTTGCGGTGAGCGGAGAGAGTGTCCTCCACGCGGTCCCTCATGCTCGGAATTCGGGTGAGCTTAGGGCGATTCGCCATGGTTGAATTGCAAGCTGCTTTTTCTTCGTATTCTAGTTTTCTACTGTGAAAATGTGGTGTGAAGTGGCGACGTAGATTATATATAGTGGATGACCGAGAGAGAGACGTGTTTGGATTTTGCCTTATATTATTCATAGACCTTTGTGACTGGTGAATTTGGGGTACAAGGAATATGGATATTTTCTTCTGCTACCTGGCAGTCCCGGGAAACCGCTTAATCAAACCGGAAAAGACACCCTTATAAACGAGGGTAGCCGCCCCACCTTGCTGAGGGTAGCCGCCCCACCTTGCTGCCGGTTAGGTCAGAGTTAGGGTTAGTCTGACCTTAAATTTTAAGTTTTATGGTAGGGTAGGGCTCGGTCAAAATCAACAAAATTTAGAGCCGGATATGACCGAGACTTGAATATGTAAACCCTAACCTGCCCTAACGGCCCATTTTGTTAGGATTAATAAGGTCAGGTAGGGCCGACTCTTTAAATAGGGCTGAACAGGGGCGAGATAAGCTTGTTATTTTTTTTCCTCACAATTTAGTTTTAGAATTATATGTAATTAACTTTATTTTTTGGGTTATATTTAATATGCATGCATACACATTATACTTAATTTAAGACATCTATCTATAAACTAAGTGGTTATACTCATATATCTCACGAATTAATGCTCTAAATCATCAAAAAACAATCGTTAATCAACAAAACAAAAGAAAATCAAAGGAACAAAGCTAGCAAAGCAACTACAAAAGAGAATATTAGTTGTATTGTATCTAAAAAATAAGAAACATATTAAAATAATACAAAAAATAAGAAATTATTAGGGTCTAAAGGGCGGGCTTTTATGGTCGGATCGGGTTCGGTCCTAAAGGGGTAATTAGGGTAGGATCGTAGGGTATGGCCGAGTTTCATTTGCTCAGCACTTACCCTACCCTACTCAAGAAGAGCTAGGGTCAGCCTGCCCTAATAGAAGGCCGGGTAGGATTTCGACCCTAGAGGGTAGGGCGGGTTTTAGGACGGGCTAGGATCGAAGGCCAAATGATGAGACCTACTGCGGTGAAGGTGAAGAGAGAGAGATAGAGATAAGTATGACAATTTCATTGTAAAACAAGAAATAAAGGCGAAAATGTAACTTTGAGGGGAACGATGACAATTTTATAATAAAACATACGGTCTGAACTAAAAACTTTAAATTTCTAACCAATATCATTATTTAGCCATATAATCTTCTTATAATAAGAATGAAATTATGAATTATAATCTAATTCAACAAACTAAACTTCTAGAATGAGGCTCTACATTGTGCTCGTTTTGCTACTTGCTAGTTACTTTTGGCTTGTAGCCCGTGGTTCTTTGAAACGGGGTGATTTCTCCAAGTTGCCATACATTTCCAAACACCGGCTGGTTTCTGGTTTTCTAGTAAACAAATTTATATGAATCAAAGTTTGCTCTATTGGTCCCCCATTATAACACATGCTGATCGTTCTGTCATGAGCTACGACTAAAAAATTGACTAGTAGGATAAGATCGTATTTTATAAACTTTCCAAAATCCAACCCTTCAGATATACACCTTATCCATTTTAAAAAATATATATATATAAAGACCAAAAAGGACACCTTATCCAAATTTAGTTGGTCAAAAGTGTTGTCACCTCCAAAATTGAAACCCCTTGTCACTGAACCAAATCCTTTTGAAAATACCGCTAATTCCTTTTCTTCTTCCATCTGATTAGTCGACATCGATGAACCATGAAGATGAACTATAGCCACTTAGTTATATCACTATACTTTGATCAAATTTACTGACCATTTTAATGTATTAATGAGTACTTGTTTATGTAATTGAGTCAGTTTTGGGAGGTAAAGAGTAAGCAACCGACGTCCATTGTGATAACTCTTATGACAAGTTACATCACAATGCAACGGTGAAGTCAGAAATTATAGACCAATGAAGAACTAGCAATAATGATTATTATTATAAAATATAAATGATAGTTAAATTTATAAGAAAATACGTGTGACATCTTATATTTTACCTTTAAAATTAGTTACGTCTCTTATTTTTTAATTTAAACTGATATATTCTTATACTTTTAAATTCTCAACTGGTTTGTCTTTACGGTTAAAAATGACCATTAAGTTACATAAAATGACTAAATTGTCCCTATAAACAGTTATTTTTTATTTTTTCCTATTTTTTCTATTTCTCTTTCCATTTTTATTTTTTCTATTAAAACTAATTTTATTTATCTATTAAAATCAATTATTTAATTGTTTCCTTTTATATCAATTTTCTTCTACTATTAAAAATCAATTTTATTTTTCTATTGTAATACAATTTTTCTTTTTCTATTAAAGTCAATTTTAGTTCTTCTATTGAAAATCGGTTTTATTTTTCCTATTAAAAATAAATTTTATTCTTTCCTTTCTACTTTTATTTTTTTATTTTCTAATAATATTTTTTGATAAATAGGAACAAAATTAGGAAAGAGAGGAAAAATAAAAATAATTGTCAATAGGGATATTTTAGTCAATTTAAGTAACTTAACGATCTTTTTTGAAGGTCAACTGACAGCAAAGTCAATTCAGTCAAAAATTTAAAAGTATAGGGGTATACTAGTTTAAATTAAAAAATGAGAGACTTAATTGATTTTAAAGGTAAAATACAGGGTGTTCTCCTTAAATATAATTTCTCTCTATTAAAATGGTAAATGTCCAAGATGAGATTTTATAAATTATACATGGAACCAAAATATTCAGTCCATTGATAATTTTAATATATTTATGTCTGTTTTTTTAATCGAATAACAATTAGTGTTTCATGAATCGAACTCATAACTTTCTAATTATTTAGAGGGGACTATGATGCCAGATCAAATAGTACTTGAATATATCAAAATTTATTATTTTTTTTTTAAAAATAAATATTTATATAATAATAACAATTACAACCATAGACGCACGTTTGTTGCGAGGGACTATCTAACTCGTGCTTAATTTCTACTAGGAAAAATTCTATTGTTGCAATTGATTGTAAGGGTTTATAAAGTGACTTGTATTGTCTTATTTGCCCCTTATAAGTCAGTCTCTTGGTCAATTTTCAATATATACGAATGCAGATCTACACAACAGATGTACCCTTCTACAAGAGTAATTTCTTCCTTAAACCTAGCTTATTTCTACAACATGTCTGACTCGTGTTTGGTATGTTTGGTGCTACTTTAGAGACTGAACTAACCAGCCTCAAGAAGAAACAACCTCGTCTGACACTATATATCAAAATCGCCAGCATATATGCAAGAGCAGCCTCCTCATTATATTGAAAACAAAAAAACACTGATCGTCCCAGGACATGACACCAATCCTGACCTAACAAGAACCACCAAACGACATCAACCAACACCAAAACCCTGACACCTTGCCCAAAAAGAGGGACGACCAACAAACAACACCAAAACAAAAAAAACAATCCAAAAATCCAACCAACAAAAAACCTAAATACAAAACCAAACTCAATGCCTAGGCCCAAAGTGAGAGCCAAACCCACCAAGACCCATTGGAATTCAAGAGACTAGCCGGCAGACCCGACCCGAGACGAAATGGAGATACCAGATCACTGCTCCATCAAAGTCATCCACCGTTAGAGTCGGTTGTCGCCAATTTAAAAACTGTTGCTCCATCAAAGTCATCCACCGTTAAAGTAGGTTAACCCGTTTGTGGGAACGTTCCATAAGACGTATCCTAATTCCAAGGAGGATTTTGTAAGTTATCTCACGCTTTTAATTTTTAATTTTACTTATATGTATTATTTAATGTTAATTGATAATTTGTTTCTAATATTTCCAATTAGGCGAGGATGAGGTCGGCGTAGTCGATGTGATGTGTGATTACGTGTTAGAGACATGACCGGAAACGCAGAAGAAGGATATGTCTGAAGCCATGTCCCGGATCGACCAATCAGATCCACTTATCGGGGTGAGGATCATGGACACGGTTTTTCCGCACCATACAAACAACTTCTACTGCTGGGTATGGGCAACGTTGGAAACCAAAAGCTGAAGCAAATCAAAGGAGAAAAGAAGGGAGCCTCAAGCAGCAACGTGCAACTACAGTCAGAAGTTGAGAGGCTGCAGCAGAGACTACAACGCCAGGAGCGACAAGAGGCTGCCAGGAGAGCCTTCACATCAGCCCTAAATGCCTATGAAGACGTCAAGAGTGCCTATAAAGACGCCTGTGAGCAATATAATGAAGCGTGTAATGCAGCCCAGGAAAACCATCAGATGCAGTTGGGGCAGTGGTTTCAGGACTGTCGATATGCTCAGTCAACAAGACAAATTCCTCCTCCCATGCCGATGCGTCCTATTCTGCCTCCGCCGCCGGAACGTCCTCAGCTTCGGAAACCACAAAAATCAAATTTCATGATCGATTTAGATGATATTGAATTTACTTTGGACTAAATTTATATATTTATACGTTTATGAACAATTTAGATAATTTGTAATGAAAAATTTGTTGTTTTGTTCTTGAAATTTTTTGTGTTGTTATTTATATTTTATAAAAATTTACAAAACTAAATAAAAAAACAGAAAATACTTCAGGTGACGAAATATGGTATTTTTCGTCGCCTAAGAGAGGTTTAGGCGACGACTTTTGCACCATTTCGTCGTCTTAAGATCACTTAGGCGACGAAATATACCATTTTCGTCGCTTAAGAGAATTTTTAATTTTTTGTTCTAAAAAATATTAGGCGACAAATATAAACGTATCGTCGCCCAAGGTAGAACTCTTAGGCGACGAAACTAGCGTCGTCGCCTAAGATTTAGACTCTTAAGCGACGAAAAATTGTTCATCGCTTAAGAGTCTCGCTCTTAGGAGACGACTCCAGTTTCGTCGCCTAAGACGAGACTCTTAAGCGATGACGGCTGTTTAGGCAACGAAATGTGTGTCGTCGCCTTATCTTAACTCTTAGGCAACGACACAGGTGTCGTCACCTAAGGTCTCACTCTTAGGCGACGACAGAGATTTTTTTCGTCGCCTAACATCTTGGGCGACAGACTTCTTGCGACGACACTTCGTCCCCTAAGATCTTGTGCGACGAAATTTTTTAACAGGGTGATGAAATTGCTTCGTCGCCCAAACACTCTGTTCTGGTAGTGTTAGATTGTTATTCAAACAAATTCAAACAACATGAATTTTAAAAAAAAAATATTTGACAATATACTTAATTTAGTAGACATATTTAGATTAAACTCATCTCTTTACACTCTTTTAAAATACACTCATCTATTAATTAGGTTGATTTCTTCAAAAAAACTATTTATATTTAATCTTAAAAATAGAACATGTTCAAGAATGAAATTGTAAAATTTGTCACTAAACCCTAAGCATCTCTAAACCCTATATCCAAAACTCAATGCCTCCATAAACCCTAACCTAAAACCCTATACCGAAAACTTAATTTATCTTTTTGTAACATGACTTAAAAGATACAATACAAAATGAACATTAGAAGGGCAAAAATGATAGTGAAAAAATTGAAATAAATTTAAATTTCTGAAATAAAATATATAAGGCAGACTAAATTATTGCATTGGATGTAAATTTAAAAACAAAAAGTGAATGAATTTATCTTAAAAGATGATGAACTTTTTAGATTTTTCTCTAATTATCTCAAAAAAAACAAATTCATTGTTCTCAAGTGTATAAAAACCTAGATTGATTTTAATTATATGCTTATTTGTTGTGGATGCAGAACATGAAATTCATCAAGGTTAAGAATGCACTTATAGAGAAGATCATCCTTGAACAAGTACTTTCATTACCACATCACCGACTCCAGCAGCGTTACCATAGACAACGTGCACATCGCTGCTCCTGGCGACAGCCCTAACACCGACGGCTGCCACATCAGTGATTCCGACAATGTGAAAGTGATCAACAGCATCATTGGAACGGGAGACGACTGCGTTTCCATCGGCCAAGGCGCCCGCCAAATCACCGTCAACAACGTTACTTGCGGCCCTGGCCATGGCCTCAGCCCTCAGGCACATAACCAACTAATTAACCCTAATATTGCATGCATGTATTTAGTACGCTCTTGATATATGGAAGATAATTTAATCACAGTGTTGGAAGTCTTGGAAAGTACAAGAACGAACACCCGTGGTCGGTGTTAATGTAACCAACTGCAAATTGGTGAACACAACCAACGGCGCCAGAATCAAAACTTGGGCCAACGACTACGGAGGAGACGCTAGCGGAATTGTATTCGATAACCTCGTCATGGAACATGTGAAAGCTCCAATCGTCATCGATCAAAGCTATGGAAGCAAGAGAGACCAGGTAATTCATTTAATAACTCGATTCTAGTTTCTTCAATTTCATTACTTTCGCTGGTTTCAAATCTGATAACGATGTTTCTTCGATCTATTACCAGAAAAACCCTAACTCCGTAAAGCAATCCCTATATACGCGCTATGATATTCACTTCAGAAACATCAAGGGCACCTCGTCGCAAAACATTGCAATGTCACTGGAGTGCAGCGCTACAAACCCTTGTGATGGGGTTAAGTTGAACAAGATTGACATTTCTTACGAAGGCCTGAGCACCGCCAAAAAGACATACATTGCATCAGAATGTTACAACGCAAAGGTTACGACTAAGGGCAAAATCACTCCAGCACCAGCTTGCAAATAAGTAACTCGATTGACCTCCTCTGTGTACACGATTTCGATCTACTTATTCTAACAAAAAAAGATGCGTGAAATACATATATTGTATTAACTAATAGTACATATGTTATAGGTAGAATGAGTTGTAGAACGAGTATAAATTCATTTCAACGTTATATTATTTGTTTTTTAAAAGTTTAGGTGAGAGCTTGGTTACGCTACACCACCATCGTCAGGGCATACCTGCAACCTCAATCCTGAAGGACTGACAGTGGACACGTACCTGTCACACCAGCCTCTAGGTATGGATTTCCACAGGAATTTACAGATCGCGAACCAAACGAGGCCTGTTAGTAGCGGAAATCGAACTTAGATGGGGTCTCCACCACAAGCCCATCCTTACCAACTGAGCCAAACCTCGTTGGCATTTCAACGTTATATTATGCAACAATGCTGAGGTGGTCCGACTTGATGGAATTTAAAGATGTGATAAGACGAACAAAAAAATCCATGCCTGCTAGTGAATGTCTTAGTTATTTCGTATAAAATTACATCCGCATAGAACAAATAAACAGATTCATATAAGCACATATACCAGCTGCCAACTCGCTAAACTGCTAATCGTAACCGTAAACATTCCAGCACCCATCGGTGCGAACAAGGAATATCAATTAGTTATCAACGTCCTCAGTTTCCATTAGCTAGCTTGTACGTAGCTGGGTGGGAAAGTCCTATATATCTTCACATGATAAATAAGTCCTATTGGTTCAGGTGTTAATTTTCTGATACGATCTGATAGATCACCGATATCACTGAGGTCGATCGGATACCCGAACAATGATGTCTGTTCCGCAGGAGGAAATTGTGCAAAGTCATACTGGTTCGTGGAGAAAATTCTCCGAGGCTGAGTTTATGCTGGGGCTACCAATGGAGCTGAGCTGGGAAATGGTGGAGGAGCTGACACAGGGGTTCAGGACTAGAATTCCGGCCTACGAGAACGGCGAGTACTTAGCGTACGAGGGATTACAGCCTGTTAATGGTACTCAAGTGATGGTAAAGAGGTACTCCGGTACCGGCGAGTGGCCTACTATGCTTGAAAGAGAGAAGAAAGCAGCCTTGTCCATGCACCACAAAAATATACTTGGGCTGACTGCTTTTTACGATGGTGAAATTACTACTGTCCTGGTATTTCCTTTTACAATAAGAGGGCCTTTACACACAAATCTCTATGGTAATTTTTCCTCGATCATGTTCATCAATTTTAATTTTGTGAAGGCTTAATTGTGATGTGCATGATATAAGCTGTATGATCATTTTTCAAAATCTATATGCAGGATCAATGGGGAAACCCTTAAAATATTTGAAATTTCAACAGAAGTTGAAGATAGCTATAGATATTGCTCGAGGACTTCGATATATGCATGAAGAATGTCCTCAAGGTCCCATAATCCATGGAAATTTGCACATCACCAACATTTTTCTGAGAAATGACTTACGTCCAATGGTGAAATTAAACAACAGAAATTACATTAATTCGTTGAATTAATTACGCGTAGTGATGTTTTTGTTATTGATCAGTCTATCTGTTTTGTTATAGATCTCTGGTTTTGGGCGAGCTAAATGGCTTCATCTTAAGCAAACAAAGCCAATCTCCAACCAAAAGTATAGTTGATAAGTTCACTCGTATATATACAAAGTTCACTCGATTTTCTTCCGTCGCTAAATGCTAAAATCCACTAGTATACTTGGCTTGTTAAATGTAACTAAGCATTTTATATGGTGTTAATGAATTGATGAAGGTGTTCACTTCGGGATCATTTGGACCGCGAAGCAATGGCTCTTGTGAAATCCGATATCCATTCCTATGGAGTCTTGCTGTTGAGGCTCTTCTGTAAAAGGTCTGCGCTGCTGGACGACAAAACTTTAACCGAGTGGGTTAGTAATTAACAGTTGATTAATTACATTTTACATGGTTACTAATTTTAATTAGCAAGTTAATTGATGTTACATTTTACATGTAACTGTAGGCTCGTCCGAAGTTGATGAAAAGAGCGTTCCATGAACTATTAGATGAAGATTGCGAAGTTGTAGACGTGCATGAAATGTTTAGAGTGATGTGCACTGCCTTCCAATGCATAATGTCTAGTCCAGATATGAGGCCATGCATGAGCGAGGTAATTAACTAGTCATGATCATCAACATTAGTGATTAGTCTATAATTTGAAGGATTAATTTTGCTGATGAATTAGTTTTGGCTTCTCTCGGTCTATGTTTCAGATTATATCGTATCTCAGAGGGGAGAATTTATGTGTGATGCAATTCATGCAAACATCTCCATCATTTGATACTGATAGCATTCCGTAAGACTAAGAGACGAAGCTAGCTATAGCAGATTGATATCAAGTTACGCAGAACTATACCAACTCAATTTGGCAATCCATTGTCCTTATAATCTACTGTATGAAATGTTTAAATTGAAGCATTGCTTTAATTTCATGCTTATACAGATGTATATACACCAAGATCGATGATTGAAATAAACATTTGCGTTTAATCGACGGATACAGATGATCGATGATCTGATCGAGAATCTTAATCATTGTGAAATCTGGTCCTAATACATATATAGCTTTCTTAATTTTTCATTTGTCCTGGACTGAAGTCTTCTGTTGGTTCTTCATGGCTAAGCAAACAAGCAATGTTGCATTGATCATATCCATAGTTCCATTAGATTTGCTTTCTCGCAAGAGCCACATAAATAAAGATGATGTATATAATCTGTTTGCTTTCTCTTCCATTCCATCTGAAAAAAAAATTGCGAGGAAGAAAACTAATGAGATGAAATATACCATATCAGCATTCAGCACATGCAAACCAGAAAAGACAGCATGCAGAAAGATGCCGTATCAAGGCAGACGGTATATTCTTCTTCCCCAATGCAACGGGGACTCTTTTCCTTGTTCTTGTTCAATGTCGACCCTGGCCTCTCTACCAAAAGAAACAAATCGACCTTATTCCCTGTTGTTTCTCAGATAGAAACTTTCTTATATAGTAATATCTCCGCAAACATATATAATGAACGCAAACAGAGCATATAAACCAAATTAAAACTTTTCCGGCCACGACAAAGATCGAAGAACTACAGAAACGACAACGGTTTGAAGCTAGCAGAAACGTCGTCTTCGAATCTGGCATGGCTAGCTATAGCATATCTGCACATGTTTTCCTACCTACGCACTTATGTATTTGGATGCATGGATGGATTTTTACCTAGTCAACAATGATCACGATCTAGAGAATGTTCATTTAGTACTAATTTTAAGAGTTTAATGACCATTTCAATGAAAACAATTTCTTCATGCCCGTTCCAACTAATCTCATAAAAAAGACGAAAATACCATCAGATATAACACACTCATCTCTCCTCTCTCCCTTATGATCTAAAAGGCTCTCATCACACTCGCTCTCTTTTGGGTTCTCTTTCTCCCTCTCTCTCATCTATCCAGATCATTCATCAAAAATCTTATAGTCGATGATCGTCGTCCACAACAGCGTCAAGGTTAGTAACCCGGCTCCATGGTGAAGATCTACCAGGTGAAGCGAGCTTTAGGCATTCTCATCCGTCTCTCCTCCCACAGCCAGCGGTGCCGACTAGCCACATCGGTCGAGATCCGCGATGACATCGTCAAGTTGTCATTGTCTACCCCACACTAGATCTAGTCGAGATTCATGGCCGGATCTCCTCCTCATGCTCTGTTTGCGACCAAGCACTGGAGAGTCCGAGCAAAGTTCTCGTCGTCTGCGCCGCACCAAGATCTGGTCGAGATTCATGGCCTGTGATGTAAGCTCACTAGAGTTGGCCAAACCTCTGTCTTATACTATCCTCTCTCTCTTTCTCTATCAAGCGTAGCTTCTCTGAATTAGAAAATGACATCGTTGGTTCCCTTCGATCATGTCGAGGTTCAATTGATGCTGCTAGATTTTGGCTATGTCGACGATTCTTTGTAGTTGAACTCTAAGAATTTCTAGACGGCATCATAGCACAAGGAGAAGCCACCGCTAGCCTTGAATTACTCAAAAGAAATTTGTCAAAGTAGATCTTTGCCTATATTATGTTGTGAGGTTCAGTCTATTTTGCTCTTTGTGCTTATTGTTAAACAAGTCAAATTGCTCTTTTCTAATTCTATGTATTGGATGTATAGAAGTAGTAAGAATTTGAATTTTCTCTCTTGAATTCACAGTCAAATTGTTCCATTGTAGACCTTATTTTGACTTCTTTGTGTTCATGTTGTGGACTTATGTCATTGAGCTTTGTATTCTTAGTTACTAGTAACATAACAGTGATTAGCACCGATGATGTGAAAAACTTGAGGCATTGAAAGTTAGAAATTGAGTTACTGGGGGTTAGTAACTGAAATATTCGAGTTACTAACCGTGTTATCATGGTTATTTTGGGTTAGTAACCTAGTTACTGGGGTCAGTAACTGGATATCAGAGTTACAGAGTGTTAGTAACTGAGTTATCTATGATTATTGGGGGTCAAAAACTGAGTTACTAGGGCTAGTAACTAGGATATCAGAATTATTGGGTGTTAGTAACCGAGTTATTGGAGGTTAGGAATTGAGTTACTGGGGTCAGTAACTGATTACAGGTGATCGGAGAAATTCTGGCAACTGATGACGAGATTTTAGAGTTCGATGACCGGAGTCCAGCTTTGCTCTGGCGAAGTGTTCTCTCCCTTCTATTTCTTTCTAATAAAAAAAAGGGTAAAAATGTCTTGATAAATATTATTTTAATATGGTTTTAATGAATATTTTTGTATTTGGGCACAAATACTTCTTTCATTTGACTAGCTTTTAAAGTGTTATTTTCATTAGTATGAGGTTTGACTTTTATTTTTTGTGTGAAAATGGTCATTAACCCATCTATTATTAAGTAATTAATTGAAAGGGAAAGGAGAATTGATGAACATGATATTGATTTCCAATGAAAATTACTGCTAATGTACTTAAACAAGCCATGAACTACACTTTACTCCCTTTTAATTTGCTATGAACAGAATAGTTAATTTAACTATGAACAACTCTCATTCTAAGAAAAACTAGGAAACAGTTTCCACAAAGGTAGATTTTATGTATAAATCTTATATGTAAGGGAAAATGTCCATTTAGTAATAATTTGGCTCCCTCTTACCTATTTAAATGATTCTAAAAAAATATGCTAATTTCAATCTAAGGTTTCATTAATTGTGCCAAAATAAACAAATCTTTATTAAAACTCTAAGAGAATCTATATTATTATAGTATCATTACACCCTCACCTCTTAAACATGTTTAGAGAAAAAAAATGAAAGAGAGAAGAGTTGACCGGAACCTCACCGATCGTCGGACTCCTGTCAGCAATAGTCGAACTCTGGTTATTGGTCGTCGGATTCTGGTCATCGATTGTCGGGATATCGCCGGATTCCTTTCATCAGCCACCGAGATCAAGCCGGATTTCGGTCACCAGAATCTTGTTTGACTATTTAAAAGGTCGTCGTAATGTCATCAGACTCTTGCCGAAACCATATCATATCTTCGTTGGAAGTTTTATTGAGGGTAATAATATTGAAAAATGATTTACTGATAGCAATAAACTTTATAGAAAAACTTTATTGGGACTACTAAACTTTATAAGAAAAATTTATTGAGGGTAGTAAACATTATCAGAGAACTTTACTAAAGGCAGTAGAGATGAAACTGTACTAAAGAACATCCCTAAAGACTTCATAAAATGTAATGAACATTTTATTAGAGGTAGTAAATGTTGGATACTATACCCATGGGGTTTAGTCTGGTAGTAAAAGTGGGATATGCCTGCTAATGTGTACATGGACACTCTCGATGTAACACTCCGTCTTAAAATTCATCCTTTTACCGGGATCAGACGGGTTACAGAGGGTTGTAACTGCGCTGTTAGTTTTTCCTGAATTACTATTTGAGTTTAATATCGAGATATTCTCAATTCTGAGGAATATAAAATTAATGTTCTGAGGTGGTAGATTATATTAACGCGAGTTGTCCAGTATATCCGAAATATTTTTCGGAGCTACGAGCTGATTAACATGGATTTATTCAGCTTACGGGAATAATAAATGTTATTTATTTTACCATAAAAATGTGACTTTGCGATAGGTCAAGAATTTGGAAAAACTTCCCTCCGTGAAGTTGTAGATGACGTTAATACGAACTCGTGGGTATATCCTATGAATTAATCGGAGTTCGTATGAGGAAGTTATTCAGGATAATGTATAGTTACTGCGTGGTAAATAGTAAATAGAAAATATCTATTTATTGTTCACGGTAACTTTCTTTTATTCAATCTGGGCTGTCAGATCAATCAGAGATTTGATCTGGGTCGTTGATTTGATCTAGATCGGGCTGGAGAGGAGGGGGTTCCGGATCTCTCTCTCTCTCTCCATTCCCATCTCTATCTCTCTTCCTCTCCGATCACGTCTTTCTTCCTCCGGAGCCACCAGACGCGACGCCACTGCCGAGTCAGCCTCGCCACCACCAATTCTAGCACGCCTCGACCTCCCCTCATTGCTCTGTCATCGATGCGTTGTACGACAGGTGAGAGAGCGGAGGAGAACCGAGCTCAGATCGAGGACACCGGAGGTGGGGGAGG
This sequence comes from Comarum palustre, assembly GCA_951800085.1. Lineage (NCBI taxonomy): Eukaryota > Viridiplantae > Streptophyta > Magnoliopsida > Rosales > Rosaceae > Comarum > Comarum palustre. The sequence continues at coordinate 19,653,921 of OX637579.1, forward strand.
ACGTGGGTGACATGGGGAGCACCGCTGGAAGCTGCCAGCACGTCTTCGGTGTGTGAGAGTGTCCGAGTGGAGCCGTGTCGTTGTCGCCGGTGGGTACGGGGTTCCCGAGCGGAATTCGAGAGGTAACGTCTCCCTCTCTTCTCTATATTTGTTGTAAAAGGTGTTATTGTAGTGATGTTGATCAAAGAGGAGAGGGTGTTGGCCGGGGGGCCGATCGGAGTAGTCTAGGGTAAAAATGGGTAAATCTCTAGGTTTTTACCCCGATAGATCTGATATTTTACCATTTATCACGGGTGAGAAATGTCGAAACTACCCCTGACAGTTCAGGATAATTATAGGGATGCCATCGAGGCTAAATCCTAGAAATGCCCTTGGCAGTTTGCATATTTACAAGGCTGCCACTGAGGCCAAAAAGACCATACTACCCCTGATAGTTATAATTAATTACAGGGTTGCCCTGAGGTTGAAATCTCAGACATGTCCCTAACAATTTAGCATAATTACCAAGCTGTCATTGATGCTGAATTGACAATATTGTCTCTAGCAGTTTAAGATATTTACAAGAGTGTCATTATGTTTAATTTGACTATTATATTCTTAATGGATTTGTTAATTACGTGGTTGTCATTACATTATATCTGTGTGGTTAATATTGATCGAATTGTTGTATACTTGGTTATGGTATATCAGAATGAAGTATGTTTGGGATAATCCGGATTAAAGCTGGTTCAATGTTACCTCAACAGAGGAGTTAAACTTCGGATTAGTGATAGATGTATGCTAGGGTTAATAACTATTTGATCGATGAATAGATAGGTCAGTTCTATCCGAGTAGGATGTTAAAATATATTTAAGAGCTACGTGTGACTACCCTCTTCAAAGGGTAAGTAAGCAGTCTGACCTGGATTCGGGTGCAGTCACAATTAACATCTAGACCCTAGGTCCTCTGAAATAGTTCATATTGAAATCCAACTCGGTCATCGGGATAACCTCAGGTATAGTGAGGTTTATTTTGGTGTCGTTTGGATTGTTTGAAAATGGTATGGATAAAGGGTTATCCCTTCTCAAGGGGGATGACGAGAAAATCTCTCTCTTAGGATGGGTCCCACACGCTATATTTTAAGTTTAGGGAGGTAAACTTGGATTGAGGCGTGATAAATGGTATCAGAGACTAGTTCAAAACCTTGGACCAAAGGATTGGGTAGTTAAAGTCAATGGAAATGATTAAATGCGTTATTAATTTCCAAGTATGGCTACGTGCTTATACTTATTAATATGTCTAGTGGCAAGAGTTGTGACCTGAGGTCGAATTAGTAATGTTAAATGTAATTATAAAGTTGGTGACATCAGTTGCCATTAGATGTTGATATTAACTTTTCGGTGGATCGAAAAATCGAGTGGTTCATAAGTTTAGTATCGAGCCAGATTAAGAAAAGTAAATTTGAATTTCAGTGTTGGACGCAAATAGACTTAAAAGTGCGCCTAATATTATTCGAATTTATAAATCGACGATTATCGAGCTTATTAGGGTTTGATCCTTGTCGATTAGTCAAAAAGTCTTGGTCAATTTCTTGGTCAACTAAGGAAAGACTGAGTCAACCCTAAAGTCAATCATTGACTTTTTTTTGTCAAACCAGGAAAAAAATTGGGTGGTTAAACTATTCGATAGTCGTTTCGCATCCTACCTTTTGATCGATGGATTAAGGGAGTATGTAGGGTCACTTTTGTTGACACATTAGTGTTGCGTAATTATATTTAAAGAGGACATGGATGATTAGATGATTGAGATGCTGGTGGAGGTGAAGAGAAAGTGATTACATAATGTTTCAGAGCCCAAGAGTAAGCTCAAGGAGGGATATTTTATTACGGTCAGAAAACCGTATAGTAATAAGTTATTACGGTCGGGGAGCCGTGTAGGGACATGTGAAACGTTACGGAATATTTTATTGGTCTACCTGCTTAATGTCGCAGGTATGGATTGCGAATCTACGCATATTTTGTTTCATAATTTGAGGTCGTATGTGCATGAGGAATTAACCTATTGAATTAGAAAAGAGACCATATTATGCATGTTGTAGGCCATATGAGTTTGGGCCAAAGTAAGATATGTCTTTCTAGAATTTTCGTTTGTAGACGTAAACTTGATTGTTCTTTGATGTAAGCATGAATTTTCCCTGAATGGAAAGTTTATAAAAATGGATGGAGCCGGAATGTGGATTGGTTTTATTGTGTGGAATTGTGAGATCAAGAGTAATGGTCTATCGTTGGAGTCGTACCTCCAAGATTGTAAGGTTAATTAATAAGGGGGTCCATGAATGTCTCAAAAGTTTCCGTTGAGTGAAAAGTGGTGCGTTGGCGGCACTCTGGATGATCATGACATGTTATCGAATTTATTGGTAAAGAAAAGAATGGTGTCAATTTGAATGGCGGTTAGTTTTACATTCCGCAGCGAAAATTTCGAGGACCAAATTTTTATAAGGGGATAGATTGTAACACCCTGTCCCAAAATTCACCCTTTTACCGGGATCAGACGGGTTACAGATGGTTGTAACCGCGTTGTTAGTTTTTCCTGAATTACTATTTGAGTTTAATATCGAGATATTATCGATTCTAGGAAAAATAAAATTAATGTCCTGAGGTGGTAGATTATATTATTGCGAGTTGTCCAGTATGCCCAGAATATTTTTCGGAGCTACGAGCTGATTAATATGGATTTATTCAGTTTACGCGAATAATAAATGTTATTTATTTAACCATAAAAATGTGATTTTACGATAGTCACAAATTTTGGGAAACTTCCTTCGGGGAAGTTGTAGAGGATGTTAATACGAACTTATAGGTATGTCCTATGAATTAATAGGAGTTCGTATGCGGAAGTTATTCAGGAAAATGTATAGTTACTGCGTGATAAATAGTAAATAGCAAAATATCTATTTACTGTTCACGGTAACTTTCTTTTATTCAATCTGGGCCTTTGGGTTATATATACATATATATAAATGGGATCGGGCTGGAGAGAGGGGGTTCCGGATCTCTCTCTCTCCATTCCCGTCTCTATCTCTTCCTCTCTGATCACGTCTTTCTTCCTCCGAAGCCCCCGGACGCGACGCCATTGTCGATTTAGCCTCGCCACCACCAATTCCAGCTCGCCTCGGCCTCCCCTCATTGCTCTGCCATCAATGCGACGCACGACAGGTGAGAGTGCGGAGGAGAACCGAGCTCGGATCAAGGACACCGGAGTTAGGGGAGGATAGGGGTGACGTGGGGAGCACCACTGGAAGCCGCCAGCACGTCTGCCGTGTGTGAGAGTGTCCAAGTGGAGCCGTGTCGTTGTCGCCGGTAGGTATGGGGTTCCCGAGCGGAATCCAAGAGGTTACGTCTCCCTCTCTTCTCTATATTTGCTGTAAAAGGTGTTATTGTAGTGTTGTTGATCGGAGAAGAAAGGGGGTTGGCCGGATTTAGGCTTGGAATAGGCCGGGGGCCAATCAGAGTAGTCTAGGGTAAAAAGGATAAATCCTTAGAGTTCAGGATAATTATAGGGATGCCATCGAGGCTAAATCCTAGAAATGCCCTTGGCAGTTTGCATATTTACAAGGCTGTCACTGAGACCAAAAAGACCATACTGCCCCTGATAGTTATAATTAATTACAGGGTTGCCTGAGGTTGAAATCTCAGACATTCCCCTAACAATTTAGCATAATTACCAAGCTGTCATTGATGCTGAATTGACAATATTGCCTCTAGCAGTTTAAGATATTTACAAGAGTGTCATTATGTTTAATTTGACTATTATATTCTTGGTGGATTTGTTAATTACGTGGTTGTCATTACATTATATCTGTGTGGTTAATATTGATCGAATTGTTGTATACTTGGTTATGGTATATCAGAATGAAGTATGCTTGGGATAATCCAGATTAAAGCTGGTTCAATGTTACCTTAACGGAGGAGTTAAACTTCGGATTAGCGATAGATGTATGCTATGGTTAATAACTATTTTATCGATGAATAGAAAGGTCGAATCTGTCCGAGTAGGATATTAAAATATATTTAAGAGCTACGTGTGACTTGATCCCTCTTCAAAGGGTACGTAGGCAGCCTGACCAGAGTTCAGGTGCAGTAATAATTAACATTTAGACCCTAAGTCCTCTGAAATAGTTCGTATTGAAATCTAACTCAGTCATCGGGATAACCTCAAGTATAGTGAGGTTTATTTTGGTGTCGTTTAGATTGCTTGAAAATGGTATGGATAAAGGGTTATCCCTTCTCAAGAGGGATTACGAGAAAATCTCTCTTGGAATGAGTCCCTTACGTTCTATCTCGAGTTTAAGGAGGTAAACTCGGGTTGTGGCGTAACATTCGACGTGAGAGGTCTCTGGTTCGATCCCTTGTTAAGTGAAAAACACTTGATAGGGAGAGGGTTTGACCTTAACCAACTCTAACCCCAGAGTGATAGCCCAACCCGTCTACCATTTTACTGTAACAAAAAAATGTTGGATACTATTTTATTACCCCAATAAAAATATTAGGGCTAATGACCATTTGCACAAAAAATAAAAGTCAAAGCTTATTTCAATGAAAATAAGACTTTGAAATTCAATTGAATGATAAATACATTTATTTGTGCCCAAATATACAAATCCTCATTTAAACCATATTAAAATATGTTGTAGGACATATAACATGTGCGTCTCTATATAAAGAGCTCCTCCCTATTCATAATGAAGAAGATTGATTCCATTCATTCTATCAGCACATATTCTACAAGAAAATAATATTTCTCAAGACATTTATATCCTTGACCCTTATACATACTTAGAGTGAGAAAGTATAAGAGAGAGAAGACTTTGCCGGAGTCTCGTCGGACTCCAGTCATCGGTCGTCGGACTTTGGTCACCGGTTGCTAGATTTTCTCTGGTTGCTGGATTCTGGTCACCGGTAATTCAGTTCCTGACTCTCAATAACTCAGTTCTTTACCCCCAATAATCATTGATACCTTGGTTACTGACACCCAGTAACTTGAGATTTCTCTAGTTGCTGGATTGTGGTCACTTGTAACTCGATTCCTGACCCCCAGTAACTCAGTTATTAGCCTTCAATAACCACGGGTAACTCGGTTACTGACCCCTCAGTAAGTCAGTTATTGACCTCTAATAACCACTAGTACCCTAGTTATTGATCCCTAGTAACTCAGCTATTAACACCCAATAACCATGAGTAACTCGGTTACTGACCCTCAGTAATTGATTACCGACCTCCGATAACCAGATTATTGTCCTTAATTAAAAATCATACAAGGAAAATAAATAAATGAATTGATTTGAACTAAAGCCTGTCATATAGAGAATTGAAAAATGACAAAAAAGAAGAAGATAGTAGTTCAGGTACATATAGAGTGCAACGTACAACTCATATATCATAATCTCTTGTCCAAAAACACAGTAGCTCTTCTATCATCAATTCATCATAAACCGTTGAAAAATATAGACATTTTCTTCTACAATGCTACAGATCAATGCAATTTTTTTTTTTTTATCATTTTTCAAACCATAAACTAATATCCATAGTGACAGTCCCCTAGATCATAAGTCATCAAGATGTACAGAGCACAAGGCAACTGTAGAGTTGAATTCAGCCTCCTAACTTTGGCTGCAAATATCCTTTGATAATAGCTCCCCTAAATAACCTCCTGAAACAACAATTCTCCATATAAATTTAGAAAGACCTCATCATTATATGATTGATATCCTGTACTTCGTGTTCCACAGTGTAAGCCTAAATTCAAAATCCCAATCAATTTAAATTGAATCAAAATCTTCAGAAATGAAGTCGGAAATATGAATTACCCGATGACTATCGAAGAGGTAAGGAGGCGATCAAGAAGAGCTCTGAAAACCCTAATTAACGGTGACGAAGAACTTAATGAAGAGAAATTTGCCAGAGGCCGACGACGTTGCAACCTAGAATCCTCCTTCCCCTTCCAGCCAGACTAGTCGCGTGATGTCTTAGCTGATGCGATTGGAGAAGAAAAGCACGGTTTCCTCGACGAGGCCGATCAGACAATGATGGTGAGATTGGTGATGACGATGGTGAGGACAGTGTCGATGGAGGACGATGGCGCGCTTGGAGGAGGGCAACGGTTTAGGCGCGAGATACAGATATGATATCAAAGAGACATGTGAGACTCTGATGACGACGAGGGTTTGAAGGAGCGTAGCGCCGGTGGATGTTGTGAGCTTCTGCTTTGTTTTGATACGGAGGAGAGAGAGAGATGAGAGTTATCCAAAATGAGTTAATGAGAGGAGGAGCCCTGAGGGATATGTGTGAGACAGTTAGGTTAGGGTTAAACTTATAATTCTGGTAAGATTAATTAGAATAGGCTATAGAAAAAGTTTTTCATTGAAATGAATAACAAAGTTCAATAATTAGTACTATGGACATTTATCCAAAATGTTATTTGGAGACAATAGTCCTACATATTGTTCGGAATTAACCAAGACCACCAAACTTGAAACCCAAAAAAGCAAAAACGAGTCTAAAGCAACAATCCATGTGTTCTAGCTCTATCAGATCATGGAATACAAACTTGGCATTCATATTACCATAAACACAAATAAAAAAATGAGTCTCTGCAGGATTAACCTTAATAAAAGGGGATTACCACTAAATTTACTATCCCTAGTAATAAAACTATTACCTCAATAAAACATCAAAACACCAAAAAAAGGCCATCATGGACGATTGATCAGATGGCGAGCGAAGACATATTTAGCAGAGGGCATTTTTTACTATGGAAGAGGATCCATTGAGGACCTTTTTGTTGAGGACTAGTTGATGACTTTCTCCTTAATGGTTTATTACACCCACTTTTCAATCACATTTTTCTATCTTCACCGTTTAGTTTGTAAGTCTATATAAGTAGAACACTCTTACAAATTTTCAGTCAAATTGATGATCGTTAAGTCATTAAAATAGATTAAATCAATGGATGATCCAAATATGTCAAACATAAACCGTTCAAGTTTATAATAAGTGAATCACATTTATGAATGCTTTAACCATTTTTAATTTGTATGAAAATTTGTAGAGATGATCTACTCATATATATCTACAAACTAGACGGTTAAGATGTGAATATGCTATAGAAAATATGGTGAAACGAAAAAGTCCTCAATAAGAAGGTTCTCAATGAATCCCCTTTCTTGTTTACTATACCCCTTCTCTTCCGGTTCCCAAACTCCTTTATCATTGCCCCATATATAGAAATGGATATATTCAGCCATACAACACTTACCTACCATATATGCACCTTGACCCATTCATGGAATCCACGAAGCAACCAAGTCGACGACGTTCTTATGATGGTGGCGCCGAACAATTGTCGGAGATGGAGGGGAACTCAATCTGTACATGACGTGAGAGGGAGAGGCGGGATGACCATATTTTATTGCTGCGACGAGAACGAAAGGTGATGGCTGTTAGACCCAGCGGTGACGAACCAAAGTGAGGGATTCAGCCTCGTCGGCATGGTCACTAGTGCTTCAAGTCACTGATACTCGCGTCGCTGGTGCTTCAGATCGTCGATGGTTCGTTAGTGAGAGAGAGTGTGAGTTTCAGATTTGAATCGGAGACGGAAAGAGGGGAGAAAGTTGTAGTGTGGGTATAATTGTCATTATTTAAAGATTAATTAGAATTAGTTTTTTATTTTTTTTCATTGGATTGAGGTCTGACATTTTTATTTTTTGTTGGATGACCTAAAGTTGGCGAGGCAGTGTTTACTATTTGTTGCAAATATCCAAATGAATCCACATAAGGGAAGTGTATAAATTTGCTAAAACATGCATCCAAGCCATACATGCGTGCATGATTTCGATCTCATTTTTCTGGTTAATAGACATATGTGCATGATTTTATATCGACATACATATAGGGAGGGGTTATATTAAGGACTTTCTTGTTGAGGATTAGTTGATGACTTTTTCGTTTCATCATATTTTCAATCGCATATTCACATCTCGACCGTCTAATTTGTAGATATATATGAGTAGATTATCTCTACAAATTTTCATATAAATTGAAAATCGTTAAAACATTTATAAATGTGATTCACCGATTATAAACTTGAATGATTATTGTTTGACATATTTGGGCCATCCATTGATTTGATCTATTTCGATGTCTTAACGATTACTAATTTGATTGAAAATTGGTAGAAGTGATATACTTATATAGACATATGAACTGAACAGTTGAGATGAAAAAAGTAATTGAAAAGTGGGTGTAATAAATTATTAAAGAGAGTCTTCGACTAGTCCTTAACAAAAAGATTCTCTTAATGGATCCTCTCCCTATACATATATGCATCAATTTCATAACATGTATATTTATTAATTAACAAAAAATGATCGTATCTTTTTTTATCGAAAAGATGATCGTACTTACATCTTACATATGTTAGATAAGATTTTCTCGTTGATACTCGTAATATGTTTTGTTTGGCGCTCAATAAGTATCCGTATGATCAATGTAATTTCATAAAGGGCAAGATCCTCGAACAAATTCCATTCGAAATTCTCACGGCAATAGTGCTAAAACCCAGGAAAGTGAAAGGACGTGACCTTCAATAACAAAAGAAAAGTTGACGCCCTTTATACAAAAACAAACTTTTCCTCCGACGTGTCATCATGTGGTCATGATGCTCAACAGTCCTAAAGCTATTCCTTCCACACCATAACATTCACCCCTCACGAATCCAAAAAAAAGAAACGAAATATCTTTATCAAAAACGGCAATTGTGTGGCTTGGGCAAAGCTCGATAGTCGATATCCCTCTCTCTAAATTATCTGTTGCCAAAATTCCCCCTTAGTTTTTCAGTCCGTCGCTCGTTAACGTCTAACGGAACACCGCGTAAACGCCTCCCTCCGATTCTCTCTCTCCCTCTCTTCTCGCCTCAGCTCAATCGCCGTCGCCGTAGTTATTGGAAAACGCGCTTCTGGTTGGTTGCAATCAGTTAGCTCTTTTTCTCTGCGCTGCGTTTTGCGCCTGGTGTGTGGTTTAATGCTCAGCTCGATTCAATGAAACTGCTCTCTTCCTTCACAAATGGCTTCCGCTCCTTCTATGTCAGGTGCGTACGTTTTGCCTTTGCTTAGAAAATGTAGGACTGTGACTTAATTTTGGATTTCGCTGTGGATTTTCGACTCTGCGTAGACGAAAACCTAGTGAACTTAGGACAGTACTATTGAATTGATTCGATTTGCGAGAATCAGAGGGATATGAGAATTGTGTGAGTTTCCTGTGCTTTTAAATGTGGCATTAAATGTAGGATTTGGCAATTTGAGAGTGGCTGTTGGTTTCGGAGTTTGATTTTGGAATGGTTGGATTTTTTGTTGTAGTTTCTTTAGAATGCGTGAACGTGTGTAAGCTGTCAAAAGGGGAAGGGAGTGGGAAGTATGACTGTAGTATGTTCTCTTGTGCGTGGAAAGCTCCGAGAGTCTTGACGGGGTTCCTTGCTAGCACAGCTCATTCTCCACAGTGTTCTCGGCTGTCGTATGGACGAAATGGGAGAAGAAATCGGATGAATCATGTAAGTTCTTAGTTAATGTTTCAATCATTCCTGCATATCTCCATTGTGCTGCATTCAACTAGATCAAAACAAGAGAAACCAAAACAAGCATATTATCACCAGGCAGATAATTTCTCTTATTAATATTATTTGAAGTTCGGGAAACACTAGGTTGCATTTCTATACGTAAACATAGAGAGTTGTAGGAGCGGGAGTGTGAATTGTTCTTGGGAAGAGGTGTTTGTTAGGTTTATATTCAAGTTTCTGACGCAAGAGTTTACCTTGTGATTTTAAAAAGTCAAGGCATTATTGATTAGTTGATCATATAATTAGCTTGCATGGTTATTAACCTTTGGAACCTGTTCACTTGTACTATGTGCAGAGATGTGAATCCTCTAATGGAGGAGGTTGCCATTCTACTAAGGCTTCAGACTTTGTACTTCTTGGACAACTTTGTAAATCAAGTTTAGTTCATGTTGCTGGTAAGAGGTGGCAGCTGCACTGTTCTTCTTCCTTGTCCTCAGATACCTCTTATGATGTTTCTCCTGAAGGATTGTGGGAGGTAATACCTTAGTTATTATGTAACTAGGCATCTATGAAAGTACTAGACATTATCCTGCAAACTTTGATATGGTTTGAGTTATACGGCTTCTGTATTCTGATGATTTCAGTATCTTAAGCTGACTATCTCATACCTCTTGCCTGAAGAACTAGAACTTGTCCACAATGCTCTTAAGGTCAGATATATTTCTAACTTGAAGCTTTAAGAGCGTACATGTCTTGTAAATCCTTTAATATCGATAGTTTTTGGATGTATAGCTGGCTTTTCAGGCCCATGATGGTCAAAAGAGACGCAGCGGAGAGCCTTTCATCATTCATCCAGTTGAAGTTGCACGTATATTAGGGGAACTTGTGAGTTCTGCGAAGTTTTATATAAGCCATTTTCAACTTTAATCGCAGTCTACAGTCAAATTTGACTTCTATCTTTTGATCTAGGAATTGGATTGGGAGTCCATTGCATCTGGTTTACTACATGACACTGTCGAAGATACCAATGTTGTTACCTTTGAAAGGATAGAGGAGGAGTTTGGCGCTACTGTTCGTCATATTGTAGAAGGAGAGACTAAGGTTCCTTTTTGCATCTATTGTCATCATGTTTGATACTTTTATTATTATTTTTGTGTTATATAGCATATATGATAATTCTCTTTTCATTGATCCATTCTGTTTCATGTGCCTGCCAATTAATTTGGGGAAGCAGCAGTTCAATGTTGTTTTCTTTTGTGTGTAGGTGTCAAAGTTGGGAAAGTTGAATTGTAAGGGTGAACACGATTCTGTACAAGATGTAAAAGCAGATGATCTACGGCAAATGCTTTTAGCCATGACAGAGGAGGTAGTTTTATTCATTATACTATTTGGAGTTCTGTGTTTTATTGAGTAATGCCATTTGGAAACTAAATAGAGCGTGTTCCAGGTCCGGGTTATCATTGTCAAGTTAGCTGACAGATTACATAACATGCGCACTCTTTCACACATGCCTCCGCATAAGCAGGTAATCTGTTGTTTGTTAAAAATCCAGTGGTTATTAGTTATTACTCATTAGCTGATAGCCGTATATTACTTTATGATCCAGTCCAGCATTGCTAGGGAAACATTGCAGGTCTTTGCTCCTCTAGCAAAGTTGCTTGGGATGTACCAAATCAAGGTATACTGTTATTTCTTTTCTCAAGTGATGTTTTGCATTTATGCTTTTTAATTGGCAATCTTTCAGTTTTCAGCTAGGTGCTATTGATCATGTCCCCTTCCCGATAGTTTTACCTTATGTCACCCTTGTTATCATCGGTTTTTGCTTAAATAACTGATTTCTGATCACTATATTCAAATGCTAAATTTTGAAATTCATAGAGTTGTGAATTCAACCTTCATCCTTAAGATATAGTGTAGGTAAAAAAATTCTGCCTTTTATATTGGCTGATTCAAGTTTGGTCCTGAAGATATCATAGAGTTGTGACTTCAAGTGTCATTCTTTAGATTAAGTGTAGTGCAGTACTCTAAAGGTTTTGATGACTGGAAGTTTTAGAGGTCCCAGAGTTAACTGACCATGATCTTCGAAACAAGTGATCTGAGATTTCTGTCTTTCTTCCTTGTCATCTCCTATGCGATTTCCATAATTACCCAGAAGTTGTCCATTACTTATTTTATGTTTTTTTCTTTCAAAGTACCAATTATTAAGTAAACTACAATGATTTTTTCTTTCATATGTTACGGTGATGCCTCTGTAAGCTTAATTCTTAGTGCACTGTTTTGCAGTTAGAACTTGAAAACCTTTCCTTCATGTACACAAATCCTGAAGATTATGCAAAGATCAGGAGGAAAGTGGCAGAACTTTTCAAAGAGCATGAGAAAGAACTTGTAGAGGTAATGCAATCATTCTTTCAACAATACTTGATGATTTTGAAAGACTATTGATTACTATTTTCACATGTTATAGAGATTCTCAAGTTAAGCTATCTATGATTATGTCATTAGTGATTTTTACTCATCAAACCTTAGTTTTTGTGCTAGGCCAACAAAATTTTGGTGAAGAAGATTGAGGACGACCAGTTCTTGGAACTTATGACTGTGAAAACTGAGGTCCGTGCTGTATGCAAGGAACCATACAGGTAAGATTAAAAATCTACTACTATTTTTCTCACACATTATGGTCTGCTTTGGTGTATCTAAACTCGTTCATGCATTATTCTGAGAAATATGTTTCCAAGTACTGTGATGCTACCTGGCATAGAAAATGAAAGGTCAATATTCAAAAGTTTTTTTTGTTTTCCTCAGTTTTTTTTGTGTTTTTGTTTTTTTTGTTTTCCTCAGGTTTTTAAAATAGTTCAGTATATGCTACCTGGCCTTGTAGTGAGATGTTGCTTTTATGCGTAGTGTGCCAAGCAAAAATCTAGGAAAATTTTCAGATATGCTTCATATATATTAGTGCTTACTATTATTATTTGTTTATGTATTTATAATTGCAGTTACTACTTTAAACAATACTTGTCAGGACTTTTTCAGGCTGACCATGTTGATGTTTACTTGCAGTATCTATAAATCTGTTATCAAATCTAAAGGTTCAATTAATGAGGTTAATCAAATTGCACAGGTTTGTTCTGCTATTTTCCTTTGACTACCATGATAATTTAGATGAGGGCACTTTTTATTGTTTTATAAATGATGATTTTTATATTTCTTCATTGACTTATAGCTTCTATTCTTTATTACCAGCTTCGTATTGTTATCAAACCAAAGCCATGCCTTGGCACAGGGCCTCTGTGCACCCCACAGCAGGTATATTTGTGCGCCTGCCAAGAGATAGAAACTCTTTCGTTGCTTTTAGTACCTTATCAAGCTTTCTTATGGTCAATTCTCTGCAGATTTGCTACCATGTTCTTGGGTTGGTTCATGGAATCTGGACCCCTATTCCTCGAACTGTGAGTTTATGTCTTCAATTAATTTTAAAAAGATACTTTTGAATTATTATTATCAAAAGTCAGTTGGTAAAATTGACATAATTTGGTTATCGTTTCTGATAGATGAAAGACTATATTGCCACCCCCAAACCTAATGGCTATCAGAGTCTCCAGACAACTGTAATTCCCTTCTTGTATGAGAGCATGTTGCGGCTTGAAGTGCAGGTATTATGAGATGTACCATTCTTGCTTATCTTTAAGATATACAAAGACTATTGTTACCCCCAAACCTATTGGCTCTCAGAGTCTCCAAACCTTTTGTGTATGTTCAGTTACTCGCTAAGATATGATTTTACATGTTGTTTTCTTTTGATGCAGATAAGAACAGAAGAGATGGACCTGATAGCCCAAAGAGGCATTGCTTCCCATTATAGTGGGAGAGGATTTGTTACTGGTTTAGTTGGCTGCACTATCCCTAGTGGTAGAAGTTCACGTGTAAAGACCGTCTGCCTTAACAATGCAAACATTGCACTCAGAGTATGCATACATATTCATTTGTGTTTTATGATATGATTGTTTCTGTTCTTGTGGGGATTAATTTGTAAACCCTTTAATCTCATTCTCTGATAATATTCTCATGGACAAGTTTGTGTTTATTATTATTATTATTATTATTATTATTATTATTATTATATTTATATTTATATTTATTATTTTTATCCCGACAGATTGGCTGGCTCAACGCAATTAGAGAGTGGCAAGAGGAGTTTGTTGGCAACATGAGCTCTAGAGAATTTGTAGAAACTATCACCAGAGATCTATTAGGTAGTCGTGTGTTTGTGTTTACTCCAAGGGGAGAGGTAAAGAAATAAAATTGATTGCTTCATGAATGGTTATATATAATTGGATAGGAATAACATAACTCTTCAAGTATGAAAATACATTGGTGAAATTGGGATGTGTCATGTACAGATAAAAAATCTTCCAAAAGGAGCAACTGCTATTGACTACGCCTATATGATACACACTGAAATTGGCAACAAAATGGTAGCAGCAAAGGTACTCTCTCACATTTGGTAGATTTTACATTTATATTCAAAGAAAATTTCTAGTGTAAATTGTAAAGAATTAAAATAGTGATGATTTTTGTATGCAGGTCAATGGTAATCTTGTTTCTCCTATGCATGTACTTGCAAATGCGGAAGTTGTGGAGATAATCACTTACAATGTCAGTATCTATCAACCATAAATCTGTCTTTGCATTTCTTAAGTACACACATACATATATAGTTTTTCTTAGGTAAGGCCTTAAGTACACACATATATAGTTTTTCTTAGGTAAAGATGTCCTTACCTTGAGTTTGGTAAGGATTTCGTGAATTGGCCAACTTTTAGATCATATCTTAACCATTCAGTTTCTAGATATATATGAGTAGATCATCTCTGCAAATTTTCAGCTCATTTGGTGATCGTTAGAGCATTCAAAACTGTGATTTATAGAGAACAAGAACGGTTCCGGTTGAACAGATTCGGTTCGTTCATTGTATTTGTATGTTTTTAAGGTCTTAACGATTACCAAATCAGTTGAAATTTTACAGAGATGATCTATACATATATATCTAGATTATGTATGGTTAAAATGAGAAAATTTGATCGAAAAGTGGGTTAAATTAAGGAAATCTGCACCAAATTTATGGTAAGGACATCCTTAGCCAAGAACGCCTATATATACATATAGAGAGAGAAAGGATGTGAAGCGGACGTCCGCAGTCTGCTTATAGTGCGGACGTCCCTCTGTTCTCATCCGTCCGGTGCCGGTGATGGCCCTCCACCCGAGAGGGCACCAGCGGCATCCCAACAGCATGGAATGACATCCCAGCATCTTTGGCTCTCCGGCTGTCGGCAGTAGCCGACACTGCTCTACTGGACCCTGAATAACCAGCACACACCTCTCCGCAGTGAAAATCAGTCAACGGCGACGGACGACTCCATTCCATGTTTATGGGATGTCGCTAGCGTCCTCTCGGGTGGAGGGCCGTCGCCGACCCCGGACGAAAGAGAACGGAGGGACGTCCGCACTATAAGTGAATTGCGAACGTCCGTTTCACATCCTTTCTATATATATATTGTTGTGTTTTTTTGGCTCATTGATACAATCTGAAGTTAAGATTCAATAGACAAATCCAAGTCTAGAATATGGAAAGAGGACAGCGCTGTAGTTTTTTTATAAGTTCTAGGAAAGTTAGTCTTTCAAGATTGTATTAGGATTTGTAATAGACTTCTATTAGGTTTGGGAATCTTAAAACCATGTTGTATCAGAAGCTTCTATTCAATATAAATAGGAGCTGTAGGGGGTTTTCTAAGGTGAGGACAGATTACACAGAAAACCGGGAGCCAAGGGTGATAGAGAGATCTAGCAGGGACTTGGGGATTAGTATAGGGATTTCAATAAGTACTTGTAATCAAGTTGTTATTCTCCATAGTGCTAGTGATCTCTCAAGAGAGATCACGTAAGTGGACATAAGCTAGGTTTTGGCTGAATCACTATAAAAATTGGTGTGCTGTGTTCTATTCTCTAAGTTCATCTATTCTATAACTTTGCTTAAATCGTATAAAGTATCAGTAAAGACCAGAAGAGATCCTAGTACGCTATATATATATATATATATGGCCCTTCTACTAAGGGATCCCTCATTGTGACTTATATGAGGGATTGAGCATTAGACCAACTTTTCGATCACATTTTTCAATCTCCAGCATTTAACCTCTAGGTATATGAGTAGATCATTTTTGGAAATGTTCAGCAAATTTGGTGGTCGTTAAGACTTTGAACAGCTTAAATCAATGGACGGTTCAAATCCGTCAAATCTGAACCATTCATGAAAATTGCAGTTTTGAGTACCTTAACAATCACCATTTTGGATGAAAATTTGTAGAAGTGATCTACATATTAGGACCTAAAAACTGAATGGTGGAGATTGAAAAATTTGATCGAAAAGTTGGTCTAATGTTCAATTCTTCATATAAGTTATAATAAGAGATCCCTCATTGGAACCGTCAAATCTGAACCATTCATGAAAATCGCAGTTTTAAGTACCTTAACAATCACCAATTTAGATGAAAATTTACAGAAGTGATCTGCATATTAGGACCTAAAAACTGAATGGAGATTGAAAAATTTGATCAAGAAGTTGGTCTCATGCTCAATCTCTCATTTCATTAAGGATCCATTTTATTGACATATATGAGGCTAACTTTTCGATTGCGTATCAACATCTCCACCATTTAATACTTAGATTCATATATGATCATTTCTGCAAAATTTCATCTAATTTGGTGTTCGTTAAGGCTTTGAACTAATTGAAATTAATTGACGCATCAAATTTTCCAAACATGAACTGTTCATGCTTATAATTTCAATTCGCAGTTTTGTGCACCTTATCGATCACCAAATTGGGTGAAATTTTATAGATAACTACATATATAAATCTATATATTGAAAGGTGATGTGATTTGATGATCAAAAAGTTGGTGTAATCCTTGATCTCTCATATATGTTAAGAAAAGGGATCCTTTATTGGAAAGAGACTGTATATATATAGGACCCTTATACTAAAGGATTTTTGTGACATATATGAGGGATTGAAGATTACACCAATTTGTTGATCACATATCAACATCTTCACCGTTCAATATTTAGATACATATATGTAGATCATCTCTGCAAAATATCATCTAATTTGGTGATTGTTATGGCTTCGAACTAATTAAAATCAATTGAAGGTTTAAATCTGCCAAACCTGAACTAGGCCTCATCATTTAGGGCATAGGGTAGGGTAGAGCTTGGTCAAAGTCAACAAAATTTAGGGTCAGGTAGGGTAAGGCAAGGCCGAAGCTTGAATATGTAAGCCCTAGCGGCCCATTTCGTTAGGGCTAATAGGATCGGGTAGGGCCGGCTCTTTAAATAGGGCTAAACAGTGCTGAGATGAGCTTGTTATTTTTTTTCCTCACAATTTAACTTTAGAATTATATGTAATATACCTTATTTTTTAGTTTATTTTTAACATGCATGTATACACATTATACTTAATTTAAAACATCTATCTGTAAACTAAGTGGTTATATTTATATATCTCACGAACTAATGCTCTAAATCATCAAAATACAATCGTTAATCAACAAAACAAAAGGAAATCAAAGGAACAAAGTTAGCAAAATCAACTACAAAAGAGAATAGTTGTATTGTATCTAAAAAATAAGAAACATATTAAAACAATACAAAAAATAAGAAATTATTAGGGCTTTTAGGGTCGGGCCAGGTTCGGTCCTAAATGGCTCATTAGAGTAGGGTCGTAGAGTAGGGCCGGGTTTCATTTGTTCAACCTTTACCCTACCATACTCGAGAAGGGCTAGGGTTGGCCCGCCCTAATGGAGGGCCGGGTAGGGCGGGTTTTAGGACAGGCTAGGGTCGAAGAGCCAAATGATGAGGCCTAATATGAACCGTTCATGCTTTAACTTTTAATTTGCAGAGCATCTTAACGATTACCAATTTGGATGAAATTTTGCAGAAGTTATCTACTTATATAGAATTACATATTGAACGGTGAAGATGTGATTTTGTGATCAAAAAGTTGGTGTAAACCTCGATCCCTCATATATGTCAAAAAAAGATCCCTCATTGGAAGGGAGCTGTATATATATATATCGGTTATAATGCGGATTTCTGCAATTTTGATCCACTTGTCGATCATGATTTCTCATCTTAACTATTCACAATATATATATACAGTCATATGCTAAGGATGTCCTTACCATAAATTTGGTGCAAATTTCCTTAATTTGATCAATTTTTAGATCAAATTTTCTCATCTTAACCCTTCATAATCTAGATATATATGTATAGATTATCTCTGCAAAATTTCAACTCATTTGGTAATTTTTAAGGCCTTGAAAATGTACAAATACAATGAACAAACCGTATCTATTCAACCGGAACCATTCGTGTTCTGGGTAAACCACAGTTTTGAATGTCCTAACGATTACCAAATGAACTGAAATTTTGCAGAGATGATATATATATATATATATATATCTAGATTATGAACGGTTAAGATGAGAAAATTTGATCTAAAAGTTAGCCAATTCAAGAAATCTTTACCAAACTTAAGTTAAGGACATCCTTACCTAAGAAAAACTATATATATGTGTGTGTCTTGGCTAAGGACGTCCTTACCAAGAGTTTGGTGCAGAATTCTTTAATTTGACTCACTTTTCGATTAAATTTTTTCATCTTAACCATTCATAATCTAGATATATATATATGTATAGATCATCTCTACAAAATTTCAGTTGATTTGGTAATCGTTAAGGTCTCGAAAACATACAAATCCAATGAACGAATCGAATCTGTTCAACCGGAACCGTTCGTGTTATTCTCTGTAAATTACAGTTTTAAATGCCCGAACAATTACCAAATGAGCTGAAAATTTACAAAGATGATCTACTCATATATATCTAGAAACTAAACGGTTAAGATGACAAAATATGATCTAAAGGTTGACTAATTCAAGAAATCATTACCAAAGCTTAGGTAAGGACGTCCATAGCTGAGAAACCCTATATATATATATATATCGGTTATAATGTGGAGGTCTGCATTTTTTTAAAAATACGGATTTCTGCAATTTTGATCAACTTTTCGATCATGATTTCTCTTCTTAACCGTTCACAATATAGACATATGTGAGTAGATCATCTTTACAAATTTTCAGCAAATTTGGAGATCATTAAGACATCCAAAATGAATCAAAACTATGAACGAAATAAAACTGTTCAACCGGAACCGTTTGTTTTTTTGTTCTAAATCACATATTTGAATACTTTAGCTCTAGGTCTTATACTTTGGCAGATTGAAAATTTTCAGGTGCTGGCCAGTGCATTAGGCAGTATATATTGCTCTCTATAGATATGAAGGAATTAGTATTATTCTTTTTGTGCATGATCATTATTCCATTGCATTTGCTTCTTTTTTTTGGGAGGCTCATAATTTATCTTTTCTTCCAGTCACTGACAGGAAAATCAGCATTCCAGAGGCATAAGCAGTGGTTGCAACATGCAAAAACACGCAGCGCCCGACACAAAATTATGAAAGTAGGCTTTTGTTTGACTGTGGTTTTATTTTTTTTCCTATTACACCTTGTCTCACTATAAAAAAAATGTTTCTTGTCTGCAGTTCCTAAGGGAGCAAGCTGCCCTATCTGCTGATGAAATAACAGCAGATAAAGTAAATGACTTTGTTGCTGATTCTGAAGATGATAGTGAAGCAGAAGAGCTCCCCAGTACCTCCAAAGGATACAAACCTTTGTGGGAGAAAATGCTGGTGAATGTAGGATTGGCATTGCCCAAACGAAGTCCGAAGGATCCCTTTCAGATTTCCAATGGAAACGCTCGGGTTTCTGTTCCCAAGGTGAACGGGAAACATAATAAACAAGCTCGACAGGTGAGTTTGAAGGCTGAGGGGGAGTTGTTGTCGCAAGGAAATGGTGTTGCCAGATTGTTGCAAGCTAATATTCCTATGTACAAGGAAGCCTTGCCTAGTTTAGAAAGTTGGCAAGCCAGCAAGATTACCTCTTGGCATAATGTTGAAGGGCACTCCATCCTTTGGTTTTCCGTGGTTTCCATGGATCGAAAAGGTCAACTTTCCTCTGTTGTGATCTGATCTATCTAATAAGAATATGTGAAGTGATTTTGTCATATGTTTCATTTAATTCCTAATGGAGATAGAATTGTTCTTCCATATCACTGAACCTTGTTTTAAAACAACAATTTTCAGGTATGATCGCTGAGGTCACAACAGCAATGGCAGCTGCAGGCATTACTATTTGTTCTTGTGTGGTGAGTCGATGGAGCCTGTAATTATATTACTTAATTATACTGATGCCCTCAATTTTTAGTCTGTGACTCCTTTATCATCACTAACCAGGCTGAGATCGATGGGGAAAAGGGAATGGCGGTCATGTTATTTCACGTTGAAGGAAGCCTAGAAAGTTTGGTAATGTTTCTGACATCTGCCTCTGAATTCATTAATCAATTCACTAGGTAAATTTTCTGACATGGATTTTCTTTTGCTCAGGCTAATGCTTGCTCGAGCATTGATATAATTCTAGGTGTTTTGGGATGGTCTATGGGTTGTAGCTGGCCCAGCTTAATGGATAAGCCCCGATTACTTGAATGCTAAGCCATTTCATGGAGCCAGTATAGCTCTATCCGCTCAGCTGTTGCAGCATGGGTATGAAGTTTTGCCGTGAGAAAACAGAAATTCCAGCACTTGATAAAATTGCAGTTTTATTCTATTTTTTGGACACTCTTTGCCGAATAAATAGACATCATACGAGGAGCAAACTCCGAGTTCAAGGGCACTGTATATAGGTAAGGAGTGGATACTTAGGCTTAGTATATACACTAAAGGAAATTGGGAATCTGGAGAGGACAGTGATAAAATTACACAGGGTTGTACGAATGTTGCTATACATAATTCTTTTTCAATGGCCCTAGTCTTTACTCAAGAATCGTCCGTCTTCAGAGGTAGCTTTATCTTCCCCCTCCTTCTGTCAGAAAGAATTTGTTTCTCTGCTATGGTGTTCATGGTGCGTGCTACATACATTTTACTTCAGTTTTATGGCATTGTTAATGCTGATGAAATTTAACGAAGAGGTAAATTAGTAACACTGGCATTGGACGACTGAGACAATTTCTATTTCCCAAAATTTATAGAGAAAATTGAATTATATGATTGGTTAGAACCACCACAATGCAGTATCATGTTGTGTTCCGGGACCACGGAAGAAGTGCAAGGGCGTAGGGAGAGGGGGGTGAGAGGGTGCAATTGCCCCCTCTCATATTTTTTATTTAATTAAATTTTAAATGTTTATTAGATAATTATACTATAATAATTTTTCTAATTAAGTTTAACAAATCATAATAATGTTGTTTATCTTTTATTGGTTCATTAAATGCATGATTTTATCCTTTTTTTTCATTTTGTATCATATTATTTTTTATATTTCTAGAAATTATGTCATACAATTATAAAGTATAAATAAAGTAGAGCTAAAAATGACAATAATATACAAACTAATATGAAAGGTATGGAAATTCTAAACCGTGGGAAGAGATAAATTAAGTGATTTTTTGAAAATCATATTCACATAAACCCCATATGTCGACAATTCTGAATCAAGGTAAAAGTATCACCGACTAAAATTGTTATGAATTATTTGTAATCCAAATCAACTTAGAAATACGTATTGGCTATTTTGGGTTTGTCCCTGTTAATTGCAACTTCTGGCTACGCCACTGAAGAAGTGTCCCGGGACCGAAGAATATTTATTTTATAAAAAAATTTCAAGAACCGTACATGAAGTTTCATCGACTCTTAATTTTTGTACATAAAGTTTTTTTTCAAAATCGTACATTGTGTTTGTAATCTGATACAGCAGAAGTACACACAGTTATACACTCCTTTACAAGATATGTTATTACGAAAAAATTGAGGGATCAAATTGTATTTGCATACGAACATCTCTCTCTCTTTCCACCATCCTGACTGCCCCACATCCACGTGTATCATCCTCTGATAAGCCCAGCCTTAGTCAAACCCCAACCCACCTTCGTCGGTAACATCATATCAGTTGCAGACCCAGCAGAGGACCTCGATCTCAACGTACATATTTATGAACCAACCATACAAAGAAAGCAACATTTTTGAAAATATTCTTATGCAATGTGCCTACAAATATGGTATTATATGCAAACGGTCAATCTTATTTATTCTTATTATTCTCCATGGGAACTATATCGTCGATATATAAACTTCCTAATATTTTTACACTGAGCATTACTTCTTATTCATATGAGTGGGTATGAGTGAAATAATCGATTAAAATAAGACAAAAGACTAAATAATAGTGTTTTCGTGTAATAAGTGACATCGTATTAATGTTGGGCGTGTTGATCAAGATCCAAACATTGTCAAAAATAGGTGATATTTGTTTCATAGTTGTATTTAGTTATACTAACCAAATCAGACTGACAAATTTTAGTTTTGTAAATTTTAGTCATAGAAACTACAACGTGTCTACTAATGTGGTATAACTTGTTCAAATAGGTTATGCGCAATTGTAGATCTTTGTAAACCAATTGTAGAGGAAGCAATTTTTTTTGAAAATTAGTGAAATAAGATATGATTAGTATAGTGAAATACGGCTAGGGTAAAAATTATCACATATTTTTGGTAATATTTGTGCTCAGATTAAGAGTCAATCTTATTTATAATAATATGACTGTTTAAATAGCTAACATTTCGATAAATTCGGTATTTATCAAAAACCAAACCAATTTTTTTTGTATTTCTCGATTTTGCTTATTTCAATTACAAAGTTTCGGTTTATTAAATCAAAAATATTCGTTTGGTTTTTACCAAACCAAACGACAGCCCTAATACAAAGTTTACTAATAGATGACATCGAAAAAAAATCTACTAATAGAGTCAGTGGCGGAGACACTAAGAAGTCCAATGGGGCTCTTGCCCCACAATCTTTTGGTTTAATTTTTTTCATGTAATCAGAGAGGCATAGATATATGGTGTGTCCCAGTAGTAAAAAAGGTTAGTTGTACTCTGGAGGGCTAAGGTTCAAGTCTCACTAGTTGTGTTTTCAATTTTGTTTCACCTTATTTTCCTGTTTTTATTGCTTTTGTTTAACATTTTCATTTTTCCACCTTTTTCATTTTCATTTTTTCTCTTCAGTTTAACTCTAAGTTGACTTACATTTTCTTTTATTTTTAGTTTTTTTTATAAAGTGATATATTACTCTATCTCTTTATCATAACATTTTTACTTAATTTGATGAACACGGGTTAATACGAGTGGGCTAATACGAAGTATATGTGGGTCTAGAGACTCTGGGCTAGATGATTCTGATGTTTGATGAACAAGGGTTATGGTTCAACATCTGCACTCACCGTAGAAAAAAGACTTGGAGTTTTTGGGTCATTAGGCAACCGTTTATTGGGTCTCATCTCAGATTCGGACTTGCTTGAAGCGTAGTATCTTGTTTTCTCAGCCTTGTATCTTGTTTTGGGCTCCTTTTGAACTTGTAAACGTCTATGTAGTGGTTAGGAAACTTTTTATTTTAATTTATTTACTAGATTGAAAATTCAGCATTTTCCATGGTTATAGATTAATAGTTCATGCATGATTCTGGAAATATAATATGCTGGGTTCAATTAAAGCTCAAATTAGCTTAAAACGTTGGTTTTTTAGATTGCTATTTTGATGTTTTTGTTTAATTCTCAGTTTGCCTTGGGTTCTCCCTATTATATATTATCGGGTCTCTTCCTCATGTAGGCTTGATTTTTCATTTTCCTTCACATCATTCTTAATTTAGATCATTTAAACTTCACGAAGGAGTAGAACTTGTTTATTCTTCAGCAAATATGGTATGAATTGTATTACAAAATTCATAACTACATATCCAGCATATGTGGTCATAAACAGTGGTTTAGTTAGAGCATCTTTAATAATTCTTGTATTTATTTTTATCATAAAAGATGAAATCACAAAATCTTTAAAATAAAATGGGCTCAACTCCAACAACTCTTCTATTATATTAACAAAATTTAAAAGTTTGTTATATAATTTAATGAATTTATATAAATATTATATTTATTCAAATCAAACCTCAAATTTCATGTTAAATGTTTTAATGTTATGTCGTTCTCTTTTTTATGAGAGAGAATGAATTTTAAAAGGCAAACAATGAATTTTAAAGATTTCTTCATGAGTATACAAATTTTAAGAGAATCTTCAATAGCTCATGTAAAACTAGAATTATTTCCATTTTAGAGGGAAAAATATCATATTTTGGCTCCAACAGGTCATGTAAAACATCCTATATTTTATAAAAATTGAGAAGAGAGCGAAACATATTCTCTATGTCTATAGAATTCTCAAAATTTGTATATTCATCTGTAAAGCTCTAAAATTTATTGTTTTTCTTATAGAATTCATTTTGTCTCTTCTAAAAAAGGGAAAACGTCATAAAATTAATAAATTTAACATTAAATTTAGAGTTTAATTTGAATAAATATATAATATTTATATAGATACATAAATTATACAAAAAAATATTTAATGTTGTACAATAAAATAGAAGAGTTATTAGAGTTGAACTCATTTTTTAAAAAAAATTTGTGATTTTCATTTCTAGAATAGATAAATTATAAAACGACGGTTAAAGATGTTCTAAAAATTCTGTAAATATAAAAAATTTGTTTTTCTCTCTTTTCATTTTCTGTATTGTTGAGAATGTTATGTATGAGCGGTTGACATGCGCGTAGCCAGCCAAGCCTTCTCATTTGACCCTTCCGAGTGTATGAAAATCAAGCTCCGAAGGTTCATGTGTCAGAAATCCTTCTCATTTGACCCTTCTATCATTTTTTTGTTATGGGGTTGACTACTGTGTCAGAAAACAAAGGATCAGAACAAAGATAAAGACTACTTTAAACTTTGTCCAAATTACCCACATTTTTTTTCTCGATGGTGAGCAATACTCTAGTTAATCCACCATCATTTACTAAAAACAATATATTTTTATGTACTCCTTTTCAATTTTCTACTCGTAATCTTTGTGTGATGTTCTACTCGTTTCTTTAGAGGATATTATATAACTTACAAACAACAAGTTTAAAGATGTTTCCTTTTTTATTTTAGTAGATTTATAGAACAAAACATTGTCAATTCATTAATTTACTACGATAATTAATCAATATATATAATTTATTTAAAAGAAAATTAACAAAATGTTTGTAATGACTTTTGGATTGTGATGAATGAAAATTACACACTATTTATTTTTGAATAAAAAACATAATCAATACATGCAATATATATGTTACCGGTCTATTGAGATTTTGTTACAGAACTATTATTATATACAATAAATTATGATACTCATAATTATAGTTGTTGGAGCTAAAAAAATGTTTCTTTCAAAATTTAGATAAATTTAGTTTTATGTTGAAAATAATCTTAATGATCCTACCAAAGGTAATGATCTATGCATAATTCGTCATGAAAGGAAATATATATGGTGGTGGTCATGAGAGAAAAACGTAAGAATGAATTCAATAGCGTAAGAGATAGGGGCATATTTGCCATTTCGGTAAGTAAATAATGACAAGTTATTGAATTAACGGAGATTTTGGATGGAGGGACACAAAATAGAGTAACTAGTCGAAAATTAGGAGTACAAGGACTGAAGAGTCGAAAATTCCGTCTGTCCTGTTTTTAAGAAAATTTTTCCTACTAATTTCCTCTCACCTTATAATTTTATTCTCACCAGCCAGACTTAGTTTTTAACCTATTTTAGATGTCCAAAATACCCTTGCACTAACTTTTTCTCTTCTCTCCGGTATTGATCGCAGCCTCAAGACGTCATCCTCCCGCCTTCGTCTCAGCGAGTGCATCACCCGCACTAAGGACCACATCAAGGGGCGTTGAGGAGGATGACGACCTTTCTCTCAAATCCGTGCTACAGAGCAACTAACCTTGTTGTCGCCGTCGACGCCCACCTTCGGCCCTGGCATGTGCATCAACTGCACACACGAAGAACGGCATCAGGCAGATCTAGAAGACGGTGTCGATCTGATTATGATATTAGATCTCAATGTGCCGTGTCCCGAGAATGAATCTGAAGAAGCAAAGATCGGTGGCCTTGTCTCTAGCTATTTTTGAAAGTCATTTTGATTGGATCGAATAGATGAAGAAGACAACGAAATGGCAATGGCTATCATTGTAGTACGCATTGGGTTTTTGGCATTTGAATTGTTGAGAGTACATGTCTGGACACCTATGACCATTCATGGCCTTGAGTTTTTTTGTTCATGGCGTTGGAATCGTAATTATAACAGTAGGTAGTTGTGGTGCTAGATCTGCAGAGAATGGGTTGTTCTTTTGTTCTTTTTAATCCATGACATTAGAATTGTTCCAATTTTATCTGATGTCCCCGAAGGGACATGACATAGGAATTGTTATCATAACATTATGTAGTTTTTTGATTAGGATAACAATATGTAGTTGTAGTTCTTGATCTGCAAAGAATGAGACAAGCAATCTAATAGTCTATGTGGGGTCTGATGGGAGATGATCAGAGATCTAATAGACAAACAATATGTTATTATTGTTGAAATATATATTCCACATCGGGAATATAAGACCTTGTCTGTGAGTTTATAAGGGTTTGGGCTACTCTATCTATTGCCAAGTGGTTTTAGAGTCGAACCTCATACTATATCATGGTATCAGAACGGGTTGCCCACGTACACGTGTGAAGCCCAAAGGCCACACAAACTCCACGACCACCCAAGTTGTTATCCACGTGTTAGGCTTAAAGATTCGCCACACGTGCGGGGGCGTGTTGAGATATATATCCCACATCGGGAATATGAGACCTTGTCTATGAGTTTATAAGGATTTGGGCTACTCTCTTTATTGCTAATTGGTTTTGGAGTTGAACCCCAAACTACTTTATCAATTATGCCATTGGTTGTGGTTGATGTGGGGAAATGTGTTAGAAATGCCCTGCCAATGCATTTCCTAAGCTGCAAATTTGCAGCTTGAGGCGTATACTGCTGGAATAGAAGAGGTTTTGTTCGCTTATATGGTTAATAGTTGTAGTTGCTGTTTTTGTTGTGATCTCGATCTATAATTACTACAGCAACATCGTATTCATTATCATGTTGCTTGTGCACTAGACATATAGTTATTCATTCTTTGTCATATAAGATAGATGCCAAAGTTTTATAAAAGCTGGTTTATGAGAGGCAGGTGGATGTAAGACCTCCTATTAGGACAGTATGTCCTCCTACTATCCTTATTTTAGGGCAGTATGTTCCCCTACTATCTTTAGTAGACGATTATATTGTCCTAAATATATATCCTCCTACGGATCTCTAGTTGTCCTCCTGTTGACCTCCTACTGTCTCTAGTATGACCTCTGTTTCCGGGTGGCTCGTGGCCCCTTTAGCGGGTTGCACGGCTCCAGAAATAGCGAACTTCCCTGTATTCCAAGTTTTCCTGTGTAAAGAACAAACACGTCAAAGAGGCGTCCCCGGGTTTACCGAGGGAAGCCACTCCGATGCTTAAGTTAGACACTGTCAATTAAGCATAAAACTCGGGAATAGTCAAGAAGTTTCATCGTCCCTTTATGGGGAGGCATGTGCCGGTATTTATAGTGGCATTGAAGGCAGCATTCCTGTCCCTTTCCAATGTGGGAGTAGTTTCCCTTGCTTTACTTAGTTTTATGGCGAATTGGGCCCAGACAAAGGGCCCAGAGTGGCTTCACATTTAATTGTAACCCGGTAAAGGTGAAATATTAGGTCCCACCTATAAACAAGTCCCCCAAGTCCTCAGTCAAGGGGTACGCTTGGGTGGGGACTTAAAATCGTTTCTTTACCGGGTTACAAAGTTAGCAACCAAACTCGGGGTACCCAGTCCCCCAAGTCCGTACGCAAGCGTAACCCGTAGACACTCTGTACGTTGAGAATTCAAAACGACGTCTCCGGGTTGTAGTGGGGGGAAATTGAAAAGTCTTCAGTTTGAAGTGGGGGAAAACGAAAAGTTTTCAGTTTTGGGACGCGGCATGCACGACACGTGTCGATTTTCTCGAAAAACCGAAACGTCCCTTCAGTGTACGTCTCTAACTGTATAAATAGGGGTTGAAGGTGACAGTTTTGTCTCACCTCCAAACCCGATAACTTTTTCGTGCTTTTGCTGTCACTTTCTTTTGTCGCTGTTCCTTTTGATTCTCAATCTCAAATCGATCTTAAAAACCCCTTGAAGCCCTCAAAAGTAAGGTACTGTTTCTTCTTCCCTCCTTTTTGATTGTTTTAGGACGATTTGTGTACTGCTTCTGGGTTCCCAGGAAGGATTTCTGGGTCTGCGTTTGGGAATTTAGCTTCGTGACACCGGATTACCTGGGTTTTGTTGACGCCCCCGTGTTTTTTTTTGTTTTGCAGATGGCCAACGAAACAATGGACACTCACGTCCCCGAGTTTGCCTCCGTGACCTTCACTGATGGGACCGCTCTTGACCCTCCCGGGTACTCATTGACAGCGGAGGAGATCGTGGAGCTAAGGAGCAACTGGAAGATCCCCGAGTCTGTAGAAATTCGGCCTTTAGAACCCGAGGACCAGTTCTTCGCTCCCGGGGATGGGTGGACGCTGTGCCACGAGTATCAGCTACGCTGCGGCTTGTCACTCCCGCTGAAGGTAGAGGTGCAGTATCTCTTGGCTGCGAGCAACTTCGCAATCGGGCAAGTTGGACCGAACATGTGGAGGCAGCTACTTGGGTTGTGCGTTATGTACAAGGTATTGAAGCAGCAGATGCCGACCTATCACGAGTTACACGCCATGTACCGGGCTGAGTACTCCCGGAAGGCGGGTTTCAGCGGGACCATCCAACTGAAGTCCAAAGCGGTTTTCAAGAAGATCGTCGAGGACCTGCCAACCTCCGTGAGCCGGACCTGGAGGGAGAAAAGTTTCTTGATAAGAAACTTTCAAGACCCGGGATACGCGTTTCAAGTACCGGGTGACTTCCAGCCACTGATGAGTAAGTCCTTCTTTCTCTCCGGATTCTTCTTTCTTTTCTCTATCCCGGGTTATAATTATGTTACTTGTGTTGCAGACGTCCCCGACATTCCTCTGGAGCCGGTGATGGAGAAGAGGATCCGGAGGATGCTGTGGGCCTTTCGGGGGCAAGACGACCGGAGTTCATACCGGCTTTGTAGGCTGTATGTGTACAGCAGGTGCCGGTTGATGGAGCTCCCAGGTTTGTCTCGTGTTCCTTCAACTTTTGTTGTTAAATGCTTCTTGTGTAACGGGCTATATGTGTTTCTGCAGCTCTTCTCCCAATGGAGTTTACGAAGCGGAAGAACCCGGGAATATACGACGGTTTTGAAGATAAGGCTGTTTGGGCCGGGATCCGGACACAAGCAACGGATGGTCAATTATACGACATTAACCTGACCACGAAAGCGGCTTTCCTGCGCCCAGAAGCAGAGCAAGGGGATACTGAGAAATTCCTCGTGGACACCTTGCACTTCAACGAGATCCCCGGGTACCTTGCTGAGGTACTTGGCACGGAGATGTACCAGGAGTTAGATGAAGAGATTGTGGGGAGCCCCGCGGAGGTGGCGGAAGACCCGGTGATTGAAGAACCGGTGACTCAATTTACCTTCGCCGATGAAGAGATTGAAGAACCGGTGATGAGCGCGGTTCCCTCGTCTGTGCTCCCGGGTGAGGAGGAGTTTACCGAAGAGGATGACGACGGGTGTGAAGAAGTTGTCGGTTTCGAAGGGGTGGCGAGTGAGAACCCTGAGGGGAGTAACGGGAGCGACGAAGTGCATGAAGTGGAACCCGTCCCCTCCCACAAACGCACCCGGGAGGCATCCAGCTCGGCAAGGTCCGAGAGGAAGAAAAGGAGGAAGGAGAGGAAAGAGAGGAGGGAGAGAAAGCAGCACCGGGATACTGACGAGATAATGGAGGAGTTGGCGAGCGGGGGAATGGCGGACGTGGTCATCCAAAGGATGGTAGCGGACTTGAAGAATTGTGCCGCCGACTCCTATGTCCTGGAGCATCAGGACCCGTTGATCGTAGCCCGGAGGACGCAGGAGAAACTGATGCGAGTTAGTGTTTCCTTCGTGACTTGTGTTGGGGGTTTCTTTTTTTTTTCTTTGATACTAACCCGCTGAATTGTTTTTTGTAGGCGGTCAGGATGTCATACTTGGCAACCGATCGGCTAATCAACGAAGGCATCCCCGAGAGAGAGAGAGTGCTCAGGGACGACCTCCGGGCGGCCCGGGATCAAGTGACGGCGAGCGAGGAATGCCTGGCTCGGGTCCGGGAAGAGGCAAGCTCATCAGCCATTGCGTCGTGTGCGGAGTTGGCCAAGGCAGAAGAAAAAATAGCAGACTTGGTGGCCAAGAACTCGGAGTACGAGAGAGTCATCGAGGGTCACCGGGAGGACCGGTGTGCTCAAGATGCTGCTATTGCTCAGCTTACTCAACAGAATCAAGCGCTGCAGCAGCAAGTGACTTCTCTGGAGCAGCAGAAAGGAGCGTTGGTGCAGGCTGTTTCCCGGGCCAGGAACTCTGCTGTCTCCGAGTTTCTAGCAAGTCCAGAGTTTGAGCTGAAGCTGCGGTCGGCGAGGGCTGAGGCTCGTGCCGAAATTGTTAGCGCCGGGATTCGCCAAGGGTGGCTCGACAAAGCCGGGTATGATGGTCACCAAGGTCATGTCAGACCCGACGAGGCTGCAGGCACCTCCCGGTCGACTCCTGCCATGGTTGCAAACCCTAGGGCTCCTGCGAACCCGGCTTGGAGTCCCCCGGTTCGTTCTTCAGCAGCCCGGAGAGGTACTTCCCGTGGTGGGATTGTCGGTGGTCCTCAAAACCGGCCACCGCTCCGTAGGGGACAGTTTATCATACGGCCCCGGGGAGGACGTGGCGGCTCGAGCACTGGCGGTGGTAGCGGGTCTGCAGCGCCCTGAGCTGGAGCCTAAGTATTTGTCTTTGCTTTTGTAGTGTAGTCTGTTTTGTAGCGGTTTACTGCTCTTGTAATTGACTTTCGAATAAAAGTATTCAAGCTATTGGCATAATTTTTCCTGTCAAATAACACGTTAACTTGATGCATATCTCGCAAGTGTAGAAAAAATTTACATATGGTGCCGGTCTGGCATGTTATCGTCATAAAATAACAATAGGCCCGGTAGGGCTTTACCGGTCCGTTAGGGCTTCCTGTCAAATAACACGGTAATGTAATGCATAATATACAAGTGTTGACAAAATGTACGCATATTGCCGGTTTGGCATGTTAACATTATAAAGTGAAAATGGGGCCGCTCAGGCTTTACGGGTCCGTTAGGACTTCCATGGGCCGCTAAGGCCTTGGGTGGGAATGTCTTTCTATAACACGGTATTTTTCCCTGTAAAATAACACGTTAAACTGATGCATAATTTGCAAGTGTGACAATTCACATATATAGTGCCGGCTTGGCATGTAAATAACAATAGCGCCGCTAGGGCTTCACGGGTCCGTTAGGACTTCCAACCCGATGCATAACCTGTAAGTGTTAACAAATTTCACATATAATGCCAGTTTGGCATATAAATAAAGATAGTGCCGCTAGGGCTTTACGGGTCCATAAGGACTTTCAAGGGCCGCTAGGGCTTTCACGGGCCCGTTAGGATTTCCAAGGGCTTCCTGCCAAATAACACGGTAATCTGATGCAAAATATGCAAATGTTGACAATTTATACATAATGCCGGTTTGGCATGTAAATAAAAATAGGGCCGCTAAGGCTGTACGGGTCCGCCAGGACTCAAAAACTGAAATAAGGCCGTGAAAGGCTTGCAATATTTCAAGTTAAGGAGATTACCAGAGATTATCGGAGATTTCTGAGTTTGACAGTGAAATAAGGCCTTTAAGGCTTGCAATATTTCACGTCATGTAGACCGGAGATTATCGGAGATTTATCGGAGCTTGCCGAGTTTTGACCATGAAATAAGGCCGTGTAAGGCTTGCAATATTTCATGTCAAATGGAGATTATCGGAGATTATCGGAGATTTATCGGAGCTTGCTGAGTTTTGACCATGAAATAAGGCCGTGAAAGGCTTGCAATATTTCATGTCAAATGGAGATTACCGGAGATTATCGGAGCTTGCTAAGTTTTGACAATGAAATAAGGCCGTGAAAGGCTTGCAATATTTCATGTCAAATGGAGATCGCCTGCATTCACTCAACAAACTGATTGATAGACATAACCCGGTCGGGTTTTATGTGGTCCTAAAAGGTTTTATATATAACATCAAAATATAATGAATTTGGACATTTGTAGATAACTCGGTACCTACTTGGCATGTATGCACTGTCAATAGTTCGCGGGTTTTCATAACCTGGAGGATTCCCTCCTAGGGTCATTACATCAGCAAGTCTGGCTGATGTCTCATTGGCATTTCCACCATTGTTCTTCAAAATATCGAGCGAGAGGTCTTGAGTTCGACTCTCAACGGGAGCACCAATTGTTTCCGGGTGGCTCGTGGCCCCTTTAGCGGGTTGCACGGCTCCAGAAATAGCGAACTTCCCTGTATTCCAAGTTTTCCTGTGTAAAGAACAAACACGTCAAAGAGGCGTCCCCGGGTTTACCGAGGGAAGCCACTCCGATGCTTAAGTTAGACACTGTCAATTAAGCATAAAACTCGGGAATAGTCAAGAAGTTTCATCGTCCCTTTATGGGGAGGCATGTGCCGGTATTTATAGTGGCATTGAAGGCAGCATTCCTGTCCCTTTCCAATGTGGGAGTAGTTTCCCTTGCTTTACTTAGTTTTATGGCGAATTGGGCCCAGACAAAGGGCCCAGAGTGGCTTCACATTTAATTGTAACCCGGTAAAGGTGAAATATTAGGTCCCACCTATAAACAACCTCCTATTGAGAGTTGTATGACCTCCTATTGAGAACAGTATGACTTCCTATTGAGGGCAGTATGACCACCTACTGGGGGCAATATGACCTCATACTAGGTGGGGATGTAAGACCTCCTAGTAGGGGCAGATGGATGTAAGACCTCCTATTAGGGCAGTATGACCCCCTACTACTCCCAATATACGATCATATTGCCCTAAATATATACCTTCATACGGACCGTACCCCTAATTGTCCCCTGGTTGACCTCCTACTGGGGGCAATATGGCCTCCTACTAAGGGCAAGTGGATATATGACCTTCTACTGGGGCAGTATGCCCCCTTACTACCTCTAGTATACGCCCCTATTGTCTCTAATACATACCCCTAGTTGTGTCATGGGAGGCCTCTTACTGCCCCAAGAATGCCCTACTGCTATTGGAGGCAGTATGACCTCCGACTAAGGGCAACTATGGGTAATATGACCACCAACTATCCTTAGTAGACGATCAACATTCATTGGAGACTAGGCAACTGTCATTTTACTAATAATGTTGTCTGTTGATCTAGATGTTTAGATAATGATTTGGCTCTAGTTTTGGTGGTGTTGATTTTAGAATGGAAAAAACTTTCGTCCGATCTAGATAGGATGAAGTTTCCCGTTCGATCTCCAAGTTAGACTATGTGTACAATATCAATCGTAATCTTAACCGTTCAATAGTTGAATTAACCAATGAAGATCATCTATACAAAAAATCAATGTAAAAAAAAGATTGTTTGTTTGCCCGAATGCATCAAACCAAATGGACAGTTCCTGAGCTTTTATGATAATCCATTCATTTTGTTCGATGCATTCGGGCGAGCAAACAATCTTTTTTTACATTGATTTTTTGTATAGATGATATTCATTGGTTAATTCAACTATTGAACGGTTAAGATTACGATTGATGTTGTTAAAAGT
Source organism: Comarum palustre (assembly GCA_951800085.1). Lineage (NCBI taxonomy): Eukaryota > Viridiplantae > Streptophyta > Magnoliopsida > Rosales > Rosaceae > Comarum > Comarum palustre. The sequence continues at coordinate 19,687,409 of OX637579.1, forward strand.
ACATTTTAAGGAGATCGAACGAACTACCCAAGTATTTTCCTTTTAGAATTAGTATAAGGAAATGTGTTGTATTGTGTGTTTGAGTCGATTGGAAGTGGTTTATCTTTGAATGCGTCGGAAATTCCAGTATGTATGTGAACAAATTGCATCTGGACGTCTAGTAGATTTTCCTCATTTTGTGCTAAGAAAGTGGAGAGATTTTGGTACTTCTATTATGTTTCAAATAAATTAATAGATAAAGTGATTAGAGAGTGAATCTGAAACTTTAAATGCGTGAAATTGTAGTAGAAGAAAGTTGTACTTACTGGAAAGTAAATAGACTCACCTCTAATATTTCATGTGTTGTACATGTATGATTATTTGTGTATGAGTCAACCACCTGACATATTTATATACTATAATCAATGTGCATAATTTTTCTAGTCTTGCTCTTTATTTATATACATATAGAGCATGACTATATATATATATTTTGATGGACTTAAATATTCTTGCTTTGCAGGACCATCCCCATTGCATACAACTACCATTGTGGAAAAGTTTACTCAGTAGTTGGTTGATGAGTACAAACACAGGTTATGCCACGGAGCCCATGTCAACTTTTTTGGAGTATCACGTATGTAGTTGTCTTTTCATGGCATTGTTACTATAAAAATAAAGGACATTTTTTATTATCCAATGTGTGATGGCAAGAGTTTGTAATCTGTTTTTGTGTTTAACAAAGATGTTGAACATATAATTCTGATGAGGGTCTTGGGTGGACAGTACTAAAAGTCATCTACTACCCTTAATATGTTGTCTATTGTCCCTAGTAGGTTGTCTATTACTGATCGGTAGAAGTTTTATGCTAATGAAACCTGCACTATGACCATGTATCAAGGTCCTATTGACCTCAGTAGGAGGTTCTATTGCCCTTAATAGAAGGTCATACTGACCCCAGTAGGAGGTCCTGCTGCTCCTAATAGGAGGTTCGGTCAACGATCGTCGGAGTCCGGTCAACGGTCATCAGAATCTGGTCAATGGTTGCTTGAGTATGGTCAACGATCAACGGAGACCATTCAATGGTCATAGGAGTCCGGTCAACCGTCATAATATTTTTTATTACAAAATAGACTTTTATTATTTCTATAATGGTGTATTATAGTTTATTTAATTCATTAAAAATAGAAATATTTTTTTGTTGTTTAAGTTGGTTCTTGAAAATTTTAAAATTATTCTAGGATATTTGATATATATGTGTGTCTTGGTCCATGCCTTGTATATATGTGTGTCTTGGTCCATGCTTGTGCCCTAGTTGTAATAGGTTTACATTATGGACTATCCCAATCTATGTAGGATTAGACTTATCCCAATCCATATAGGATTGGTCCATTGTACTTAGAGTGAGTCTCTATATAAAGAGCTCCTCCCCATTCATAATGATAAGATGGTTTTCCATTCATTCTATAGCAGCACATATTCTACAATACGTTATCATGCACGTAGCTCTAAACCCCAAAAAAGAGAAAGTAGGCCACCGAAAAAAAAAAAATTTCTGTCGCGCGCACCACCACCGCGCGCACCCCTATGCACCTGCGCACCAATAAACCCTAAAATCTGTCTCAGGTTTCAAACGCCAATATCGACAGAATAATTTCCGAATTGGCTTTCGTCACCAACAGAGAAGTTGAAGATATGGCTCATACGCTTCCAAAGCCGCCGGCCTCACCCCAAGAACCGGCCGGAAAGCAACCGAACCGGCCGCCGAAATCCCCAGACCGGCCGAAATGTTTAAGAAACCGGTTCGGGCACTTTCAGAACTCCGATTTCAGTGAAATTTGGAGAGGTGATGCACAAGGATGTCAGGATCCTTCAGCCAAAAGGAATCCCCCAGAACCGGAGTAAAAGTGGGTGAACCGGTCTTTCCAATGGCTTCAACGCGTATAGGAATCACTTTTCCTTGAGGAAAACGGGTTGTATTCCTAATTTCTCTTTGAATCCTTTATATGGTTGATGTTTTTCAATGATTTGCTATTGTTTTATGGCAAGATTAACTAACCATATGATTTTCATGTGTTTTATGGCCTTCACATGCGACAATTCATGATGGAATTGCGCGAACAATCGCCGAACGCGTATGGACTTGAGCATGGAAGCTTGGAGCAGCTTATATAAATGCAGTCTATTTGGCAGACTAGCAAGTAAGCTTTACTTTTGAGTAATTTCAAAGTTCAATAACCTCGGGGAACATAAAATATGTTCCTTCCTTCTCTATCCCCATTCTATGCTTGGGACGTTTGTCTTTGTAGGTTATTATGAAAATCCTAAAACATGTGCATTTGACTACCGGCACCACTACCCCACATGCTGCTTGATGTGCGCTGCTGACGAGCATTGTGCTCTGGCGCGTGCACAGCTACCGAGCGTTGTGCCCTGACACACGTGCGCTGCTGCCGAGTGATGTGCTCTAGCGCGCTCACCTACTGACAGTATGTGCACCTGCCTTTGTGCGCGTGCACGTTGCTGCCAGGGCTTGCCTCTGTGCACGCGTGCGCTGCTGCCGAGCACCGTATGTGCACCTGCCCCTGTGCGCGTGCACGCTGCACCGTCCATTGTCCTCATGAGTGCCGATTAAGAGCATCATGGAGAAGAGCATGAGTCCTAAGGTGTCGCCAATAAGTATATTTGGGACAATTGACTCAAACAAGCTATGACATTTGGTCATACCGGGTGAGATATGCGAGCCAGAATTGTTTGATATTCTTGGGCGTCCATTCCCCCGATAACAACGAAATACGCCATGATTGTATGTTGTGTTTGTGCGCCGACATGATGTCCTCGGCAGCCGCACGGTACACATGGATTCGTTTTGTAACGCTTGTTCTTTAGCTAAGTAAGGTGAAAGATCCTCTTATGCTATGCCACAAAAGATGTCATTCTTATTGAAAATCTAAAAATGGATTATGTATACCGATGCAACCAACGTATGGATACCGTATACGTTTTTTTGGTGTTGGTTGAAGGGCTAACACACTGGTCATGTGTTGCACCATCGTCTACCACATGCTGCTTATGTATCTATGGGATCACTACCCATCCCTGAAGAGGGACATGCAGGCATGTATTAATTCATCCACGACTTACCATCATTGCATTGATGCACGACAGCTCGTAACTGTGTGCTAGGATTGACACATAGTTGTAATCCTTGAACTCGGCGGGATAGTAACGGATCTCCAAGCCTTGAGTTCCACAATGTGCCAAATTGGACTGCCACAGTGCCCAATGATGATGTGTCGAATGAGATGAATATGTTCTAAGGTTGGATAAGAGTCATTTTATTGCTCTCCACCTTAAGCTCCTTGACAGACGATCTCCTTAGCCGTTACACTGCGGATTGTCACTTTGAGACTGTATTCCCGCCGTTAGGGGGAGATACGAACACCATGGTTCAAGTGGGAACGACGTGAATTTCGTGGTTGGTTACCACTAAGTCTCAACATGATCCCCATAAAACTATAGTGACGAGATCAATGTTGCATATGTCTGTAAGGAATGATGTCCTACCAAGAGGATATGGCTCGACCAGATTGAGGTGGTCTTGATGCCATGGCTCGGCCATATTGAGATGGTCTTGACGCCGTCACCTTGTGTGGTGATGTGAGGGCGCCATAATGTGACAACATGGTGTCCTAGACCTTGTGGCTCCCTGAAGGTTAGGTTGAGGCCCTTGGGTTCGATATACACTCGCACTGAGAGAGAAAGCGAGTTTGGCACTACTGGTCCATTGATCAGTGATACTCACTCCGTCTCATGTTAGTCTGAATTGTGACTATCATTGGGGGACGCCTCAACGTCAAAATCCAATTCATAGAAAGAGATCTCTATAATGACTACACTAGTATACATGAGGACGTGAGATGATGAGTTTATCGAACCACATTTTTGTTGATATGTCGACAAAGTGTATTGACCTAAAATGGGAAGATGCGACCCGGACAAAGGGATAGGTCCTTGGGCAGGTGTTGCCGACACCGCAAGTGTAAACCCTATCAATTAAACCTTTGTGAGTTAGCGTAGTGAGAACAAGAGTCTCAGACTCCCTTATGGCGCAAGGTTTCTCATAAACACGCACTGGGATCGACTACGATGAGATGTACTCTCGTAATGGATGTTATTGCACTCCACTACCTTGTCAGTTTGGTAGTTCCCCAATAACTGTACATGCAGCCCTATGAATATGATTATAGTGACGTCTTTATGGGATCAGAGATATGCATGAAGATCTTAAATAGACTTCATAAGCCAAATCAAGTGGAGCTTGCATTGGCCAAGTGTTTTGGACGCATAGTACATGACTCCTTGATTTCAGATGGGATATGATGAATAATGCCATTGCGTATTGATTCCGGATGATCGCAGTATATGCTGGATATCCGATGTTGGGATGGAAAGTATCTTGGAAAAGACATAATCTCGTATTGAAGTCGATTCGATTGTGTATTGATAATGTATTGCCATCAATCGGCTTAGGTCCTCTGAAGAAGAGTGGAACCTTCATATGCTTCCATGATTAGTCAAGGTCTTTACTCCAAGAGAGAGTGATCCGTTTAATCAAAAGAAAGACTTGACCTCACCTTCATTCGTTATAAAGCTAAGTAGCTTTGCGCCCACGCAATGCCAATGATATGGCAAAGGACATCACTTGAATACTCTAAGAGTATCTGGCATATTCAATCCCTATGGCATGAGAGAAAGGTTGTTGCCTATGCCATCGCTAGCCATGCATGAATCGAGATGCATCAGAAGCGGAATCATAATCTAGGCACCGGTTGGTTTAGTGGCCGAGTTGCCGGACATATGGCACGTTGCCTGTGCACGCTGCCTGTGTGCTCTGCCTGTGCGCGCTGCCTGTGCGTGCTGCCTGTGCACGCTGCCTGTGCGCTGCCGGGGCGCTGTCTGTGCACTGCTGCCAGACACTATACGTGCACCTGTGCACCTGATGCCGAGCGCTGTGCACGCCAGCTGCCAAGTGCTGTGCATACAGCTGCTAGGCACCGTGCACATAGCTGCTGGCATTGAGTAATGCCACATTTGAGACATGTTGAAAGAGCATACATATGCCAAGTTGTCAAAACAGCTCCGTGGTCACTAAGGATCCGGAAGCGCCCTATGAATGATCTTGAGATCAGGGGGAGATGCAGATTTGAAAAAAGTCTAGCATATACATGTCATGATCAAATGTGAAGGGTGTGGTTGTTTGTGTCAACCATGTTACACTCTTTTTCCCTTAGTCACAGCTTTTTGTCCCACTGGGTTTTTGCTTGACAAGGTTTTTAACGAGGTAACATTGCATGCACCGCTAAGACCATTGATCTCCATTTGTGGTTGATCATGGCAGACTTGTTTAAGTCTTGGCTCACATCTACTCTTGAGAAGCATGTTGGAATGCACCATTCATCAGAAAAATCTGATTGAAGTACACATCAGGGGGAGCATCACATGGCGAGTTCTCAATGGAGTAGTTGTACTCTTTTTCCTTCGACCAAGGTTTAGTTTTCCCACAGGGTTTTTGTTACTTGGCAAGGTTTTGATAAGGCAACACCGTAAGCACCATACCAGCATGAAGACACGCGACACAAGGGGGAGTATTCTAGGATATTTGATATATATGTGTGTCTTGGTCCATGCCTTGTATATGGGCTTAGCCCAATGGGCCTTATGCTTGTGCCCTAGTTGTAATTGTGCCCTAGTTGTAATAGGTTTACATTATGGACTATCCCAATCCATGTAGGATTAGACTTATCCCAATCCATATAGGATTGGTCCATTGTACTTAGAGTGAGTCTCTATATAAAGAGCTCCTCCCCATTCATAATGATAAGATAGTTTTCCATTCATTCTATAGCAGCACATATTCTACAATAAAAATCTTATTTTGTTTGTGAAAATAAAAATCTTCAAATTAAGACATGTGGCGTTACCCCTAAAATACAAGGAATAATCAATATTTAATTCTTAATTATCTTTAATCGGTAGAATGCTAGGTTCTTCTACATTACGTATAGTCATATTTTATGGGATATGTTATTAGCTATACTGTCAATAATATCTTTACTCGACAGTCACAAAAACACATGCCAAATTGGACTTGACTATCTCAAGCATGCCCAAAAATTGACAGTCAATTGTTATTTTGCTAGCTATACCGACGTTGACGTACTTTATTTTGCTAGCTAGCTAGCTGTTGATCAGTTCAGTCCCACTTCTTTGATTAACATAGTTTATGCCGATCACTTAATCATACAACGTGCTTAAATTACTGGGTTCAAAACAGCCAGTGGTATGTGTATTACTTAACTTGAAGTATCTACCAACTTGTTTGATAACTCAGTAAACATTGGTGAACCAATTCAAAGTCGAAAATTCATTCAAAGTCGAATTTTTTGTATGCATGTGTTATTAGAAATATGGAAGAGATATTGAAGAGTAATGTATTTCATATCAGAAAAGTGATAAATAAAATATAATTCATAAATGAGTAGATCATTCTTAATTGTACCGAAACCTTTTGTGAATAAAACTCAGTACCTGTTATGTTTGGATAATATCGGTGCACGGATGATCTACTAGTCATACTTGTCACCGTTTAATATGGTATCAAAGTGGGTCTCTCTCCAATCAGTTTCCTAATTCTTATAGGTCTGATTTGGGTTCATTCTCTTCACTCAGTTCGAGATTTTCTCGTCATTCTTCTGGGCTCTATCTCTTGTCTAGTTCACATGGGTCCGATCTGGGTTCATTCTCTTCGCCTAGTTCGGGTTTATCTCGATTTGTTCCGTCACATATCATCACGTGCAAACTTTGAGTTAGGTTGCATGTGAGTGGCGTGTTGAAAATATTGAAGAGTAATATATTCCACATCAAAAAAGTAATAAATAAAATATAATTCATAAATTGGTAGATCATTTCTAATTGTATCGATGCCTCTTGTGAATAAAACCTAACACCTTAAAGTTTGTTAAATTAAGATAATATTAATACACGGATGATCTACGGGCCACATTTATCTTCATTTAATATGTTCAAACGAAGCAAATATTTATCAGAAAATCTGGTATGATGCACCAAAATGCTTGATTGGAAGTGTATATATGTTAATCCCAGTTGCTATATCATAATTCCACTTGCAGTATCTGAAATCCTGTCTACTTGATCAAAGTACGATGTGCTTTATAAACATCTTAATCTATTGACTTGTGTGGCAAGAGATCGAAGTCTAGCTAGTTTATTGGGATTGTGTCGAGATACCAAACTGCCTGCCGTTTTGATGATCATGATTTGAAAATTTACCAAGATGTTAGTTTTAACTAAATCTTAGGGTGCTAGCTAGCCAGATTGGCATAATGTGGATCTCATGGGTAAACTTCTCACAGGCATGTACATGCAGGGTAAATTTGATATGAGTTTTTGTTTTCGTCTTTTAGTTTTACTTGAATCATGCATAGATCTCATCAGAGAGGTGAAACTGTGTAAGAGTTTATTTTGATAAATATAATAAGGTAATTTATTACAACAGAGTGGTTTAATATGTTAAAAAGAGTGCTTGACTGGTTTAGACATCTCTTTAGAAGTGTATACTTTAGTTATTTTGGTTTAATATATTAAAAAGAGTGCTTGACTGGTTTAAACATCTCTTTAGAAGTGTATACTTTAGTTATTTGATTTTATTTTTGGTTTGATTCTTATCAAAGACATGTTTATATTGAGTTTCTGTTTCTCTTTAGTAGCATACTTTAGTTCTATAGTTTTTTTTTCAGTCAGACCTAACAGTAGGTAAACTATTATATGACTCCGTCTATTTTTTCTTTTAATAGATTGACGCTAATTTATATATATATATGCATTTATTTACAAACTGATTGTGTTATCGATTTTTTTTTCTCAACTCAATAGCTATTAAGTTTTAATCCTGTTAAATAAAATTTCTAGTTGCTCACACGATGGATTACTCTGTTGAGACTTGAAACTTGAGACTTGAAACAGTCTTACATATGATAGTCAAGTCATTTACATCGTACAACTCTCCAATTCAAAGAAATATTTACAACTCCTAAAAAAAGAAATATTTACCATGCAAGCATTTACCATATACGTGGAGGGGTAGCTGTCACTCTGAGCTGTACGACAAAGGGTGAACTGGTGAAGGCCATTTGGTCATTTTATATCACGTGAAGGCCATTTGGTCATTTTATATCACGGTCCATCCTAAGCCATTCTTGGCAGCCACGCAACATCCAACCGGTGATGAAAATCTGAACCAATAAGAATAAAGATAAGAATGTTATAAATGACGAGGTAAATGCCAACGAAGGTTCCACATTATGACATGTCCATAGAAGCTGTGTCAATTCTCCTCGTACAAAAGCCCCTCCCATCCCTCTTCAATTCCACCTCATTCTAAAACCCTTCCCAACTCTTAAACACCCCCCCTCTCTCATTTCAACAAAACCTCTCACAAATCCTAAACTCTCTTCCAAGCTCAAGAATGTGTGGCGGAGCTATAATCGCTGACTTCATCCCTCGCAACCGCCGCCGTGTCTCCACCGAGATATGGCCGGCCAATATCTTCATCAACTCAGATCTCACCCCACCTTGTCAGAAGGTCGACTTACCTCCGATCAAAACACCCCGACCCATTTCAGGTATGCATGCTCTTCCTTTCCTACCATGTCTTTAAAACATGAAAATTTAATTTCGATTAGATAAATGAGTGAGGCTCATGTTTTACACAAAACAGGGTGCGTGCAAGAACAGAAGCCCGCCAAGCGGCAGAGGAAGAACCTCTACAGAGGCATCAGGCAGCGCCCATGGGGAAAATGGGCCGCTGAGATTCGTGACCCGAGAAAAGGAGTCCGAGTCTGGCTAGGTACTTTCAACACCGCTGAAGAAGCGGCCAGAGCTTATGACAGGGAGGCTCGCAAAATCCGCGGCAAGAAAGCTAAAGTTAATTTCCCTAATGAAGATGACCAGGAGTACAACCCCCATCAGACTCATCTGAGAGATTCCAAATCCAACCCTGCTCATCCATTTCAGCTTAATAATACAGGACATTTCAGTGGCAACCATCATATGGGATATGATCTGAACCAGACCTCAAATTCAAATGGGTTTGTTGTGAATACTACTGACCCGATTGTGTTTTCTGGGGAAGAAAATTCCGGGTCTGGTTCGGAGGGGACTTACTCTTCAACAGCGTTGGTGGGTTGCAATCACAATGGGAAAGAGAAAGAGGAATCGATACAAGGGAATGCGACTGTGGCTACTAATCAGGAGAGTGAAGTTCAAAAGCTTTCTGAGGAGCTAATGGCGTATGAGAACTACATGAAATTCTATCAGATTCCATATCTGGATGGGCAGTCGGTAGCCCCTGTGAATCCTGCTGCTCAGGAAAGCATGGTTGGTGATCTTTGGAGCTTTGATGATGAGAATGAGAACGTTCCTGCTTCTCTCACCACTTCATTTGATTGATCGTTGTTGGTCGAATTGATGAGCTTGTTCGTTAATTTTTGTTTAATTTCTGTTTCAGTCCTAGTCATTAACACTGTATCAAACGGCTAATTTTATGTAATTTGTTGTCGAAGGTTTGAATATTTTCAGTACCCTTGTCATTTTTCATTTTACTTTCTTGTGATCGTTCATGTTAAGGAATTGTTCTGCAGCAAATCTATTTCCCCAACAACACTCTGTTTTTATCATGATCACCAAAAGAATGTAAAACGATTTTTTATGGGAAGCGTGATAGGTATTGTAATCGTTCATGAATCATATTCCAGATAAGAGTCATTAACAAATTTCCACAAAAAAAAGAAGAAATAATGTTAATGGTGGTAGATTTGGTTGGTGGATGACTGCATCTCCATGATGATGAATGATGCTGCAGACTTTGCAAGTTGCATGACTCCGGGTGGTTCTTTTTGGGAGTTGGGAATCCCATTTCTCATTCCCAGCAGCGCTATTGGTTTTGAATACCTTTCATTTCTTTCTAATTGTGGGCGCCAATAGATCCCCACCTTTATAAAACTAGTACTTATTACCATCCAGCCATCATTCAAACTTGTACGTCTGTTGTACTCTCTCATAAATCAAACTCGAAGTTTTGGACTGGGTTATAAATTTAATAAATTATACTTTATTTATCAATCAAATTAGAATTTAATTATATATTATTTAAATAATATACTATACTTTTAAGGACATAAACTAAGATAAGTTGATATCCATATGTCATCTGTCATTATATATTTTATTAAATTAACATTAATGACATTTTTAAGACAAATTGATATTCATTTGTTATCTGTCATTATTTAATTTATCAAACTACCTTTCACTACATATTCAATTCTCAGCTGACGTGATGTGATGTGCTGCTACTGCTGAGTTTAAATGTGCCATTGTCAGGTTTGAAAGCACTACAGTCTGCACTATTCCAATTTTTATGACAATTCATTGATGTTGTCGCATTGCTACTGCCCGCACTATTCCAATTTTTCTGACAATTCATTGATGTTGTCGCATTTTTCTGACAATTCATTGATGTTGTCGCATTGCTACTGCCCGACTCTACTGATGGTGCACTTCTACTACCAGATCCTGATGCTAGAGCTCTGCTACTGTCAGATCCTGATGCTAACACGCTGCTACTGTAAACTTTAATGCTAGCGACTACATATTCTTCTGCTGCTACTGCCGACTACTGTTAGTCTGCTACTGTTGAATGAACCTGCTACTGCCTATTAATCTTCACTCCCAAGCTGCTACTACCTATTACTGTATACTCCAAAGCTGTTACTGTTGAGTTTTATTACTCATCTGCAAATTTACCATTTTAAGTTCCAACAGTCGCAGAAAATTACACATCCAACAAATCTCAACACCAACCGTAACAACATACCATTCAAAAAGACCACAGTAGCAGCAAATTACCATTCCAACAGACCACAATAGTCGAAAATTACCCTTCCAATCTCAATAGTAGCAGTAAAGGACAAAGACAGATAACTCTGATCACCATCATGTCCCTCATAGAAACACAAATCACAAAGAGGAGATGAGAGAAAACATATATGATTTATTCCAATCTCTGTGACTAATCTTCTATAGATGATCTTTCCAAAGAGAGAGAATGTCTTCTCAACCACACTGATTTGATTTTAGTGGCCCGACCGAAGTACCCTCTATATATGCAGCAGAAGCGGTTGGGCATGGTGGATCGATGACTGAATCTACCTTTGGTGGATTTGCGTTATGATCGGGCTGTGAACACTGTCATGGAAGGAGGAGAGAGAGAGGAATGGATATGACGAAAAAAGAAGAATAGATCTGAAAAAGACGATGGAAGAGAAGAGAGTTAGAGAAGTGAGGGTATTATAGTCAATTAACAATGAAATTTGGATCAGGCCTGATGCAATAAATTTTTAGTTTGGGCTTATGGAGTAATTTGTATAACAAATTATGAAAGTGAAAAATTTTGTGTTTACAAATTTCATTGGACCTTTATATGCAATTCTCTCAAATTATAAATTTCATTGGGATGAGCTAGCTGTCCTTTAGGCCCAATTGTAAGAGCCATGGCCGAGTCTGCTATTGTTCAACCAGGTGAAGCTTCGAACGTAAGATTCAAAGTGGACTTGTAAATAAAACATACGGTGTTTTGAGTGTTAGTTGATATATTAAAATTTTAATCTCCGTTGATTTAAAATTCATCATGAGATCGTAATAATAAGGTCCTTATTCAAAACTCTTAGTTGAACAAAAAATAGTAAACAAAATGTAAACAACCCTTACAAAGGCGATAGGTGCCTTCAGTGTATATCTAATCAGAAAGGACCAATTAGCTCCAAATCAACTTCAGTTATCTACACCGACTACAGGCCAATTTATAGGAGGGGGGTTAAGGGGCTCGAAAGGTACAAGTCGAAGATATTAATATGAAGAATTGATTTTGAGTTAAACAAACAAACAAAGCAGGTTCATCAGCCTACAGTAGTGCGAGACTGATTAGGAAACCTAAGCTGCAGCTTGACATGATAAGCGGATTCGGCACCGGGCGATTGCTGATCACTTTGAGAAAAAACAGCTAGTCCGCGAGCAAAAGCAAACGATCCTGTTCCACCCATCACGGTGAGTTCTTCTCTGTCTTTGCGGGAAACATGCTTGGCCTGAACGCTAAGGCTACCCGAATACTCAGGCCTGTGAAATGTGAGGTAAATGATATTGAATGCCGACTGTGCGAAGTCTTCCATAGGGATAATGAAACCTTGAGCCTTTCCAACTACCCGAGAAGTGTTCTCGGGTCCCTCCGTGAGCTTGCGGTGGAAGATGAATGCTCCAGTGTCTGCTTGTGCTGCCGACTGTTGCACATTGGAGCTTGCAATGTGTGGCTGCTGGATGTACAAGGAAAGGTCCAGCCAAGGCGGCGACGCCTTTCTTTCAGGTACTGGAGAAACCAACGCCAGAAGAATCACAGTGAGTGTTGCCAAAAGGACTGCAGCGCAAAATATGAAACCAGGCAGCATCGTTCATGCATTGAAACTGGAACTTGTTGCTTTGGCAGTTGGAGGAATATTATGTCTCTTGAGAGGCCATTTAATACAGTTTCCATTGTTGATTAGGCCAACTAATCCACAACGAGACTTCCTTAACCAAACCAATACCATCAAGCATGTGACGTTCCACAAGGTCACTATTATGACCAACAAGAAAAAGACAAACTTATAATTCTAAGTTATTCTACAATTATAGGAAGACTGCCATATCTATCAACTTCATAGACACCACTTAAACATTATACTCTCAAGGCATTAACAGATTTAAACTGAATGAAAAAACTAGGATAAAAGGAAGCAGATTAGTTTCACCGTAGTGCCTAATTCATAATAATCTTAATCCAAATGATTCCACAGATCAACATCCTATGGTGGTATATCCAAAGTGCATCAAGAATTCAAGAGCATAATAACCATCTGGTGTTCACAATCTTTACCCTCAAAACAACAATTGACCAGAACATCAAAAGCAGAGAGCAACACTGAACATCTATTATCTATATCAATCTGGGTAAGCATGCTTGGTTGTGACAGAATAAGAATCTGCAAGGATATCCCATGCTTAAGATATGTAGATTAGTAAGAAGTGGAAACAAAAGTAATTTTCAGATAAGGCAAAGGACTAAGCCATCCATTTGGATAGAATATAAGACATAAAGACAGGAAGACAGCCTAGCTTAATAAAATCCATTGGCAAAACAGCAGAAATTTGAAGCACATAAAACATCTGACAGTATTTTAAGTCACTTCATGCAATATATTCCAAACAGAGGCCACCAAAATTCAAACATCAAATCAAATAGAAGGAGAACGAAACAAGATGGCATCACAAAAATTCACAGTGGAATCTTGTCTGGCAATCAATACATACGAGCGACAATAACGGACAAAAGTAACTGGGAATCAATAGTATGATTGTATTACACCTTCATACTTTCACATTCATTACTAGTGCTTATCAACATGTAATCAACTATCAAAATGCTTAATTGATTGAAAAGGTTTCATTATGTAAAATTACAGATTCCATTTCAATTCGAATAATGTCAAAATAGTTCAGTAACATATACTACATGATGATACACCTAGATCCTACTGAAAATAGCTCAATATCTCAATACCTCAAACTTGCTCAAAAAGGTTCCAAACTTCCCAAGAGATAGAAAGGACAGAAATGTCTCACTTTTGTTGCAGTTGAAATGTTCAACGTGCAACAAGTGTTCTATACTATGTGCTACATAAGCAACAGGCTGAAGCAAACCAAAGGAGACTGGTGGTCATGACAATTTGGAGGGTAATGGCAGGGCTATGTATTTGTGATCAGTTATGTGAGAACTGAGAACATGAGTGCGGTAACTGAACTGGATTTTATTGGAGATACCTCTTTTCTATTTTTTTCCAATAAATCCATTCCAGTTGCCGCACTCCTATTCCGCACCATTGCTCACAAATTATGTAAATCTGTTTGGTGACATGACCAACTCCTCTAGGAACAAATTGGAAATGGAAATGGAAATGTTCATGGATGTTAAGATCTGTTTCACACCAGCAATTGTTGGCATGAATCCCACAACTTAACTACTTCCTCTTATAGAGGCTTTACAGGTTCACTTTCCAAAAACTCTAACCTCGAAATGGATTCATAATTGATTCCAACCTGAAAAACCTCTGAAAACTCGTTGATCAAAGATTTACAAGCAATATCAAGTAGCTGGCCATCATCAAGATCAGGACACTGTTTTCTTCTACTATCGTCAAATGACCCTAACTCCCCTAACAACCCTCTAATGCTTTCGACCTGATAGTTTGGTAAACCACACGGTACTATCCAACTAAAAGGAGTCAAATCTGTGGTCACATTCACTGCTAGACCGTGATAAGCTATCCACTGAGACACTCGTATACCAATGGCTGCTAGTTTCTGGTTTCCTGACGAAAAAGTAACATGTAATTTATACTACCGACTATGCTATGAAAGCAAAAGCAAAAGCAAAAAATAGAGTGTGTTAGGAAGCATACCATGCCAAACACCAGTTAAGCCCTCAAGCCGGGATGCCTTGATCGAAAATGTGTTTGAAAGAGCGCGAATGATCACCTCCTCAAGTGACCTGAGGTACCAATGAAGATCCATTTTATGATTTCGGAGATTCATAACGGGGTACATTACTATCTACATTCCCACAAATCAAGCATTAGCTACAAAATTTACATCAAACATTCCAACAAGAGCTGACTCAACACTAACCCTAACATAGCAATGAGTTCACAGCACTACCTGACCAGGACCATGAAATGTAACCTCGCCGCCGCGCTCGGTGCGGTGAACATCAAAAGGCGCATCGTTGATGTCGAAATTGAGGAACTTCTCGGAGCTACCGGTGCCCATTGTATAAACAGGAGGATGCTGAAGAACAATGAGCGAGTCTGGGCAGCGCTCATTCCGTTCAATCAGGGTCTTCTTCTCTTTGACGAAGCTCTTCTGCCACGACCAGGCTTGTCTGTAAGGGACTAGCTCCTTGTACAGATTGAAGCACTCACAGTACTGGGTTTTAACGGCTGGGATTGGTTGGATTCTGGGGGAGAGGAGAGGAGGAGGTTTAGGGTGGTGATTGGAAAGTGGGTATGGTGGGATTGAGGCGGCGATAGATTTGGTGGCTAGGAAATTCATCTGTTATGATGTTGGATGTTTCGATTTAGTGAGACCTTTGATTTGTAAGGGAAATAGAGAAGGAAGGGAACGAAGCAATAGCAAGCTTCTTTGGTTTGTTTCGAAATGAGGGAAGTAGGCGGGGCATTCAAAGCTTTCAGGCGAAGGTGAGGGAGTGGAGTTTGTTTGATCGGGTTGATGGGTGGTTTTGCCAGTTGTGGGTTTTAAGGCCCAGTTATTCATTGAGATACTAACCACTAAATGAAAATGGTCCAAAAATTCTTATATGTACAACGTTGTTACAGTAATTATTTTTAAGATTTTAAATATTTAAAATATTTTTTTATTTTTTTTATTTTTTTACCAGATATTAATTTTCATTTATTTCTGATATTTTATATTTTACATATTTTTAATTTAATATATAATTTTTTAAAAAAAAATTCATCGATATTCGATAATTTATCAATATATATATATATATATCCATCAAAATGTCTATTTTCCGAACCACCAAAATTTTCATGATTATCGATATTTTAGTCATTGGTTATTTTCAAGTTGTGTGTGCTTTTCGATTTAGGTATAGCCCTAAAGTTAAATTTATCAGATATTGTGCTGCAACGCATAGTTAGAGTGACCTAGTGATTCTTGTCTTGTTGGGTTGTGCTTCCCTACCTAGTTTCAAGAGCTACTAAGTTGTCAAAGTGGTCAGTTACACTCATGCAATACGTAGCTATATATAGGAGAAATTTTTACATATATGCTACTATAATAGAACCACGTGACATTATGTAGTGGTAGACATATGGATTTTTTATAACTAAAATAGAAATTAATATTTTAAATGTTTTGTGAAATGACATTAATGGGTATTTAGTGAATTCAAACTAGGGTTTAGAGTTTTAAGGTTAGAGTTTAGGATATTGGATAGAGTGATAGAGTTTAGGATTTTAAAAACAAAAAACTTAAAATGGTCTTTGTCAAATACATTTTTATGCCGAAAATTCACATGTCTAAATTTGAGTGGAATGTTGCACTAAAAAATGTTACGTAGCAGTCAAAAATTTCTCTAGCAATAGCATTTGACATGCGCGAGATTAACTGTCGGATCTAAGAAGCTTTTGGGTTATCAAAAAAAGACTTCGTTAGAGTAAAATTTTTTTGCACACACCTTAAGTAAATAGTGCAATCTTAACCATCCATGTCCATCCACATGTAATGTCAACCATGCATCTGTATTAATGTATGAATTGTCTATTAATCTTAATCATCCATATACCATACACGTTGTGTGTACTAAAAACGTTTCCTTGAAATCCATGAATGAAAAACAAGTAGTTAATTTGCAAAATCCTAAAATGTGGTTGTTTAGTTACTTGGTTGATCGAGTTGTTGCGAGACCAGGGCATCCATTAGTTATCTGACTCGGACCTGGTCGACCTTCATTAGTTGATCTAACACTTTGAAACAACTTGCAGAGATTATTCTTCATCGAAACAAACGGTTTGTTCAGTATATGTTGACAACGCTTCCCTAATTTTGCTGAGGATTTCAATTGCAAGTAATAGATGAACTTATTGATCTCATCTATCATTTCCCTCAATTCATCATTGTTCCTGTACAATATTAAGACCAGAGTTTTTTTATAGGAATATTAAGGCCAGAGTTAGAAGGCACTAATTAAACAGTAGTAAACAATAGTAGGCAGAGCAATAGTACTTGAAGATTAAAGGTAAATGGATGTCAAATTCAACTTACATTGTCATGTCCATGTACTGAGATTTCATGGCAGAATCTTCGTGTGTTGGTCCTTCCCGTAAAGTAATCTAAAACAACAACGAACACAAAAAAATGAAAATTGGATATGATCTTATATGAACTTCATCACCAATTTAAATTTGAAACGATGCTCATTACATACACATTTACCTGATTCTCAATGGAAAAGCTGTAATTCATTAGCTTATCGATTTTCTTCTGTAAGCGTCCCTTCTCCTCTGTATATTTTTTCAACACTGCGTATCGATTTCAAATCATAGAATAAGTCATAAAATATCATGCACATATATATATATATGTATTCGCATGATAGGGATCTTACCGTATTGGTCATATTTTTTTTCGATTGAACCATATAGCTTATATGCCTTTTTAGTCTCCGCAGCTGCGACTACTCGTTGAGCCTTCCGAATATTTGCAAGGACCTTCTTCTCAAGCTCGTACTTCTGATTTTGAAGCCTGCGTAGTGTCTGTACATATAAATTAAACATGCATGCAGGTGAATATCGATATCTGTATAATAAACAGTATAATAGGATCATGTATAATATTTTTCAAGCTACGATATATAAATCAACCAAGAAATTATATACATACCTCTTTTAATTCTTTGAGAGGATTGGCTGCTTCCTGCTTTTTATCCTTCTGTAAAACTGGGATAGACATGCTTTGTGCTTTTATCCTTCTCTGTGAAGACTGAAGAGCCATGGTGATCTGCAGCTTTTCTTTGTTTTCCAAAAAGAGAGAGAGAGAGAGAATAAAATCTTTTCAAACCGTAACCGCCGGCAGCGATATCGATCAGCGTACACAGTGGCAGCACATAGATCTGTATATGCTGGCTCCTAGTTCAACAACTTAATACAAGTCGTACGCTGTGTTTATATATGTTAATGCAACTCCAGGCTAGCTATGATGAGAATGGGCTGCACCCTGTTATTTATAGGATGTTACGACACGATGCATGTTAAACTATGGAGACGATCTTCGAGTACTATGAAGTAAACCAAATCTGGGTAGAAGATGGTGTTTGAGTCAAAATAATATCTTTTCGACGAATGTTAATTCTTTGAGCTCATTAGACCGATACTTGCGATCCAAGTAATTGTATATATTCTTTTTTTCTTTTTGAGGTCATTCTTGGCTGATTTGCAGGAATACAGAAGATTTGTTAGTCGTCTATGAGATTCTTTTCCTAGTGGATCAAGAGATTTGATTTTTCTTGGTCTGCAAGTACGAACAAACTCTAGTGTTCACTATATAAGGAGGTCATGCGAATGAAGATGGACATCTCCAATCAATCAACAAACAACTTTTACACACTGCAAAACAAGTCTCCCTCAGAACACCTCTATCAAAAAGATTCATTGGGTCTTTTGTTCACTAAAACCCTACCACTAGGCAATCTCCGCTGCTATTCACCAAAGCCTGACCTGTCGGCAGTTCCCTCTTCTACCTCACCAAGCCTCATCTGTGAGCAAACAATCCATCACCGCTTCATAAAACCCTATACATAGGCGAATACCCACAAAACATTGTTAGGGTAAATGACCTAGCAAATATCCTCGGTTTGTCAATGAACTCTTTGGTGAACGCTCTGCAATCTTGATTTATAGCTCTGCTCAACCATTCCGGTCTGAGTAAGAAACGTCCGCTTCGTGAGAATGTCACACCCCGACCCAAGTTTACCTTCCTAAACCTGGGTTAGGACGTGCGAGACCAATCCCAAAAGAGATTTACTCGAATTTTCCCTTGAGAAAGGATAACCCTTATTCTCAAACCAATTTCAAATGGTCCAAACGAAACCGGAATAGACCTCAAATCTTGAGGTTATCCCGATTTCTGCATTTGGATCTTTAACCAAACATTTAGAGGACTTAGAGTTCTAATAATATTTGTGACTACACCCGCATCCCGGTCAGGCTGCCTACATAGCTCAGGGATCAAGCCATACGTAGCTCTTGTTTAAGCAACGCCCTAACCGGGCCAAATCCCGCTTTTCTAATATTATCGGTCGATCTATTAGTATGGATAGCAAACATCTAATGCGTATCTGGAGTTTAACCTCTCCGTTGAGGCATCCACTGGCCATCTATCTGTCGGGACTATCCCTAACATTCAACCATACATATATAAAACAAGATTTAACGGCAATCGCATAAATATAAACAACATTCACACATAAATATATAATATAGTGGCAACCACGTAAATAAATCCTTCCAAGGGCATATAGGTAAAACCACTCCAAAGTACCCTTGTAGTTAGCTTGAATTCTCAAGGGCAGTATTGTCAATTTACTCTTAATGGCAGCTTGGTAAATATGCTAAGTTGCTAGGGGTATTTCTAGAATTGCACCCTCAAGGGCAGCCCTGTAATTAGCTGACACCACTAAGGGCAACAACGTCTTTTTAACCACAGTGGTAGTGTTGTAAATATATAAATCTGCCAAGGGTTTTTTAGGATTTCAGCCTCAATGACATCCTTGTAATTATATAAAACAGGCATGGGTATTTATCGAATTTCATCCCTAGTGGCAATCCGGTAATTATCTCATACTACCAGGGGTATTCTAGGATTTTTAACCCTAGTGGCACCCCTGTAATTACCCCAAACTGCCAGGGGAAGTTTGGACATTTTACCCCACGATAAAACAGTAAAAAATAAAATTTACCGTGGTAAAAACCATGGTTTCCCTTGATCTTCCCGATTGGCTGGTTTGCCGGAAAACTAGAGTTTTCCGGCCAAACCAGCTTCCAACACCTGCATAGCTAGGTTCTACACCATCCAAGCAGTCCAATACAGTAGAAATCGAGAGAAAAGATGAAGTTTTTATACCTCAAAGTCGAACTCCACTGTTTTTTAGCAGTTCTCCTCCAGCAGAGCTCTTTTCTCCTCCTTGCTTCTGAGCAGCTTCTAGTGTTGCCTGGAAGCTCTTTGGCTCGCCTCCGGTCTGGTTTCACGTCGAACCTGACGAGGCAGCCACTGAGCTTTCTCTCTCTTTGCTGGCGGCGGACAAGGCTGCGCTGACTCGGCTGGAGGTCAGGGTGAGATCGCCGGAGCTTGGCGAGTGTGATGGTGGCGGCGGTGAGGCAGCACGCGCGCCGGCGAGGCTCTCCTAAGGCGGTCTCCGTCGAGGAGAGAAAGAGTGGGTGAGAGAGATCGAGGGAGGAGAGAGAAACTCTCGGTCAACCCCTATATATAAAAAATCCAACGGTCCATATTTGATCTCACGAAATCAACGGCCCATATTGAATTATGAAAAATTACCATGAACAGTAAATAGATATTTTATTATTTACTTTTACCGCACGGTAACAACACTTTATCCGCATAACTTTCGTATACGAACTTCGATTAAAGCGTAGGACATACTCATGAGTTCATATTAACGTCCTCTACAACCTTCCCCGAAGGAAGTTTCCTCAAATTCTCGACTTATCGTAAAGTCATCTTTTTATGGTAAAGTAATTAACATTTATTACTTCCGTAAATTGGATAAATTCATAATAAACAACTCGTAGCTCCGAAAAATATTCTGAACATACTGGAGGACTCGTATTAATATAATCTATCCCTCGGGACATTAATTCTATTTCCTCCAGAACCGAGAATATCTTGATGTTAGACTCGAATATTAATTCTGGGGAAATTAACAGCACGCTTACAACCCTCTGTAACCCGCCTAATCCCGATAAAAAGGTAAATTTTAGGACGGGGTGTTATAGAGAAGATGAGGAAAATCCTAGTTACTCCTCAGCTAGGTCTGTGAAGAACCTAAGTGCCGGCCTGACTAGTATTTGTACGACAATTGTTTGAGAATAAGCCAGGAGGCGAACAAGCATCAAGACCAATGTTGTACCTGACCCATAGGTACTGGCACACCTCAAGCATGATTGTTCGAGAAAAGCAATTTTCACACCGAACAGATGAACTCATATCCGTATACATAAAAGTATAAAACAATGAAATGGAAAACATATACGACACATTAATATTCAGATGTGGTTTTGATTTGATCAATTTAAAATTCTTATAGCATCTTTAGTTACATAGTATCTTTAATACACGACCGTGTATGTACACGACACATATGAACTGTTGAGATTAGAGGATATAATATTGATACATGAGTGGTCATACATATAAATTGTTATGAATAACTAAGATCATGTCGTATACATACACAACCGTGCATACAAAAATTCATCTTTTAGTAATGCTCGATTTTAGTAACAAAAAATAAGCGTTGTTAATTTTGAGAGACGTGTTAACTATGTCAATGATATTGATTATTGAACACTTGTGTTTTGAAAAAAAAATGTGTATTTGAGAGTTACCGTGTACTCGATGTAAAAGTTGTATGCCTAAACTGGTTGTACTCGATATAAATCCATCCCGCACTTCATATATTCTAGTTTCTTAGTTACTCGCTTGTCGAAGTGTGTTTTTATCGGACAAATGTATTATTATATAATTTTCGATAGTTCGATCAATATTGTGTAACAACTCTCTGAAAACTCAAATAAAAATAAACGCATTTAATTGAGATAAAGTTAGCTCTGATATTGGTTGTCTAGCCGAAGTGCGTTTTTGCTAGTTCCGTTAATATTGTACAACAACTCTCTGAAACCCAAATAAAATAACATAACCCCTAAACCTTAAATCCAAACTCCTAACCCTAAACCTTAAATTCAATGTGTGTTGAGATTTGGTTATATATTTGTTAATATGCATAAACCTTAAATTTGAACTCCAAAACCCTAAATCTCTAAACCTTATACCTTAAATTCAATGTGTTTGAGATTTGGTCATATATTTGTTAATATGTTTTTGAAACCTATTAGATTTAATCACAAATTAAATTAAGGGACAAAACTGAATCTATATATAAAAGTAAAAACTGAAGGCTAGACCTCAAAAAAATGAAAAAAAAAACTGAATTGAAAAAAAGTGACATGAAGGGATACTGTTCATGTAAACATTAAAACCCATCCCTTTTATATATAGAGATACATATAGCCCAATTGTCCAAACTAGCTAAATAAATAGTATCCATCTTTACCGAGATCTCCCTATAGTCGTAAGGAATAACCATTTCGTTTATCTAATTCCATCAAAATGTTCGATACACTCAATTTTCTCTTTATAAGTCTAATACAACAAGTCCGTCCAAATCAGTCGTGACTAATGAACGAGCTAACATGAAAAATTCATCTAAAAAAATTCTACTGGAGACAGACCAAGTCAGGCCAATTCTCATTGGGCTTTTACAATCAGCTAGTAAAAATGTGAACCCAAAACCGAAACCCTAGGGTATAAACCACAATCGGAGTGGTTTATAAAGCCGTCTCTTCCACAAAACTCTAGTCTCTCTTAGCTAGCAGCAGCTGCTCTCTCTGAGGAGTTCAAGACATGGTTTCGCTTAAGCTCCAGAAGCGGCTCGCCGCCAGCGTCCTCAAGTGTGGGCAAGGAAAGGTCTGGCTTGACCCCAATGAAGTCAGCGACATCTCCATGGCCAACTCTCGTAAGCTCTCTCCGCTCTCTTTCTCTCTCATTCGATTCTCTTTAGTCTGCTGCTTTCATTTTCTTCAGGATCTGTATTTGATTCTCTGAACTGTTTTGGTTTTGATGTTGATTTTTGCTAAGATAAGGCTGAGGGGTTTGAGTGTTGTGGTGTAGATTGTAAAGCTTATGTGGCTGTTTTGTTGTGGCTAGGGTTAGGATCTGTATGTGTTTAGATTAAAACTCGAGTCGGTTGGATTATATGTGCTGTGCTTATCCATATCCAAGTTTAATTCTGATGTTGAGCCTCTGTGTGCTCTTTAATGTAGTACTGAGTTGCGTCTCGTGTGTTTGTGGATATCTGTGAAGTATATGTTTAGCTAAAGAAGTGTTTCGATATTATAGAGCTTTGATGTTATAGGTGTATCTCATGTGTATTTATATTTGATGTGCAATTGCGACGTTTTGAGCTACTTCTGAATTTCAAGGAGAAAATGTTTTGTTAGAATTATGTTGTGGTCTTGCTTTTTTAATGATGGGTTGGATTGTCGATTGCAGGCCAAAACATAAGGAAGTTGGTCAAGGATGGGTTCATCATCAGGAAGCCCACCAAGATTCACTCGCGCTCCCGTGCACGTCGTATGAAGGAGGCCAAGAGGAAGGGTCGTCACTCTGGATACGGTATGTTGATTGAATGAGATTTGGTCATTGTTTGTCTTTGGTCAGTGAAGTTTAGTTCTTTACATTTCTGCTGCGACTTGGAGCTGTAGTAAGTGACATTTGAATGTGTGGTTTCTGATTGTTTTAGGTAAGCGTAAGGGTACCAGGGAGGCAAGGCTTCCAACCAAGATCCTCTGGATGCGCAGGATGCGTGTCCTCAGGAGGTTGCTTCGCAAGTACCGAGAGGCAAAGAAGATTGACAAGCACATGTACCATGACATGTACATGAAGGTAAAGGGTAATGTTTTCAAAAACAAGAGAGTGCTCATGGAGAGCATCCACAAGTCTAAGGCTGAGAAGGCAAGAGAGAAGACTTTGTCTGACCAGTTTGAGGCCAAGAGGGCCAAGAACAAGGCTAGCAGGGAAAGGAAAAATGCTAGGAGGGAAGAACGTTTGGCTCAGGTATTGTTGAAATCAGTCACATACTTCTGCATTTACTTTACTAGATTTGATAAACCTTGACATAGAGAAGGACCAATTCATTGAACTCACAGTATTGCCCATTTGCTACTGTAAAGATACAATATATGTTTTTACATTGGTTATATTTCTCTATTGTGTATAGGGACCTGGAGAGAGAGCACCTGTGGCTGCCTCTGAACCTGCACCCGCACAGTAAGTTCAAACTTTTATCTGTCTACAATTTGTTTTTATCAGGCTCACTATTCTCTTATATTAAATTTTTATTTAGTCTTACCAAACATTCCATTTACTTGCAGGGCAACTAAGAGATCCAGGAACTAAGTCTTTCTATGAAAGATAACTGATCGATGGATTGCTGTTGATGGTCCATGTACTTCAAGTTGTTTTGATAGGGTATTTAAAAACTATTATCTTTGTTTGTTTTGGACCAAGTTACTTTGCTTCGTAGTTGAAGGACACGTCTCAGAATCTTTGTACTATGCATGAAGTTTCCAATGTTTATTCTATATTTTGGTTTTTGCACTTTGATTTGCTATATTGTGAGCTTCCTAATTTGAAGGTGTTGAAATTAGCTATATTGGTGATTTAACCATCGAAGGGGTTGAATATTTCAGATTTCAGAACTTACAAACCTTTACAATATCCTGAAAGAAGATTATCGGCTCTATGTATGGTAGCTCCAATGCAATGTGTTAAGACTAGTTGAACAGCATGGTTTGGTGATGCCGATGTCAGATTAACAAATGTTGCCCAGAGATGAATACTAGGGTTGATTCTTGCCTTTTGTTGATAACGTGCATTTGTTGAAGCTAAATCATAGCCATCTCTGAAAGCTGGTTTGTATCTAATGAGATCTGCACTAGAGTGATTTGCCTCTCCTTTGGGTACTGCTTAATGTGCTATTGTTGTAGTGCAACTTCGCATATCGCAACTCACTTCAAAATTAACATACAAAGGTGCATGCAGGCAATGGAAGCACACTAATTACTTGTCTGAAGGAACGTTTTTGTGTCCGAATGTGTCCCGTTCCTCTCTAAACGATCCTGAATCAGATGCCATTGAAGTCTCCTCTGATGAAATTAGTTTTTACTTTGGGTTACTTGTTCTAGCCTTGTTCTTTGTTATTGGCTAAATATATATACGATCTTCTCTGAATCCTCTGAGCCGGAGAGAAAAGTACTCGCCGCAAATTATGTAAATTTTACTTTTTTGGCAAATATGTAAATTTTAGACTTGGGTAGGGCTATTTTTGTATACTCACGGCCGGCTAACCGATGTTGGCGCCAAAAGTATGAACCTCTAAGAAATTATATAAATTTATTCTATGGTGCACATATCTTTTCAATTAGTAGTATATATATGACCTCAGGAAATGAAATGCACTTACTGACGTAAATTGATCTCTTCAGACTTTAAACTTGCAAGTGCTTGCCGACCTTGCTTTACCATGTTGGTCCTCAGGTCCACGCCAGAGGGTAATCTGTATTTTACATGAACCAATTCGATGACAACATCAGTAGAAGCAAAATTAAACTAGGGGTGTTTTTAACATACAAATTATTGGCTAAAACAGTAACTACATATGAAACTGTTGAGATATATATCCCACATCGAAAATATGAGACCTTGCCTGTAGGTTTATAAGGGTTTGAGCTACTCTCTCTATTGCCTATTGGTTTTGGAGTTGAACTGCAGACTACTTTATCATGATATCAGAGCAGGTTGTCCACGTACACGTGTGAAGCCCAAATGGCACACGAACTCCACGACCACCTAAGTTGTTGTCCACGTGTTAGGCTTAAAGATTCGCCACACGTACGAGAGCGTGTTGAGATATATATCTCACATCGGAAATATGAGACCTTGTCTGTGGGTAGGGTTTGGGCTACTCTCTCTATTACCAATTGGTTTTGGAGTTGAACCCGAGACTACTTCTTCAGAAACAAGAAGGGAAATAAACATAGAACCTAAATCCCACAACCAGCTACCTAGTACATAGCAATGTCTTCAATGGCGAGAGCGCAAGTGAAATCAGGTTGGTAAAGCCTTGTGAGACAATCATGTTGGTAACCCTACGGTGTTTCACTAGCAGCCACTGTAATCCTCAGCTAGTACGGAGTTCAATAGATTGTTCCAATAGTTAGGATCGTCGCCTTCTGCATCATTGATCGGTATGACAATACCACCATCATGACCAACAGCGAAGTCTAAGTTACTGGTACTATTGATATGCTCATGGGTACTACTAGTAGTTGAGCTTTGCTGCAAATCCTTCCCATAGTTGTAGTAGATGTTGCATGGGGTGTACATATTATCGACCACATTTACATCACTGATTGGCATGAAGTTACCTAGATCTGCAGTGTAATGCAAATTTTCAACAGTGCAGAATTGTTGATCCGTATCGTTAGTACTGCTAGTAGTAGTTGAAATCTGTTAGCCATTCTCAAAGGTTTAGTCTTCTTGAGATGACAAATCACCCAATGGGGAGAGAAATTCTCATCCAATTGCCAAGCAGCATGGTGCAAAGAATCATCACTCATACCGGAACTTCCTCCTCATCCAGTTGGGTTCCCCTTCACATCATCAACCAGTTGAGAACTTTCACCCTCACTGCATGTCCCTAACTTTGTCCGACGATTAATCCGCTTACCATTGCGGTTCAACTTCTTTGGAATCGCAAAGAAATACAAGGAGTCTTCCTCTTGCCGTTCG
This sequence comes from Comarum palustre, assembly GCA_951800085.1. NCBI lineage: Eukaryota > Viridiplantae > Streptophyta > Magnoliopsida > Rosales > Rosaceae > Comarum > Comarum palustre. The sequence continues at coordinate 19,713,788 of OX637579.1, forward strand.
AATCTCTCCTAAATTTCCCATGGCTCTTCGCCATAGATGTCGACCTCAGGCAACTTTATGGATGGTGATGGAGATACACTCTTCCCTACTCACCTTGTTATACAGGTAATAGCTCACCAACTCATAGTCCGTCGGATGAAACCCGCATGTTTGTTTGGAAGCTGAAAAAGAAAACTCTTTAATCTGAGAAGTTAGTGTTCACGTTTTATACAAGGTGCTTTTATATTGTTGAAACCGAAAAAAACTCAAATTCAAATTTATTTGGTGATCGATTTATGACTATTCAAAAATAAATGGAAAAGATGTTGTCAGCTGTTTTGATCGAGTTCAAACAGAAAGCAAAGAAGATATACTCCTCATTTACAGTTTGTTAGCTTTGAAATATTCTAAAAAAGTGAAACAAGCAGAGGATATATATTGCTATTTGAATTTAACATGCAGTTGAAGATAAAAATCCCGGTTCAAAATCCAAATTCATTCGATTCTAAAGATAACATTCTTGGTACTTTTTGCATCCTTCATATGTGGAAGACCAAGTTTGAAATTAAAAAAAACTTCTAAAAGTCAAAGAAGAAGATAGAAATGTTGCTATTATTATTCCGATTCAAATGGATATGGCTTCAGAACCTCAGTTTGAATTTGAATTGATAGCTATCTTCACCAAACTTATCTGCAGCGCCTATAAAAGGGCAAGTTCTCTGAAACAAAAGAGGGGGAGAGCAGAGGCAAACAGAGAGGGACAGACGGAGTCAAACAGGGGAGAGCAAGTAGAGGCAAACATAGGGGAGCAAGAGGAGAAGAATGCAGAGGCAAGCAAAGGATATTTGCAGGGGCAGAACAGGTCGAGGCAAGCAACGTTGAGAGGAAGAAGCCAGAGCAGGTAGAGACAAACGAAGGCAGCAACGAGGAAAGGACGACAAAGGCAAACAAAGGGGAGTTGCAGAAGAAGAAGAAGCAAGCAAGGGACAACAGGTAAAGAACTACTCCAGCCAACTTCATCCTGCATCACTTCCGGGTCCTGTCTTCTCATCAAATCCCACACCAACAAGCCTCAACATCAGAAGCCTGGGGAGAAAAGATGATCAAGCCCTCCAAGAAGCCTCACGTCACAGCAGCTCAGTGTCCACTACTTATAACAAGACTTCGGTGACCAGTTCAAGTCTTGAAGACCACTTCAGATCACCTCCAATTTTTGGAGTGGCGATAAAGCACAAGTTCTTTAGCCGCTTGCAGCTCAAGCCATATGAAGGCGCCAAGGATGGATGCTCTAACAAGTCAAATACCAAGTTGGCATATCAGCAATGGAGAACTGGAGCTTACCCTTGATGTTTGGAGGATTCTCACAAGCAATGAGGAGTATTTTCCGTGTGCAAGCAAGAGGAGGAAGTCAGTCTGAAGCTGATCTTGATGTCTCGGAGGAAACTCACAAGGGGTATCCTCTACCTGCAAACAAAAGAAGGTAGTCACAATTAGGAGCCCGACAAGAAGCAGGAGTGTAAACATGAAGTCTGGAGAGCGTGGAGAAGCTCATCAGATGGTCATAACAAATGCCAGTGCGTGTACACAGTTTGCTGCAACTGAAGGAAGGAAGGAAGGAACAAGCCACAAAAATGTCAAAGTTCCAGCTTCTAGTAATTGGCTGCAGAACCACAAGATTGCACACTCAAAGCTTTGACCATAACCTATACCAAAGATGATGACACAATCATGCACCAAAGGAGACGCTCACGTTGTTTGCAACAATAGCAAGGGAAGTGAAGTACCCTATCAAAGCTACCATCGAAGTGCTCGCAGCAAATACCATAGCATATATACAACAATCTGTAATGAACCTCTGCAAGTGGACACATCATGTTTGAAACATGATCACTTTTCAAATAGGCTACTTTGTACAGAAGAACAAAAATTTTGAAAATTGAACTCAATGCCTCAATTAAAACTGGAATCCAAGCATTGAAAGTCTCTGTACAACAACAAAACTCTTCATGACTAGTTGTCCAAAGAGATATAAAAAAATGGCAAAGAGACCGAGCGGTGGGCATGCTTTAATCAAATTGAGGAAATGTCAAACTACCTTGTGAGAAGACACGTCTAGCTTGAGGTGTCTGTGTGTAAACAATGCAAATTCTCTCAATTATACATATGAGAGTGATGATCATTGCTAATTATAAACACCAAATAGCAGTCAGAACTCACTCACCCAAAGTCTTGAACTAGAAGTGCCAAAATGGAGTAAATGACAGTAGTCGAGACCCTCAATTCCTCCAAATTCCTGACATTAATATCGGAGGCAGCAATGAAGATTATTGTCAAGAGGGATTATCAGAAGGGTCACTACCCACTGAGTACATTGAATCGATTGAAACATGAAGGGAATAAATAAACCTCCCTGAATACGTCTCCAAATCAGTCCTGATCTCCATCTGTGTTTTGATCTCTGCCTTAAGCTCATGATCTTGGCATGGGTTTTGAGTTCATCGAACTCAAGATCACGTCTCTCATACTTCCTCTTTTGTCCGTGAAGTTTTATCTCAAAGAAAGAAAAGATAAGCTTCATTTTTATTTTTAGGCTCTACACTGAGCTTGGGTCTCTGCAAATGAACCGGAAATAAGTCCACAAAATTCATTGTCAATACAAGTTCGTGTCTCACCAAATTACCTGTTAGTTACCTCAAAACTAAATGAAGCAGTATAAAGTCCAATCTAAATTTCAAGACGCACTGTAAATCTCGACACGACGGGTGCCCAAATCAAGTCAGCAGACACTATCAAATTGGGTGTCGGTGAGAAATACAGTTGACGAATTCAAAAATAGATGTTTGTCAAACTCGAAAGTCGATACAAAACTACAAAATCTAAATCACGAACTACAATGGTTTGATCCTCTTATGAGATATGTAGGCAATCTGGATTTAAATCTAGATACAACCATGGCTAAAATCAAATCTTGGTTCTTTTCAAGCCAATTTCCTAAACACAAAATCGAATCACTGACTTCATCAGCCAAATTTACCATTCCAAACAGAATCCCTGACCACCAATCAAAATCAGCCAGTCCAAATGACTTCAGTCAAATTCTCAAATCCACTCTAAATTTCAAACTACATCGGTTTGATCCGTTTACAGGGTATGTAGGCAGTCTAGATTTAAATCTGGATGCAACCACAACTCCAAATAAATTCTCAGATCTTTTGAAGCCTCGCTCAATAGCTCATACGCCTTCAGATACAAATCTAAACACTACTCTCATTTCAAAATCAAAGTCATCCAAATAGTCATTCACTTGTTGGAGATCTTGAACTACGAATGACTTGATCCCTTCCCCGAGGGTACATAGGCATCCCATTCAAAATTCCGAGTGCAGCCACAAAAACAAACACACACAACCCTCTAGTTTGGTATCTCTATCAAAATCAAAGAGTTTTATTTAAATAAAGAGGTTGCAATTAATAGATCTTTTTATCTGAAATGGTTCGAACTTAACATAATAAAAGGTTCTATCTCCCTCAATGAGATAGAACGAAATTATGTTGGTACATTATTTCACCATTTTTTGCTCAACATATATACTACACGTCCTTTTATATACGTACTACGTCCGGAAGTTGGCTATCTTCGTTTAAGGCAAGTACAAAACCATATTCTTTTTGGGTAAGTACAGAACTATCAGTATTCCTTCCTTTTCTGGGTAAGTACAGAACTATCAGTATTCCTTCCTTTTCTGGGTAAATCTATCTAGACTTCAATACTTTCCCTTTTCCTTGAGGACCTGTTACCGCCTTCGGGGAATCGCTAAACGTAATCTAAAGACGATATGCCTGAACTTCGAGGGTACAACTATACAAAGACTGAGAAGAAAACCCAGGCGGTTGCGATGTGAGTCATATGGGTGGTAAAAGAAGAATGTTCTTAACAATCGTAATGTGATTCAATGTTGGGAGAATAGAAGATTGAAAAAGATGGTAGATACCTTATCTTCTATTCACTGTGTTGATACAATGAGAAACAGGTTCATCACACGTTCCTGTTCAATACAGTGAAGTAATCTTCCTCTATTTTATTCCTGAGTACCTGCATTGTTACAAAATTTGGAGGCATTTCCCTGACACCCAATTCAACTGTGGGGAAAACCTCAAGAATATAGTTTGTAATCAATATGAATCATATCAAACTTGAATCCTTATTGCATCTGGAGAGAGGAAAAGCAAAGATGAAACATAAAGCCTTGATCCTGAGAAACTGTCAGTCAGTTGGTCAGTCGGTTGGGCCAATCATCTTCTCGGGCACCACAAGAGTATCAAACTCTTCACTCGTTAGCACCCCAAGTTTTAATGCAGCTTCCTGCATAAGTGTAACATCTTTGGTGTCAAGTCCTTAAAGATCAATTATCCAAAGAGGCAAACGATTCTCATAACTTCACTGCAACTCAACTAGGTATTAAGCACTCCAATGGTATCATTATGTTACATTTATTTCATGCCTCCTACTAGTGTCTATGCTCCTATAATCAACACATGCTGTGATAATATCATGAACATTGTGTCAAACAATAATGAAAACATGTTCTGGTGCTTCAATTTAATCTGAGTCAGCTATTTGCAGCCCAAGAATGTGCATCTGAGAAACTTTTAATCAAACAAGGGTACAATAAATACCTTCAAAGTGGATCCCTCCTTGTGGGCTTTCTTTGCAACTGCAGCAGCATTGTCATAACCAATTTTCTGAAACAGGAGCAAAAATATCATTCTCATTTCAGATAAAAGAAAACATGAGAAAAAGACTAACATGAGTCAGGGAAAGTAAAATCAGTTAGCTTACAGGATTCAAGGATGTGACCAACATCAGTGACTGCAGTGCCATTCATTTGATATACACCAAGAAGAAGAAAAACCAGTTAGCTGTGGGACATATTACGAAGTTAAACATTCTTCACAAAGTATAAACAAACCTCATGGAGTAACTTTGAGATTCTTTCCCTGTTGGCTTCAATTCCTCTAACACAGTTCTTTTCAAAGGAAGCAGATGCATCGCCAAGTAATCTAACAGACTGCCAGTAGAGTCAAAACACCAGCTGAGTGAACAAGTGGCCAATGTATTTGGTAATGCAGTAGGGACAAGAGATTCCCAAAACAAAATCAAGCCCATACTTGTATACAATTTTAAGGATTAAACAAATATATCCCAGGCAAGCTACATTTCAATTTTCAGGAAATTTTCAGACGCAAAGATGATTCCACCTAGATTATTGTTCATCAAAGATGAAAACTCCAGAGCAAGAGATTTTTTTAAAAAAACAAGAAATTTGCTTCCTAGCAGATAAGCTTAGTTGTAATATAAAGGGCATTACCAAAATTCAAATTAAAATTTCCATAATTTACTTCAGGACTTACATGTAGGAGAGCACTAGCAATCATTGGCTTGAATACATTTAGTTCAAAATGACCATTAGATCCACCTACTGTAATGGCCACATTGTTACCCATAACCTGCATGAAATAAATAGAAACTGATTAACACAGAAAGTTCTTACAAATTAAGATTACAGTACCATATCCAATAATAATTAATAACTACCTAAATTTAATATTAGATCCTCAATACAGAATTAAATATACTTTACCTGAGCACAAACCATTGTGATAGCCTCACACTGGGTTGGGTTAACCTTCCCCTGAAACAGAAGACTCAGGTTAAAACAATAAGTTCAGAGGGAAACGGCTTTTGAGTTGTATAATCATCAAGAATGAGTGCAGTGGCAAGGTTGGGGAGTTTTACTGGCATAATGCTGCTTCCAGGCTCATTTTCGGGAAGAATGAGTTCACCAAGGCCACATCGCGGACCACTATATAATGAAAGCACCATGAAATTCAAAAAATACGAAGGTATTAGAAGAGAGGATGAGTGAAAATCAGGCATCAGTCAACTAGCAGACAAACCTTCCTAATAAACGTATGTCATTTGCTATTTTCATCAGAGAAGTAGCAACTGTATTCAAGGCTCCACTACTTTCCACAAAAGCGTCATGTGCAGCCTGGAACAAAAAACAAATGCATCAATGATGTGACATCAGTTTGTTCACTTTGTTGTAAACAACGTAAAAATATGTACTAACTGCTATTTAGTTGGAAACTCTTTTCTACCCAAAGAAGACAATAACTTTTAGTCAGTGACTAACCAAAGCTTCAAACTTGTTTTCTGCGGTGACAAATGGCAAGTTTGTTTCATCAGCTACTGCTGCAGCTATCTTCACATCAAATCTATGTGATAGGCACAAAAAGTCCAGTCAGTTTTACTCATTCTAGAAGATGAGAGACATGACGTCACCACAAATGCAAAGAAACACAAGCACTCTACGACACAGATAGGATTGATCAAGAACGTTAAATTGTAAAGCAGGCAGCAGTCCAAATCGAAGACTGTTAAATCTAGAATGATCAAAACGAGAAATTTTTTTTGAAATGATAGCATGATGCTTACAATCAGAAGCACATAACAATGGCATTGAAGACATACATAAGGAGATAATAACAACAAGGTGAATTTCTTAAATCTTAATGCAATTCATACCCGTTCTTTGTATTCAATCCAGTCCCAACAGCAGTACCGCCCTGTGCAAGCTGGTCAAATGAAATAAACTAATCAGTGCTAATGAAAGACAGACGAGAAGCCAGTGAAAGCAAATGACAGTCATTTGAGTACCTGATACATCCGGGGTAGTGTGCACAAGACTCGCTCGATTCCATACTTCACCTGTAACCAAAGAGAAGAGCTTTTAATGAGTCTCAATAAATAAATATCCAGAATGTCTGACCATTGTAATGGGGGAAAGTGGCTCAAATCAATCAATGCAAAGGTGAAAGGAAGCATACTTGCGTAGAATAACCGCTAAACTCCTGCCCAAGAGTCAAAGGTGTTGCGTCTTGCGTGTGAGTACGTCCGATTTTAACAATATCTTTGAATTCATCTGACTGGTCATATTAAAACAGATGAATATGAACACGAAAGAATAAATTAAAGAAACAAAACCTTTATAGACAGAATAAATAAAAATATGATATAGAAACTACTTGGAGCTACAATCCAATATATATAAGCATGAAAGAAATAAAACCTTTGATTGTAGTGAAGAATGCAATGTTTTCAAGTTTGGTATCAGTCTTGAGTTTATTTCCATTGCACTTGCAATGTGCATGACCTGGAAATCACATACATGAGTTGGTAAACAGCAAGTAAAAGAGAACAATAAGAACTACACATTAAAACAAAAAACATACAGTTGGGAAAGTGTCATTAGACGACTGTGATCTATTAACATGGTCATTCGGGTGCACAAACTTATCGCCGCGCTTATGACCAAGTATCTCAGCTGCTCTGTTTGCAATCACCTGTACACAATCCACCATCAAATTCACTATTCAGTACAAAGACCATCCACATAGCAGCGAATACTTTGCTTTCACAATAATCAACGAAAACAAACCTCATTGGCATTCATGTTGCTTTGCGTTCCGCTCCCAGTTTGCCACACAACAAGTGGAAAATGCTGATTCAGCTTCCCCTCTGCCACTTCTTGTGCAGCCTGCATTATAGCCTTCCCTATAGACTGATCAAGCCCGTACTCCATGTTCACCTGCACCGATTTACGGTTTCGATACACAAAAATTTAGCTAGGCAATTCATCAAGCACCTTATGTGCATCTATCAAACTCATTCATCAAAATCAATACCTTAGCAGCACATTTCTTGAGGACGCCGAAGGCGCGAATGATAGGCTCCGGCATGCGTTCGCGGTCGCCGCCGATATCGAAGTTCTGCAGCGATCGCTGAGTCTGAGCTCCCCATAGTCTGTGTGAAGAAATCGAATCAGGATGTGATGAGAGTTAGAGAAAGATTGAAGTTACCGGAGCTGCTTACTTGTCAGAGGGGACGAGAATGGGTCCAAAGGTGTCTCTTTCCTCGCGAAACGCCGTCGAGTAGTTTCTCCAGCAAGTAGTAGCGGCGTAACGGAACGCCGTTACCTGCGTGGATCCGACTCGCCGTGAAATGACGTACATGGCCATGGAGGCGGAGCAGAGCGGTGGTTGGTTGGGGTTTGAAGTGATCGGATTGAGTTTGGGGAAGTTGAGAGATGATGGGCGAGAAATATGGGACTGCGAGAGTCGGGTCGAAATTATTGGGCGGCGTGACAGAAAGGTGGGAGAGAATAACGGATACGCAATATCTCGACTGGCTATTGGGCCGGTGTGTAGTTGTAAAACGAACAGACCCAAATTCATTCAGGCGATAGTGGCGTTAAGGTTTGGTTTAGTACAGTTTCGCATTTAATACCCATCTCTACAAAAAAAAGTCATCCTATTTTAATGAAAATAAAATTTTAAAATCTAATTAAATGAAAAATACATTTATTTATGCTCAAACACACAAATCTTTATTAAAATCATATTAAAATAATTATTTTCAAGACATTTTTACTCTTGTCTCTTACTAAAGAGAGAAGATTTTGCCTTAGCATCGTCGGATTCTAGCCACCGGTTGTAGGTGACGGACTACGGTGATCAGATTTCTCCAGTCATTAGATTCCGGTCATCAGTAAATCGGTTACTGACACCCAGTAACTCGGATATTCAAGTTACTGACCCCTAGTAACTGAGTTCCAGACCTTCAATAATCACAACTAAATCGGTTACTGACACCTAGTAACTCGGATATTCCAATTACTGACCCCAGTAACTCAATTTCTGACCTCTAATAACCACCAATAAATCGGTTACTAACACCCAATAACTCGGATATTCCAGTTATTGACCCCATGAAACTCAGTTCATAACCTCCAATAACCACCACAAAATCAGTTATTGGCTCTTAGTAACTCAAATTTTCTCCGGTCATCAGATTGCAATCACCGATGACTCAGTTTCTGACCCCTAATAACCACCACTAAGTCGGTATTGAGCCTTAATAACTCAATTTTGACCCTCAATAACCACTTGTAACTCGGTTATTGAGTCCTAATAAGTTAATAACTTAATTTCTGACCCCCTAATAATCATTGATTACTAACCCCAAAAAATAATTAGAGTACTGATAACTGACTCAAAAACAAAACTGACCAATAAACATCCTCCTGCATTTTTATTTTCGTTTCTACTAAAAAATAAACAAACATCCTACTGCATTTTTATCATCTTCAACATTCATTATTCTAGCATCCTTTTCCTATTCTCCCTTCCTCTCCTCTCAAATTTCATTAGAGTCATCTCACATCAAAAGAGAGAAAGAAAATATACTCAAAGCCATGCACCTGTCCCAAAATCGATCACAAATTCACAACCCGCACCTGCACCAATTCATCACATTAGAACCAATTCACCTTCACCAACTTACCTTCACTAATACACCTGCACCAAGCCCAGTCTTTTTCAGACCTCCAGCCATATGGACGAAGCCGAAACCAACGAAGTTGATGAAGCCAAATCCGAATACGAAGTGCGTAGTCGTTATTGCACCAGATCCTGAGGGAGACACCTCGTCAGCATCGGTGAATGGTGATGGATGTCGCTGACAAGAGAGAGAGAGTTGTTCGTCTCTGCCTCGAGAGGATTAGAAGCGCAACGAGTGCTGGAGAGAACAAAGCTACAACGATGTATCTTGAAGCATGCGACGATGAGCTTGAGGGCTTCGACGATCTGGATTACTTCAAATCAGACTTGATGTTGTAGTCGGAGGTTTAAGGCTAGGAGATCTTCTCAGTTTAACGGTGAGAGAAATAAATATAGAGAGGAGAAAGGTGGAGTGATTGCCGCACGCAATTCATTATCGGAAGGAATGTTGAGGTCGTCGTCGCCATTACAGTTGCGATCTCCGGCAGAAGAGGATAGCAAGGTTCATGTGATGGTGGCTTCACCATTGAGGCATATCTCTGGAAAAGAAAGGAGAGGATCGAAAATGAGAGGCTGTAGGAGATGATGGATAAGTACGGGTTAAAAGGTAACTTTGATAATATTAATTGAAATGGACATATGAAAAAGGTCTTCATTGGAATGGACAATAAATTCCTAAAATTAGTATCAAATGGACAATTGTCCTAAATATTCAGCTTTTATAAGATTTGTGTAATGAACTTACTGCAATTTTTTAAAAACAAAAAAAAACTGCAGTAATTCTAAATTATGCCTAAGTCATGTAATCACGTTTGGTTTAAAGAAATGAAAGTTTTTTTAAATGAATAATTCATTAATCAAAAAGCAAGCTCAAATTATAAACCTTGCAAATGTAAGGCCAAAAAGCTAATGACATATTCCCCATAGACTATAAAACCAAATGTAAATAGCCTACCAAAAAGACATATTCCTCATAAAACATTGCTCAAATTTTATAGGCTAACCAACAACTATAGTTTAAATAAAATCGTGGGTTCCCTCATCTGGCCTTCCATTTTCACATAGGCTAAGTTTTTTTTCTTAGAATTTGGGAAGTGGTTTACCATGGAAGGAGCATATAGGCTATAAGCCATGAAATAGCTTTACCATTCAACTCGATCAAAATAGAAAAAGTGAGAGGAAACTAACAACTCGTTAAGTTATGGACGGATAATCATGCTTCTAAAAACTTGAAAATTGTACAACACCAACAAATTTACCACACACCACTCATACATGATGCATGCTAATATTGTTGTTGTCATTGCTGTCAACAGTTCAGCAAATGAGGAGTGCTAAACTAGAGCATTTAAGCCTGAATACATGTGCATAACGAAACCCGATACACAAGTTAGTATGGCGTGACTACAAAACAAATTTGTTTGAGAAAGATGGTGACACAAAACGAATCATGTGCTAGTTTACTAACAGATATGAGATTAAGGTCGAACATTGGGACATATAACACATTTTGTAACATGACCTGGGATGAGAAGGCTATTGTGCCTATATGGTTGACTCTTGCTGTATTACCATCAGGAAGTTTGACAAAACGATTCTGTGCTGGTTTGATATGCGTAAGGAGGTTACAAATCATAGAATGAGGTGTTACTAGTATGATTTGCGGACGTTGTTTTGTCTTTGTTCAATATCTCCATGATCTTCTCACAATCTTCATTAAACGTTGTTGCATTGTTGTCTCTAGCATAATTTTAAAGCCCTTCCATTGTCGTCTTCTTCTTTCGACATGTTTAAGCTAGATGTCATTTAAATCCACAGAAGCTGCACTTTAAGTGCGCCTTACAGTCCTTAGTGAGGTGATTGTTTCTGTTGCACTTGACACATCTTTGCTCATTTCGGACTTGATCCTTCTCCTGGTTGATATTGCGCACAGAGAATGCTGCTCCTTCAAGTTGAAGCACCGATTTGATCCCAGCAGAACCTTCTGCTTGCTTTTCAGTGCGCAAAGCCATAACGAATACAGTGTTCAATGATGACAGCAAAACGATGGCCACTACGGTTCCTCGCATCGTTATTACATTGTCTTACAGTCCTTAGTAAGGTGATTGTTTCTGTTGCACTTGACACATCTCTGCTCATTTTGGACTTGATCCTTCTCTTGGTTGATATTGCACACAGAGAATGCTCTTCCTTCAAGTTGAAGGGCCGGTATGATCCCAGCAGAAACTTCTGCTTGCTTTTCAGTGCGTAAAGCCATAACGAATACAGTGTTCAATGATGACAGCAAATCGATGGCCACTACGGTTCCTTGCATCGTTGTAAAGTTCTCATTTAATCTCATGAGAAATTACATTGTCTTCTGATTCCTGACATAATCACTTATCTTGGATCCTTCTTCACAATCACAAGGTTTTAGGTCACATAGAGCATCCTTCTCATCTCACAAAGCCTTGAGTTTGTTGAAGAAGGTGGTGAATGTTTCTGTGCTTTGTTCACAACTATAGATATCGTTTTTGATATTGAATAGTTGGACGGTTGTTGCTTGTGAGAAGCGATCCTGCAGTTCAATCCAGATCTTCCTTGTTGTTTTGCAGTGTTTGACACTACCGTATATGCTCTTGCTCATAGATGCGATAAGCCAACTCTTTATCAAAGTATCAAAACGTTCCTATTGAAGCTTTTCTGCCTTATTGACCGTTGCTTGTTTAGCAAATCCATTTATGAATCCAATTTTGTTTTTTTGTCAATGCCATGCTGATTGACTGACTCCACTCTGTGTAGTTATCTTCCATCAGCGGCTGTGATACAAGGATCGCAGCATGCTGGTATGAATGATGAAGATAAAGAACATGGTTAGAGTTTTCCTAAGGTTCAGGTGTTCTGGAGGTGTCGTTGTTGGTCTTCGTCTCCTTATCTTTTGTCATGGGTGTGTGTGTGTGTGTTTGCCTAGATTAGTAAAGGCTCTGGTACCATAAAGATTTTGATACTTGAATAAGCTTGTATATTTTTTTGAATGAGAGGCGATTACACCAACATATATACAAATCGTAGAAGGATGCAAACCCTAATCCTAGCTGTACAAGGAAATTATAATCCCTGAAAGTAAGGGATTGCAACTTGATTACAATTCTCTCAAATACCGAAGTGTTTGGAAGAAGGAACAATATTGTTTTTAACATCATATTGTGATCTTCAAAAAATTGGTGGTTTCTATTCACTTTTATCTCCCAAATGATCCCATCTTCCATTCTCGAATTGGATTTTGTTTTCTGAATTTCGCCTATGTGGGTCATTTTGATCTGATTATGATTTGATTAATGAGTAGGATCATTTTGATTTGGGTATTTGAGTAACTTCTGGATTCATGAATAACATATTGATCTGGGGTCATGAGTAAGTTCTGAGATTAAGAATGTGATCTGGGTTCATGATTTTTCACGTTTGGGGTTCACTTCCAATTCCAAGAATCATGATCTGGAAATCTGAATCATATGCAATTCAAATTGTTATGAAAGAGAGATTCACTCATGATCCAGCCCGCTCACGAAAACTATAATTTAACTCTTCATTTAGTGAATTTTAAAGGGGATTACCAATTATATGGAGGTGCATAGCATAAGGGATTGAGAAAAGAAAAGATTAAATTGTTGTTCAGTGATTCATCCTCTCATTATCAAGAGCAAGGGGCATTCATTTCCACAGCCTACAATTCATATTGATATGAATGACTGTACTGGACCTGGGACTCGTTTGAATAACAAAAGCAACTTTCGATTCAATTGTGTCATATATTTTTCTTTTTTATTCAGGAAATAATTTGGTTTTTAATTTAGCAAACTAGATTTTAGTTACTAACTAAATTTCTGTTTATAAATACCTCATTTACTTAATTTCTTATACAATTTAGGACAAATTTTAACATATTAGGACAAGCTGATATTATCATGTCATCTGTCATCAATAATTTTACCCTAATACCCTCAATCTTTCAAATGTTGAGTAGCACAATAACATTTAATGTGCTGCCGAGTAGCACAGTAACACATGGCTGATGAGTGCACAATAGCATCAGAGAGAAAATTACACAACACCACCGCATAGTAGTAACACGCAACACCACCGCTTAGTAACATCACACAACAAGATGATACAATAATAGCACGCAACAAGACGACGTAGTAGTAGCACACAACATGACAACGCAGTAACGGCGACGACACATCGTAGTAGCAGCACGCGGCATGATGACACAACGTAGTAGCAGACCCGGTGTTACTACCCTACCGATACATGTTACTGCCCTATGCTTTTGCAATTTTTTTCTGCATTTCTCCGGAAACAAACAAAAGCTCTTATGTCGCGATTGGAATCCTTCTGCTACTGTCACAATTGGAATCCTTCTACTACTGACCACGCGACTACTACTAACGAATGTACAATATCATCACTCATATTTGTCCACACTTAGGGATATGAATTTGCCACATTTGATCTAAAATCAGAGACAATCTAATTAAAATTGTGTGAACAAGAATCAACTTACCTTCCTCTTTACCTCTGTCACCGTTTTGACTCCAACAAGTGAATCAATTCGAATCGAATTAAAAAAACCTTAGTAGCAACATGACTATAACCCCTCCTGATGCAAACCTCTCCCTCCTCCCGTCTGAACCACCATCTTCACCTCTGTCCAAGGCGTTCGCCCCTGCCACCGTGGCCTAGATTTTGTCATTATTTTCGGATGCGCCTCTGACGGTCTCAACAACCATAACTCGAAGAAGCTATATGGCCAGCGCTAAGAGAAGCTATATGACCACATCCAGGTGACCACAACTCAAAGAACCTCCTTTGAACTTCATCGGGAGTGTAACCATCCAAATTGATCATGAAGACTCGACGTCTGCATCTCCATTTCTCAAGAAAGATATGCCTTTTGGTAGAAGCCTCAAATCCAGTATCGTCGGCGCTGCCGTTGAAGAGAGAGAGACACGTCGAAGCTCCGTCGACGATGAATCAAATCTGAGAGAGAGATAGAGAGTAAATCAGATTTGGAGGAAAGATGAGAGGTTGGATTTGATATAAATGTACTTTAGATATTTAGGTGGTAATGATCATAATTTTATTGAAAAATTAGGGAATTTTGGTCATTTGTTGTGGAAAATTAGATCAAGCCTACTATCAAGGGCATTGGGCCTGATGCTTACGTCTTAATTTATCTAAAATTAAAAAAAATGAGTTTTTTATGTTTTTAAATTTAATTATATGTAAAGATTGATGATATGAAATAGAAAACGGGGATGGAGACAGAAATATTGGGGACAGTTTTCTCCCCACTAATCTCTACAATGGCGGGTACGTTTTGGTAAAACAACTCTCCAAACAAAACAACAGGAAAAAGTAAAAAATAGAAAAGTTAGAAACGAAGAGAAGACGTGTTGTAAAAGGTGTACTAAATACAGTGAATCCCAGAAATCAATGTGACCGTACGAGGAAAAGGAATAATCAAACTCCAACCAAATCAATCAACACAGACAGAAAGCCTCCCAAAGAAGCTGCCGAACGCAACAGTCCCGGCGGGCCCCTCCATGCTGACGCCACAATCAGTTGCGGTCCGGCGTTGCTGACGCCACCATTCGACGGCTCCATCATCATCATCATCATACGACGTTCATGGCCCTACCGCCACCGCATGGCTCATCAGGCAATATTAGTTAAATTCCAAAACAAATTTAATGATTAAATTACAAAACTTTGGCTGTGTTAAATTGTAATGGGAGGCATTTCTGTCGGCAATGTTATGATTTTTAGGGCCTGGAATTTTGCTCTAAATCAAAATGTAAATCAAGGAAGGGAGCTGTTTTTTTAAGCTGTCGCTTTCTTTTCACCACCCCTTTGTTTCCTTCTACTTCATTTTCATTGGCATTATATACACCAAAGCTCTTACTTGTCCATATTTTTGTTTGTTTGTTTTGTTTAGAGTTTTAGCTGGTGTTTGAGGTTACCTGGTGTTCATTGAAAAGGTGGAGAGAGAGACTCATGAAGAGGCTAGTGAGTACGTTGCTTTTGATGTTCAATCTGTTTTTTTGGTTTCGTGTTTTTCAAGCAATTTTCAATTTTTATGATCTGGGATTGTGGAGATGAGCATTTGGGTTTTGCGTATGCTGATTGATTGGATGTGGTGTGTAACAGGTAGGCATCCAACTGTGGTTCAACTTTTTGTTCTTGTGTTTTGTTATTTGCAGTTGGCGCTGGTTTTGGTTCTGGGATTTAGTAGTGCATTACAGTATGAAGGAGAATGTGACAACCAGAAGGCATTAAATCCCAGGCCTCACAGTGTGTCACTTTTGGAGTTTGGGGCAGTTGGAGATGGGAAAACATTGAACACAGTTGCTTTTCAGAATGCCGTTTTCTATGTGAAGTCATTTGCTGATAAGGGTGGTGCTCAGCTCTATGTTCCACCTGGCCGGTGGCTCACTGGGAGTTTTTACCTCACTAGCCACCTTACACTCTTCCTTGAGGCCGGCGCCACTATTCTTGGATCCCAGGTTAAACCTTTTAGCAGTGTTAACTTGTGATATGCTGGTTTGTTCTGATAGAGTAATCAGTTTTTGTAATGTTGGCAATGTATGATCTTGCGCAGGACTGCACTCACTGGGGAATTGAAGAACCCCTGCCTTCTTATGGTCGTGGGATTGACTTGCCTGGTTGGAGATATCGTAGCTTGATCAACGGAGATGATCTACACGATGTGGTGATAACAGGTGAGGATCTGTTCACTACATAAATGTTTTCTGATGAGATTATATATGCTCCAATAGTTATATGAACTTTTTCCACAAATTGTGTAAGAGCAGGTTGTAATGGAACCATAGATGGACAGGGTTCTGCGTGGTGGGCGCAATTCAGCTCTCATTCCTTGAATTACAGCAGACCACATCTTGTGGAATTCACCAGATGTGATAATGTTGTTATATCGAATCTAACATTCTTGAACTCCCCTGCTTGGAACATTCATCCTACATATTGCAGGTTCAACTTGTGAGTTATGAGGTCAAAAGTCACGTTTTCTTGTATGCAATGTCTCATACGTTTCGTGCAATGACACAGGTATGTGAAAGTCCAAAATATAACTCTTCATGCTTCTCCTGCGTCTCCATGTACTAGTGGTATAGTCCCAGGTTCGTCACACGCTACTCTCTAGACCTTTTAACTAATGCTGCTTGCTTGTTTTATGTTTTAACTATATAGCTTTCTGATTATACTTATTCTTGTCTGAGATGGATATATAAGTTTGACATGTCTGAAATAATGCTGGTACATAGTTTTATCTGAAAATGTGTGTTCTGTAATACGTCTGTAATTTCGGCTTTCAGATTCGTCTGAGCATGTTTGCATTGAGAACTGCAACATTAGCATGGGCCATGATGCGATTGTCCTCAAGAGCGGTTGGGATGAGTATGGAATCGCATATGGCAAACCGACCAAAACTGTACACATACGGGGTGTCAACCTTCAATCTTCTTTAGGCTCAGGCCTAGCATTTGGGAGTGAGATGTCCGGAGGTATATTAAACGTACTAGTAGAAGGACTCCATCTGTCTAACTCATTTATTGGCATTGCACTCAAGACAACTAGAGGAAGAGGAGGATACATGAAAGACATAGTCATATCCTATGTAGAAATGGATAACATTCATACTGCAATACAAGTTACTGGTCAGAGTGGCACTCATCCTGGTGATAAATTTGACCCTGATCAACTTCCATTTGTTAAAGGAATCACCTTTGACAACATGGTTGGCAGTAATATTACTTTCGCTGGGAATTTTTCTGGAATCTACGCCTCGCCTTTCACGTCTATTTGTCTCTCAAACATGTCATTGTCCATGTCAGGGAATTCTTCTAGCTCATGGTTCTGTCGCTATGTGAAGGGTTTTTCCCATAATGTTTCTCCAGAACCTTGTTCGGACCTCAAGGACTTGTCTTTTAATGCTTCCTCATCTTGCTTCTTTTCCTTACAAACTTACAATTACGGTACAGATTCTTGAGATACCAAAAAAAATCATATATTCTGTACATCAGAGATACCGAGAACTAGTTTGCCCTTATACATTGATTTTTCCAATAAATCTTCTGTTTATACAAACAAGCATTCTTGACCAGTACCTTTCCATGAGATTAATCTTCTGAACTGCTGTCATCTTGATAGTAAAAATCCTCATGAAAATTACTGCCCCATTACTCCTGATTTGTGTACAAGGAAATTTTGCAGATAGAACTTACTTTTGCTTCAATTGTTAATTTTTTAGTTTTTTCTTCCAATGTCTAGTTGCAAACTTTTAGAGTGTAATTACATTCATGTAATTTGTGATTACTCCCCAGATTGATCAATGACATTCATTCAGGCACTTTTAAATTTATGAAAGCGATTTGTTTCTTACCTGCTCTTCCATTTTCCTAGCTCTATACTTTCACTGAACTTGTGAAAATTTACCATATGTTAAAATATAAAGTTGGTAATGAATAGACCCCTGCATTGTGCACAATTTTTTTTCTGCTTGGTTCCCCGGCTGCTATTGTAGAAGGATTATATGTCATTGTTTATAATTCTGTTTGGTAGTAGTCTACTAGCATACGACATTATATCTTACTCATCTTAGCACATTTGTTTTGACCTTAAGCATCAAACAGAAACAAGTATTCTGTAGCTTTAGCAGATGCAGGTTAACTATAAACGTCTGTAATTATCACCAAGTTTATTCTTATCTCATGTCCAAGTCGAACAAAGATTAGAAATTTACAACTTAAGGAACTTGATGAAGATGACTACTTGAAATTGTGAAAGTTGACTCAAGGGGAAAGAAAGATCAGGCAAGAGACTGCAGCTACTCGTAAGCACCAGGACTTTCGAAGAGGTAAGCTTCAACTACTTTGTACATGCCCATTGCTCTTTCCTTGCCACCCCTAATCTCTTCCTCGTTGATCTCAAAGTCACCAACAGCTTGGTACTCACTCATCATCTTACAAACACATCCTCCATTTTCAGAAGGTATGAACTTCACCTCATAAGTAATAGACTTGATCTTGTCCTCCAACACATCGCCTTCAATCAGCGTGTACTTGCAAATCAAGTTTTCTACATCCAAGTTGTCTATTCTGTTCTTCATGTACTTGAAACGAGTACCTGCATAAAATGGTCAAAATCACAAAGCAATAACCAAAGATGTGATAATGATCTGAATTAGGTATGATAATTCAGTATACCCTCAGCAAAATTGATCTGTTTGATGGTTCCTGCTCCTCCGTCGCCCTCAATGATGTCGATGCTCTTAATGGCTTGAGGCATGAGTTTTGGGATGAGGTTGTGAGAGTCGATGATCAAGGCCTTGAACAATCTTGCTGCATCTACTGGACTTGTAAACTCTTGGCTCAAATTGATGACACCCATAGTTGGTATATGTTGGCCAAAGCTTGCTGATGACAAAAATGACCAGAAGATTTGAGATATGTGGGGAGGTTGTTTAACAAAATCAGTATTTATATACTAGAAAGTTTAGGATTATGTGAACACTGAGTTCACCAACCTGTGGTTTCACAAGTGAGAGATACAAGCATATAGCTTGTTATTTTATGTGGAATGTTTCTATATAGTTGCCCTTGTTGGACCCTCTATACTTAGAAGTCATGGTACACAAAATTTGACCCTAGAAGCCATCTTTCCATTGTCCTTCTGTTTTGGCTACAGAATATCATTTTTGTACAAGGTACTGATAAACGCATACATGAACTCAACGGCTCAAAATTTTCAACTAATATAGAAAGGACCTGGAAGAAGTCTTTAATTGGAAGCTATCTAATGGATTTGAAACTCGTCCATATTATATATCAGTATTATTGGTTTTGTTATAGTCATCAACATAAATTTTATGTAATGAACCAACTGTTCTTGTCGTTGGTTAATCCTAAGCACTTAGAAGCATCTAAATCATTTCAAAAACAAATTTCAATGTACCAACTTGTTTTTTTATGGAAAAAGATAAATGCTAAATAGTGGTGTCTTGAATACACCTAATGTTTATACAATCAAACGACAAGACTAAAGATACCTTTAGGGAAACACTCTCCACCCAAAGACCACACTAGTCGGATCTATGGCCCATGTTAGCAAAGACATTAGCAACAAAGTTTGTTTCTCTGTATATATGTGAGAAGCGAATGGTCTCAAATGAGCTACTCAAATATTTGATGTCATATGCCAGATTTTGAGGAGCCTTCATGGAGGGTGACAGACTTCATTAACTGCATCAATAACTAGTTTGACTCCCCCTCCACCTCAATTTTCGTGAGACCTCTCCCTTTGCACATACAAGGCTGTTCCGAAGTGCAAGTGCTTCCGCAACAGGAGCGTTGGTGACGCCCAAGTTGAAAGTACCTGTTGCAATTGGTTTACCAGCTGAAGTTCTTAAGATGAAACCTCCTGCAGTTGAGTTGCTTCAGACCTAACCATCAAAATTAATTTTAACCCAGTCACATGGGGGTGATGACCACCCGATCATGTTTCCATTATCCGTCCTTACACATGAGTCTCAAGCAGTATTGGTAGAATTGACAGTAGTGCATTGATGAAATGTAGTTGCAGCAACAATCGAGTTGGGGCAAAGGGCTCTTCCTTTAAAGATAGCATCATTCCTTGCAATGTACCAACTTGTTGAATACAGATAAGATGACTTCCGCGGGGGACGAAAAAATCGACAGCAAAGCTGTCACATCCCTGCGAAGGCTATTCCATTAGTTGTTTCAACTTGAATACATTGTAAGAAAAGGAAATGAGAATTCAGAATCATCTGTAGTGCAGACCAAGTCTGGCTAGATTGGTCTATTAGGACTCACTCATATACATATGTACAAGCAACTGGATTTATTGCTGCATTTATCTGTATATAAAGATTACAAGATTTTGTCTCCAAGTAAGAAAATACATGAAACCTCTCTTTCTCTCTGTAATAAATCAAAGAAATCAATGGAAAAAAAAATCAAAAATAAAACAAATACAAAAATCACCCTCTGACCGTGTCAAGGTAAAACTTCTACTTTCTATTTGCAGCTTTGCGTTTCATCTCAGCTGTTGGAGCTGGCTGCCTTGCAGTCCTATGAGGCAACCCATTCAAAGGTTTCCGTGAAGGCGAAGGGCCTAGAGAATGCTTGCTGCAGAAATCAGGAGCAACTCTTTAAGAAAATGTTACAACTTACAAATATTCTATAGGGGACAAATTAATAGTTGAAAAACCATGTCAACTTACCTAAATTCTGGGCTTTTCATTGGCTTTGCATTAGTTTTCTTGGCTTTCGACCCAATGCCATTGCCTGAGCTAATAAGTTTAGTTTGATTGAACTGCCAGAGCAAATCTGGCTCTGAAGAATCACTAGTGGCAGCATCAAGGTCATCCATATCATCATTACTAGCAACATTGAACCTGTTGCCTTCGGTGAACATGTTTGGATATAATTTAGAAGAATCTTGGAGATACTTTTGGTAGAAAGCGTCGGATAAATTTTCATTGTCTGCTCCCCAGCCACCCAAGGTATTTCCAACCCTGCCTACTTCTTGTTTGTTCACCATAACTTTATCGACCCAGTCACCTGAGCCCAAGTCTTTATCATCATCACCATGATTCTGGCCAGGACTCTTAACTGGAGGCCATGGAGGTGAATTTGTTAGTAGTTCATCAACTTCAAAGTTTTGGCTTTTTTGCCTTGGGGTAGAGCTGTTATGAAGCTACAAATCAAAATACAATTTGAGTTATCATAGATGTAAGTCAATGATAGTTAATCCAATCAGGGAAAGTTATAATTGTGATTAATTTACAGAAAAATCATAATTTATTAGAAAATCCTCAAACAACCCTAATGACTCTCCTAAGAGTAATCAACTCAGCATCGAACAGAATTTTGACATCATATGTCTCATTAGGAAAAGTAAAAATAAACCTTTGAAGAATAGAATAAGTAAATACTCAGATGTTCCAAGAGTATGGAAGATTCTAAGTGTTTCAGAATGTAAAGACAGCAATATTCGCAACCGCCCAGCTACTCATAATTCAAAATCCTAGTTTAGTGAAGTTTTGTGTCAATCTTTGTGAATTACGGGTAAGAGTTACCTCAATGTTGCCAAGATTTCCCATTGGTTGCCTGCTGCCAAATTGTTCTCCCAAGATGTCAGTACCCTGATAGTTCAAAGGAAGAGGTGATAATTCACCTGCTTTCGTCTTGTATCTATCAGAGCTGCCTAGAACAGGTCGTTGCTCGGCTTCCTCTTCTTTTCTGGCCAGTGCTTCCCTAAGACCAGCAATCTGATAACACAGAAAAGTTCAATAACACATCAATTCTATGATTCCTAAGCTAACCATTTTAAAGAGCCACACAAGTGACATTTCGACAGAGAAGCCTGTATATACCTGTTCTTTGAGAGATTTCACATCTGCACCATCTTTGTTCACTCTGGAAGCACCAAGCTCAACTGTGGCTACTCGTTCAGCAAACTTAAGTGTACTTATGGTTTCACCAATAGCATCTGGCTCAGGGCTTATGTGAACAAACATAAGCGTTTTGGCCTGTCCACCTAAAAATATGACAAGAAACACATAGCCATGAGAAAAAAATAGGGATAACCTATGGCTGAAAATAAAATGCAATTGACCTTACCAAGTGAATCTTGGAGCAACTGTGTTAGTTTGCTATTCCTATAAGGAACATGAGAATTTTTTTGTGCAAGGGAAGAAATCACATCACCCAACGCTGAGAGAGATCTATTAATATGCTGTGCTTCCTTCAATCTATCCCCAGTCACCTCAGATTTGTCTACCCTCTCACTTCCTGCAAGATCAACCAGGTGCATACATCCACGGAGAATAGATCCAGTAGTCAAATCTCGACCTTGAACGTGAACAGTCAAGCAGCTGCAGATTGATTTAAGTTAAAACTTGGATTATTTAATAGTTAATACGCTAAGTTAAACTTGGATTATTTAGTACAAACATTCATAAAAACACCACTTTTTCTTTCACACACATGGGAGTTTGTCAGATTTCTTCCTACCTGTGAGAGCGACTACTTCGATCATTTAGAGCAGTTGCACCAACAACCCGATTCTTGTGTCCAAGGTTCATCAGATCAATAACATCAGATGTTGAGGACACACAAATAATATTTGCATCTGGCACACTGTAACCTGTCTGAGAACTATTGCGAATCTCTAATGTGCTAAATTAGTTAAGAAAACCTCAAATGGGGAGTAGCATGCAAGTCAGGCTATAAAATAGTGTAATAACATGCAGTCATCTTCATTTTCACCAGAAATGAATCTTAATTGTATTAGAAATGCATTTTCACCAGTAATGAATCTTGATATCTAAAGACATCTCAAGTTTTCAAGTTATCCAACATTTCGACAAGTAGAAAACTAAAAACAATGCCACATTTCATAAACTGAACAAATTTTAGAAAAACTAAAAATTAGCAATGAACAGTAAATGAATAAAGGATATCTTTTATTAACTTCGTCAGTGAGAAAGTGCTAACAGAATCTTATTTTACAAGATAAAATTGATATAGAAAGACATCTTGAGTTTTAGAAATGCATTAACTAGTACTAAACAATTATTGTTTTACAAGATAAAACTGATATTGAAAGACATCTCAAGTTTTCAAGTTATCCAACATTTCGACAAGTAGAAAACTAAAAATAATGCCACATTTCATAAACTGAACAAATTTTAGAAACACTAAAAATTAGAAATGAACAGTAGACGAATAAAGGATATCTTTTGTTAGCTCCATCAGTGACAAGGAGATCCCGGACTTGCTCGTTGTAAATCTCAATCATCTGAACAGAAACATCATAGTGGAAAGTGTCCTTTCTTTGATCTGCTATGAGAAACAAGTCTCCCAAAGCCCTATAATTTACACCTTGGCTTTTCTCTGTTAGCTCTCTGGGTCCAGTCTGAAATGAACCAACAAAAATTAATAATAGTATAGTTGATAAAGCAACAATACATGATATATCATTTCTTCACATATATAGAGAGCATATAATACCATCGTGAAAGTTTTCCCTGATCCTGTTTGACCATAAGCAAATATGCATACGTTGTAACCATCAAGGACAGAACGAATCAGTGGTTGCATGTCAGAAAAGATGTCAGCTGCAAAATAATAACACATAACAGTTAAAACCATAAAGTAGTATTAATATTTCAAAGCTCTGAAGATTTTTTTTTTGTGAAACAAAAGATGAAAATCCCCTTCTTAAAGAGAAATCATCAACCTTGGGTTGCAGACGGCCCAAAGACTTTGTTGAAGCTGAAGGCTCTTTGTCCTTTCCCATGCCTTGATGGGGTGTTAACGGTGATATTTCCATCTTCCATATGATCCACACAGCTCGGACTACTTGACTGTCCAGATAAGAAGGGTCTCACTCGACAATAAACCCTGATACTTCCTGATCAAAACACATACAACTAATTGACTATTTTTGAAGACTGGCTTTATGAAGGCAGGTCAGAAGTCGGCAAATAGAGATCTTATTACCTTTGAGGTCTTGAACTTGATTGTAGAGCTTTCGGTTTTCTTCAAGAACCTTGTGATATCCACTAGCAGCATGAGCTAGGCCATGAATGTGCAAACCTATGGAAGAAAAGTTGAATAAGAAAAGGATTTCTGTATCCACCTCCTTAAAGAAGATGAGTAAATGGAACAACACATTTTCTTTCTAAATTCATACCAATATTCTGGAACTCCTCATGAAACTTCATTTTCATAAACTGAATTCCAGATTTTGTAATGTGAAGGGTTTGCTTTAGTTCCTGCAAAATTAATAACATATAAATGCAGTATGCAATTAACATATTTTAAAACAAATGACTAAAAATATGTCACAGCTGAAACGTACCTGAACATCTCTTTGTTGTTGATCAAAGATCATTTGCTGTTTAAGCAGCCGACTTTTCGACCCCTCATCGGATATGTAATTTTTATTGAAGGATACCTCATTCTTTACTACTTTGAGATTGTCTGCTGTCTGATTGTATTCAAAATACACAGATATTTCAGTAATAGTCCAGTTTTGCACATCAACATTAAATATGAGATTTGCTTGTTGTCAAAAAGTAAAATACAAACTATTACCCTTTTATCACCATAAGCGAATTTCATTGGAGATTGGTTGCCATGAGAAACAGCTACTTCTTTTGGACTTGTATTTGTCTGTAAGATAATGAACTAGTGGGTTAGTAGCTAGCTGCGTCAAAATTTAATTAAGACTGTTCAAACAGTGAAAGGTCATGTTTTCCAGAAAGAAAAACAAGATTAATAAGACACATAAAACCTATTGGATGCAAAAATTTTGGTTTATATTTGGTCCCATCTCATGCAAGTGATGCTGGTTGGGTTGGTCCAACCACGAAAAACATGGGATCTTATCATACGATATTAAGAGTTATTTGAAAAGTGAAAGGTCATGTTTTCCAGAAAGAAAAACAAGATTAATAAGACACATAAAACCTATTGGATGCAAAAATTTTGGTTTATATTTGGTCCATCTCATGCAAGTGATGCAACTAATCAATTACAGAGTCACAACTCCAGTCAAGTTTCTTACCTGAGAGCAGATATCCATGCAACTACTTTTTCATCGGTGTTAAAAAGGAAAGGAATATTTTAAAGGAGAAAGACTATCATACCGATTCATATTGGCTGGAAATGCCTTTCTCAAATTGCTCCACAACCTTGTTTAGGACAGACTCTACCAACTGATGCAGCCAGAAGAATAAATGACCCAAGTTATATTGGAAGATAAATATTTGCTGATAATATTACTGGAATTTTTAATCCTAGAGGTTTGTCAAACACAAAGAGATTGGTCAAGCACATCCTTAGGATGACTGTAAACAAAAGTTTTCAAGTAGCACATATGAGTAGTACCAGATGATAGAATGCTTCTCCATATAAACTAGAAAGTAAATAATATCAACCCTTACCATTGGAACATCTTCAGGCTTCTTATCTAACAGAACTGCACGGATTAGCATACTCAAGGAGCGGGAACTAGTCTGCAAATATGAAAGGAAAAGCTTGCTGTCATTCCCTAATTCAATTGAGAATGCAAAGGTATAAAAAAAATAACTATTATAGCAAATGTTTAGATTACCAACCATTTTATTAGAATCGAGATCAGAGGCGAAAGACTTTTCATTCAGGGATGATGCCCTTGATAAAGAATTCATAAATGGCTCTGAATTTTTCCTCACAAAAGACTTGACTGACGTGGTCGGTTTTACATTCCCACCAAATTTCCATGTCCCAATTCCTCCATTCTGTTTCCACTCACTGTAGGATTTGAGTGCCAGAACTGTGCTTACAACCCTTGAAGATTTCCCTCCCTAACAATAACAAAATAGAAAGGATATAGGTATCAAACAAGCACTTTCAATCAAAAGAAATCAAATTCCTACTGATTTAATTTGCATCATCAATTTATGAAAAACATCAAAATCCCAAGGATGTGAATTCCATCCTTAATTCATAATAATCGATCCCCCATAATTTGGTTATGTACGAATACATACTTGTTCAAGATCGGATGCCTCAAATGTAGGCAGCCCCATCTCCTCAACAGCAACACAAAAGTTCCTCAGATTCTCAAAGTATTGGAACGCCGTATATGCTCCATCAGGGATCGAAGCTGAACTTTCCACCACCTGGAGAGCAACATATATACGCAAGTTAATCAAGAGATACACATATGTAATCCAAAATCAAAATTCAAAAGAAACACAAAATTTAGGATGAGACAAACACTAACCTTGGGCACAGCTCCGGGTTGAACCTTATTGATAACATTACAAAGAATAATCCCACTCCTCAATCCAAGCCTGAACTCTTCCTCAGAAGGCTCTGCCGGCAAATCTTTAGCCCCAACTACACCAATCATCTTTCGAAGCCACCCAGCCGCCTCATTTCTTCTTGATGCTACACCAAAACAGTCAATTTCAATCAACGAAATAAAATGTGAACCACCAAATTTGAAGAAACTAAATAGATAATAAGTAAACATTGCTTCATAACATGTCGGATTAGCCTTAATTATCAAATCAGTACAGATAAACTAAAAACGATGTAAAAGGGATAGAGGGCTGATCATCCCTTCGATTTGGAAAACGAGAAGACGAAAGAAACGAGATACTGTAGATTCATACCGGCTTGCTCGACTTTTCTATACTCCACCAGATCAAGATCGCCGGTTCGACTACTCGCACCGTGCTGCTGAAGCACATCCTCCACCACCGAAAGCATCGAAATCGCCGCCCCACCGCCTGCCGCCATAGCTCTTCCGACAATCCAGCACTCGTCGGAAAAACTGAATCAAAATCTGTGAAAAATGCTAATCAATCAGCATAAACAGCTACTCCTCTCGCCGCCGAGAACACCGAAATATGAGAAGGAGGAATTGAGAGAGGAAGCAGATATTTAGCTGTCAATGTTTGTTGGTGGTGTTGGGTGTAAAGGTATTCTTTGTTTCCAATTTAGAGAGAGAGAGGGAGTGAGTAGTCCATGACCTTTTGCTTTTCCTTTTTTCTGTTTTGATTTCTCCCCCTTGTCTGCTTTATGCTTCTAACAATCTCTCCAACTGCCTTTCATCCGGACCTCATACCCGAACCTGCATCCGACCCTTTTCCGTTTTTTTAACGGGAATGGGTTTGAATTATTCAAAATAATTAAAGAAACTGGATTTTTTTTGCCCCAAATAGCCGAACCAACCGCATTTATGGCGCGTGGAGGAAGAATTTGGAGCCATTTTAAAATGGTTTCTAGATTCGGATTAGCGGACATAGATACGGACGTTGCAACGAAGCCAGATCAAAGGAAGATGTACAGTATCGGCAAAACAATTGCCTATTACCAGATCAAAGGTTAGATAACTGATACTTAATAATGTATGTGAATAGTATCTACTGTGATTTGTTTATTTACATTACGAGATGTTTCAGAGGTCGAATGAGGTCGAGTTATATAATTATGATAGGGAGTTGAAAATAACACACCAAAATTTACAATCCACATTTCTTTTTTTATTTAGCTGTGATATGTTTCTTTCTCTCTCTCCCGTCTCTCTCTCTCTGACCTTAGATCTGAGACGCGCCGACAAGATGAATCACGACCGCCGACGAGCATCACCTTCACCGCCTCCTGCTTCTCCTCGCATCCCTGAAGACATCGATCACTTTCATCGATCGGAGCTCGTCGTCGACCTCCAAAGTCATAGATTGAAGCTCGTCCTCCGTCGCCAGCTGGCTGAGGCTCTAGATCCCTATCTCTCTCTCTTTCATGGTTTCACCAGATCGGAGTCGTCCCTCTCCTCTCTCTCTCTGAGCCTAAATCTGAGACGCGCCGACGAGGAGGATCACGATTGCCGGCGTGGATGAACGCATTTGTGCGCCTTGGTCATTCTCTAATCTGGGACGCATCTTGTCACGCTTGAAGTATACTGGGGTCAGTAAACTTGGTTTTGATGTATACTGGGGTTAGTAGACTTTAGTTTTTTACATCTAAGTTGATTTTCACTGTTTTTAATGTGTATAATGGGTTTTAGAGATACTGTTTTGCAAGTTTATTACCTTTAGTAAAGTTTACTACCTCTGGAACAAGTTTATTAGAGGTAGTATACTTATAATTTACTACCAATGCCTCGGGTTTGTTCATCTGTTTGAGTTTACTACCTCAATAAACGTTTACTAAGGGTAGTAAACTTTAGATTTTACATCTATGTTGATTTTTCTCTTCTGATCTCCTCTCTCTCTAACTGTCTCTCACAGAGCCTTCGTCTCCACCATCTCCTACGACCTCATCCTCGCTTCCACCATCTCCGACAACCTTATCCTCACCTCCACCTAATCTCCGACTCATCCTCGTCGGTTGCTGCAACACTGAGTCCGAAGAGCAACGTTAAATCCAGATCTGGTCATGTCGTCTACACGTCGGTGCTAGAAAAAATGTCGATACTAGGGTTAGTAGACTTGGTTTTGAAGTATACTGGGATTAGTAGACTTGGTTTTGATGAATATACAATGTGTTATTAGACTTGGTTTGGAGTATATTAGGGTTAGTAGATTTAGTTTTGTAGTATACTAGGGTTATTAGACTTAAATTTGGAGTATACTAGGGTTAGTAGACTTGGATTTGATGTAGATGTTGTCATAGTAAACTTTTTGTAAAAGTTTATTGCCCCTAGTAGAAGAAAAAAATCCGGCGAAATTCCGGCTACCAGTAATTTTCCGGCGTCTGGTGATCGGAGTCCGGCAACCGGAGATGCTCCGACAAAACATTCTCTCTCATTTTTTCTCCAAGTGTATAAAGAATAAGGGTAAAATTGTCTCAAAATACTATTTTATTATGAATTTAATAAAAATTTATGTATTTGAGCATTAGTATTGGAATGGACATTTGACTTTTTAATTTATTGATTTGAGGTTTAAATTTTCTTATTTTGTGTAAATGTTCATTCTCCCTTAATTATAATATAGATATAAGTAATATGCACACGTCCGATTAGTATTCAAAATTGGCGATTAGGTTGGCTAGGTGTCTCTATCAGATAGAAATGGTTGTTGAAATAAGTAACTGACCAATATTATTCCTAATTAGGTCATAATAATGGATTAACCAGTAGCTATATGGCCACGTACACATACCCAGTTATGGAAGTGAGATCTAAGTTATTCGTATATATGTTATTACGAAACAGAAAACTAGAACGTACTCCATGTCATATATAGTATAGATAACAGAGTTCACGATAATAAGGACAAAAGTAGACTCTTATTCGGATGATCATGCGTGAGGAACAAATACACTTTATGATGATATTCCAGCTGCAAGTTTAACCGTTCAAGTCTTAGAGTTTGTTTAAGCTGACTGAAGCTAATGGAGTACTGGCAGTTACATGCCAAGCAGGACTAGACATTGAGTCAAGTATAGGGCTTCCAACTAAATTGTAATGCAAGATCTTATTTGAGACGTGACTTTTTTTTTGAACAGGTGAGACGTGACATTTAGTTTACTCTTCATCGATCAACACGATCATACATAACGATCAACCATATTGGAATTTATCAGAGCAATCATAATCAAGGGGAGCTACACACCATCTCAACTCTCTACATAACAGTTAAAGCCTCGTATCTTAAGCATAAGTATCAGGTACCCTGCTCCTTGTTTATGATACGTCACACATAGTCCTCCATATCTCATGTTGGCCGCACATCTCCTCTCCGAAAAAGCTAGAAAATTAAGTTTATTTTTTTTTCTAAGTCATATCTGACTAAATCAGAGAAATCCCAAAAAGAAGTAAGAGATTATCGAAACAAATTTAGCAAGGTAAAAATGTAGGACCAAAAAAAGGTGAGGTAAAAATGTTCTTTGTTTTGATCAGAAAGCGGTTAACATTCGAATTAAAAAACAAGTTGGAAGCAAACAAAGAAATGGAGCACACTACACTACCTGCGAACAGATCATAACGTTCGAAAAAATTCAAATAATACGTCCGGAACCAAACCTCCAGGCATGGAATCAATGTTGAGGGCCCACGTAGAGCGCCTTTAACGGGGACCTACTCGCCAACGTTCGACGTGCATCTAAACATTAGAAAGGGGTACATTGTCGTGTGCAGGTATATTACCGTATTTTAATCATTTATAATAATTTATATATTTAATTATTTATATATTAATTTTATATTATTTAATCTTAATCATTCACAAATATAAATAATATTTCTTTAAAAAATAATTATGATATCAACCTTAACAGACACACTATTTGCAAGAGACCAATTCCAAGCATCCTTTTAAATGGGTAAGTTGTACGTGACACTTATTGTGTATTGTGTGGGTGAAGCTGCGCGTGGATATTCTGGAGATTTTAATTAATAATTCTAATTTCCATTTATTTTATGCTGCATTAATTTTTTTTCTTAAGCCGCATTTTTTAATCTTTTTTATTCTTGTAATACTGTAGGATTTTCGGGTAAATAAAGTTGGAAATTTGTGTGTCCCTAACGCGTGCGTTACGATTTTTTAGAGCATCTCTAACAGCTTCTTTATATCATTAAATTTAGAGATTTTATGTGTTTTGTGGTCCAACAGCTTTCATATCTCATTTTTCAAAATAAGGATGAAGAAGAAAAACGAACATTAATTCCCCAAATTTACAGCAAAGTCTCATTCTCTAAAATTTAATTCTTCATTAATTTCAATAAGAATCAAACATATTTAAAATATTTTATTAGTTGTTTATGGATAAAATACAATTTCAATTGTTTTTTTGTTATAATTAATATTGTAAAAATATATTATATTGAATTTTTCAACATAGAGAAGCTATTGGAGTTGGAACAATTTTTTTAGAGATTTTGTCTTTTGTTTCTCTATTTTAAATAAATTTTAAGAAAACTATTGGAGATGCTCTTAGAGATTAATGAGTTAAGTTTCGATTATATTAGCAATGGCTTCACTCAATCAAATTTGGGAATAAATACTCCATAATAGAAATTGAGCAAAAACAAATAATAATAATAATAAGATGTAGATGCAACCGAGCCTATTATCGCAAAAGCAGCCAAGCCTACTTTAACCAACAATTATCTAATGCAATCGTATTAGTAAGCAAAATAAGCTACAAAAAACAAATAAAACAACGAAAGTCCACTACCATATGAAGATGAAACTTCCATATATTTATTTATACACACCTAAAACATACTTGTGCACGTTTAAGGTTTATTATAAATAACATGCTTCACAATTTCATAGACTGTGAATATCAATCGATCAAATTGAATGGCATATAGAGTTTATTGTCATTTTTAATGATATACTAATTCCTTCTCATTTTTAATCTACTTGACATTGAAACATCTGATACATCAATATAACAACCAACCTTTTAGTACCGTGATCATATTTTCTTTATAAAAAAATAGTGTCCCTAAATCGATTCTCTGCTCTAGAAATAAATCAAAGCTATTGCAAAATCATTCTTGGTAAAAGAAATGATAGCCAAGAAATGATAGCTTGGAATTCCGCAGTCAAATCTCAGATATAAATCAAATTAAAAGGCACTAGCCGCATTGCTAATCACATGCTTATTGTAATCAAGGTTGTCAATAGTTGGATTATATATAATCGCAATTGCTAATTTCGTCAAGATTATTATTGCATTATATAGATAATAGTCACATCCTCATATCTTATAAAGAACCTAGTCACCCACGTTACCACGTTAGTTAGTGTAAGCGAAACTTATGAGCTAATTAAGCCTTAAGCGATGCTTCACACATTATGATCATGTTCGTGGAATTGCATAGTATGTAGGTCCTCCATTTTATTCTGCAAGTTCATGCTCAAGTACGTGATGGTGTCCTGAGCCGTATGATCCACGAAATATGATATCGGTAGCACACGCGTCATGATTTCAGAACTCGTCTTTTAGTGATCAGTTAGTATGTGACTATAATACAATTGTACATCTTTAGATATGCTTGATTAGTGATTTATATTTTACGTACATTAAACTTCTAGTTTCCAAAACGATTTTACAGATCCATCGAGGCGAGATGATACCCTAATTACTTTTCCACACAAAGTCAGGACCCTGAAAATGATAAAGGGATAGCCACTTATGATGAATTAATATGATTACAGTGACATTTTATCTTTCAAGTGAATTATTACAAGCAGCCTTATAATTACTTTCTTCTTCCACAGTAACAATATATGCTACTCGATCACATAGTGAAGGAATCTAACATCTAATTTGCCATGACATTGGGTCATTGACAGTTAAAGAAAGCACTTATCCTCATCATGATCATGATTATGATCATACACTTTGGGATGGCCAGAGTGTAAAACAAGTCCCTCTGGAAAGGTAATACGTACCGGCCATTTCCACCAACATATTCAGTTCAAAGTTAATTTCAGAAAACCAAATTAATAATTAATCTCAATTTCTAATCATGTACAGGTCAATTAGCCTAGCTTTTCGCTTAAGAAAGAGTAGTTGCAAATGCTTGTTGTTGGTAGCCCCAAGCTTAGGTTTGGTTTAACAAACTTACAATAAACACAGTTTAAAGTATACAAGGGGAATCGAACTCCTTTGCAAAACATGGTACACAACTATGGGTGTGGGACAACACGTATTCCCCTATAAATCATGAAAGCAATGCACTCCGATATATACTTTATAAGCTATAGCCGACCAAACTATGATGATGA
Organism: Comarum palustre; assembly: GCA_951800085.1. Lineage (NCBI taxonomy): Eukaryota > Viridiplantae > Streptophyta > Magnoliopsida > Rosales > Rosaceae > Comarum > Comarum palustre. The sequence continues at coordinate 19,746,494 of OX637579.1, forward strand.
CTGAGAGAGGACACCTCTCATCACCATATAGAATTTGCTCAACTAATACCACTGAAAATTGTTCTACTTATAAGATGATCAACTTTTCTTATAAATTAGGGTTTTCGAGCCACCAATATAAGGTAAAAGACTAAAAACCCTATAACTTTGCCGATGATCGGTGTCGGCAATCGTCGCAATTCACAGTCGTTTTCTCAGCACATGGAACTTAGTTGATATCCAAGAAAGTTTGGAGGTGATTATTTCGTTTGATATCCAAAACACGAGAGCAATGGATAGTAGAAGATACTTATTTTCGGTCACGATAACGGGGAGCCATCCAGCATAATTAAGGTAAAACCCCCAACAACTTTTGAAAATTATTCTGTGTACCAACACTGTCTGTGACTCGTCCAATTTACACCGTCTGATCATCTCCTCACCGTCAGATGTATGCACTGTTCACTTTTTTTTTGTCATTTAACGGTGCATGAAATACTCTTTCAACAACTTTATTGATTGTACTCGGTTGTTGAAGATTAAACCGTATCTTCTATTGTCGACAGGATTGTTAACTCCTTTTGTAAGTACATCAACTCCTCCACCGTGACGGTGGATGCCGACATTTTTATCTTGGCGGTGTTCATGAACCGTAACGACACGATGGACAACCGTGATGTCTTTGGCCTCATACTTGAAAAGAATAATGTCACCAGCACGAATGGGGTGATCTGAACTAGCCGGGTGTTGGAAGAAATGTCCCCCTGTTCAAACCAGGTTGCATGCTTCCGGACACAATGACGGTGAAATTCATTCAGTCTAATTTCCTCAGCGGAAATCGGTACATTCATTCTGTCCAATTTCCATTTCAGAAATTAGGGTATGTGGTTTAAGACCCACTGTAGGCACTTGGTATGGTATGGGCCAATCAAAATTTTTCTGACGGCAATTCGATTCGATGAACCCAAATTTGGGCTCATTATGCTGGGAGACTTTCTCTCTTTGTGCTGGGAGAAGTAATTGAAGAGGGACCCGCTCTGATACCAACTTGAACTAGAACAAGCGTGGCCCGTGGATCACCATTGTACCGATACTGTCCCAACTTAACCATCTTTAAGGTGTTGGGTTTTAATCACAAAATGCCTAAGTACAATTAGATATAATTCATCCATTTATAAGTTATATTTTATTTGTCTATTTTCTGATGTGACATTTTTCCTCTCCAGCATAATGAACTCATAAGAAAAGTGCAAAGTGCAAATGCAACAGCCATGTTCTGATATTCATCCTATACTTCGATGCCATTATCAATACGTCGTCTTCTTCCTCTCCTCCGATCCACCTATGACCTATCCTTCCCTCAGAGGAGGTTCCCTTGATAATATGATAGTAGCGATGGATGTGAAGTTTGTGAAATAGTTTCCTGATACTTAACTAGTTTATTAATACAAATCCGTTGTGAATAATCATTAAGGAAACCGTACGATCCAGGAAACCCATCAGGTTTTTTTGACGAATTCCTAACCTTATTTTAACTCAACTTCACTTTGATAAGAAAAGAAGACCTTTCAAAAAAAGAAGAAAAAAATCTTTCACCATTTGGACCAACTCAGATGGCTAGAAATTCTTGTACGATAAGTAATGACATCTGAATTTCTGTATATTTTTCATGTATGAATTGTGTACGTTAACTATATGAACCAAGCCAAACCAAAGCCAGTCTTTCTATGTTCTGGAACAATACAACTATGCGTAACATCTCGTCTCGTTTGCCATAATGCTATTTTAATTTGGTGCATGACTCGGGGTTAAAGGCACACCGGTATATGCCCTTGTAATGTTGCACATCATCAACTGTCATTGGCTGTCTGGAGAAGTCGAATTAGTTAATTACTGGCATGTTCACAAATGGATGATATAAGAGCTGCGCAGCGATGAGACGATCATTTGGGTTAACTAGTATGCATTCGTGGATGAAATCTTGTGCATCCTTTGGAAGAGAATCAGGAATCTCAGGGACTCCTCCTTACCACCAATCTTGAATAATGCCTGACACTGTTGAAATAAACAACAAAAAGAGGTATCAGCTCATCATGACCATCACGACGCCTATATAGATTCAAAGTTGTTATGAAAATGGCACAAACCCATTCGAGGTTATGGTATGGAACGCGACAGGTTAACATCTCTAACACACTGCATCCAAGGCTCCGTATATCAGCTGGAAGCCCATAACCTTGGTTTCTCATACTTGCATTAATAACCTACACCAATGCAGCAGGTTCAGCAAGCTAAGGTTACTCATAAAACTGAAAAAGGTTTCAAAAGTCAGTGAAGAAGATTAGGCAAACCACAGGGGCCATCCAGAATACGCTCCACTGCAAAGATTGAATATCGATCATTTTAGTTATCTTTGCAAGTCCAAAATCTGCAAGCTTCACAGATTGATTTGCATCCACCAATATATTTGAACATTTAATGTCCCTTAATACAAGAAACTAAAAAAATGAGAACTATAGGCAACGTCAATCAAGAAAAGCATACGAAAAATTCACTGATGGCAAAGAGATCAACACTGCCAAAAAAATAATCTGTGAAATATACCATGCATTCATTTGCCATTAATTAAATAAAAATAAGTAGTTAAATAAGTAAAATTTACAATATTCATAACAAAATTTACAACATTCACAACAAAATTACTACATTTATTTTATATATTTACATATAATTGTACCAAGTTACTACAATGACAACAAATTATATATAAACTTATAAATTGTTTTAAGTTGAGTAATTACCTCTAATAGAACAAATATTATCTAAATAATAACTACATTTACCAAAATGACAACAAATTTATTGTTATATCGGTAAATGTAGGTACCTTAGAAAATCCCAAAAAACAATACAACATAAATGATACATTGGAATTCTGACATGAATTACCTTTGAATCACATTTTGGTCATGGAGATACTTGAGACCAAGCAGGATCTATTTCGTGTATACAGAGACTCGAGGGCCTGAAAGACGGCATGTCTGATAGTGTTTTCGCAGCGATCCGTTAGGTGCAAGCTCCATACACATATAGAGGTTTGATTCATGCTACGAATACCATTTATTGACATATAAATGAGACAGTCTAATGTGCTTATCAGAAGATGAGTAAGTAATATCCAGGGCCTGATTAGTATATGAAAGAAATATAACAGAACCTGTAAATTTTTTCTAGTGCTTCTCAGCATAATGAATACTGGTAGTTTTGATTAATGATATACGAGAACGAGACTACCAGTCACATAAGCTTCAAATAGTATTTGGCAAAATTTCTGACAGGGGAACTCCCCTTTAGCTATATGGTGAATTTTAAGATAACATTTGATAAGAATGTCCTGTACATTAACTCAATAAGGTGAACTGCCTCTCCAACACGCATATCAAAATGGACGATGATCAGTTTCATTGTATTTAAGTAGTATAAAAGCCAATGGTGTATTAGTGTTGATCATTATGAATCTGCAACAATCTATACACTGAAAAATGATATACAGAATAAAAAGATTATGAGCATATAGCATGATGTTCAACACTACAATTTTCAAGATATAAAGGTTCAAGATTTACAAAAGTAACAAGAAAATAAAAGGGTCGCCTCATAAGAGCCATAATATTGAATTATGTTCTCATGTTGAAGCTGACTCAATAGAGAAATCTCCTGGAAGAGGGGAAAACACATGCTGCTGTTACAAACCAATTACATTATATCAGAGTACACAAGTGACAGGACCTGGACATATATGATCAGTTGTTAGTTTGTTACCTGTTGAAGTTGATGAAGGCATTTCATCCCTTGAATTTCTTGCTCAAGCAAGGAAACTTCCTTAACAGAAAAGCGGAATCCGTTTCTGCATAGAAGAAAGATCATAAACAACAAAGTTTTTTGTTTTGTATTTTTGTTTTTTGTCTTTTAATGCAAGGGTGAAGGGTTATGAGAATCAACTTACTCTTGTTAAAGATGAGAGATCTCACATCATAAATATAACAAATACAATATAACTTATATGTGGATGGATCATTCCTAATTGTACTGAGATTTTTTGTGGTTAAAACCCAACACCTTAATGGTTAAATTGAGACGCGTAGGTACATGGATGATCCACGAGATATGTTTGTCTCTGTTTGACTTGGCATCAGAGCGGGTCCCTCTCTAATTGTGTCCCATTGGTTGGTTGGTTAAATTGATGTGACTATTTACACGTGCTAAACCCTTGAGAAAATGGTTAAGTTAGGACAATATCGGTACACAGATGATCAACGGGTCATGCTTGTCGTTGTTTAACTACTCTGAAAATCCTTGATACACAGACCCGATAGTTCCACGACCCAGGAGCTGATCATCCCTTCACCTATATCACATATATCAATTCTTTAAAATTCTCTAATTCTTTACGATATCACATATATAGAAAAATTCTTTAAGAGGAGAAGGAGGAGGCCGGCCAAGAAGAAGGAGAAGCAGGAGGCCGAGGAGGAGGAGGAGAGGAGGAGAGGAGGAGAAGGAGAGGAGGAGAGAAGGAAATGAGGAGGAGAAGGAGAAGGAGAAGGAGAAGAGAGATGAAGAGAAGGAGAATGAATGAAAGAGAGATGAAAAATTCAAAATTTTTGACGGAGATTTTAGAGAGGAGGAGGAGGAGGAGGAAGAGGAAGAGAGATAGAGAGATGAAGAGGAGGAGAATGAATGCAATATATATATATATATAAAGTTTAAAATTTTAGTCGTAGATTTTGAAAATTTGAGGGTACTTTAGCCGACAAAATTAGAGTATTTCATCGAATAAAGTTCAAAATTTTCAAAATCTATGCCGTAAATTTTGAATTAACTTTAGCCGAAGAATTTTAATAAATTTCGTCTGCCGAAAACTATTTTTAGTTGAAAGTCCGGACAAAATACGTAATTTAGACATTCAAATGACCGTTTCCGTGCGTTAAGGGTAGGGGTGGGATCAGTATGGGACGGTACGAGATTTGATCTATCCCGATACCGATCCTTATTTTTTTTGGTATCGGTATGGGACAGGATGTGTGATTTTAAGACTTGGTAACGAACCGTCCTGATAACGAAAAAATCGGGACAAGTTCGGGACCAATCAGGACATAAGGTTTTAAGTTAGAATTTTATATCTATAAATTAAACAATCATTTTTGTACTATATATATTTATGCAATATTTAACACTTTTCTTAACATAAATCAACAAATTAAACTAACATAATTTGGCGACTTCATTACTTTAAGATGATTAATTCTTCATTATAAATACATACTTTTTTCCTTTAAAACTAGTAAAATTTTAAATTTAGGAGGATTCAGGACGGTTCGGGACATTTAGTATCTGTTTGGCTCGTACCGATCCCGAACCGATTACTAAATTCAGGATTCGATACAGTTTGGGACAACACTTTTTCACTTTGTGTCCCGAACCGATCGGGTTCGGTACGGGATGGTTGGGATCAGTATCGGGATTTCGGTATCAAACTCCCTCCCCTAGTTAAGGGGTTTGACTTACGGAATTGACTGTAAAGATCAAGTCTTTAACGTTGTCAGGTCAAGTTGGATTTTTTCTTATAGACATATTTCTACATAATGATCATATCAAACAGTTGGATTTTTGTTTCTCAAGTTTGATCATCGGAATCACAACATGCCTACTAATATTGTATAACTTGTTTACTAAGTTTTAAGTAAATATCACGTTTCAAAAACAAACTCTACGTAGAAACTTCAAACGCAAAAAAGTAGTGAAATAAGATATGACCGAAATGATGAAATATGTCTACAGTTGAAAAATCACGTAATTCTGGTAAAGTCTCGGTGCCGATAGTTGCGGTCAATACAATTTAGGGGTTTGACTTACTGGATTGACCGCCTGGATTAAGCACTTAAATTATTCGGATCAAGTTGAATTTTTTACCATAGACATATTTCGACATAATAATCATATCAGATGTCAGATTTTTGTTATATATCATATCAGATGGATATATCGAGAAAAAAAAAATCAAATATCTATTGAAATTTTATCACATTTTATATAGAACTGGTATATTTGGACACAAATATATTAAATATAAATTATCGAAAAAATATGAAAATTAATATACATGCTTGTAAATAACTGAAAGTTCGAGAAACTATCAAGGATATCGTGGATATTTTAGTTCGTTGTCACAATAACCCTTTGATTTGGTTGAAGAAATGATGTTTTGAAGTTTGAACAATAACAATGAAAAATATTTAAAATTTATATGTATCCAAAAAAAATAACAATGAAAAAAATTTAAATTTTATTAACAATTTTAATGTATAATTTGTTATTTCAATTATAAAGATATTAGTAATTGACAAAAATGCCCTCAAATATTATCAAATTTTAAAGATATCAAAATGCTAACAGAATGAAACTTAAGATATAAAACTGCAAGTTTTTGATAGTTATTAGGTATGAAATTGAAAATAACATTATAATTCAGGCGATGTTTTGTAATTAATCCAATAACTAATGGCTAATGCCAATTTGATGTTTCGTGACATGAGAAATCAGATAGGAAGTGCTTCCCTTAGAAGTAATAGCTATTTTGTAGACATTTTGTTGATGACAAACCTGTTTCCGATAACCACTAGGCTATCATTTTTTCTTGCAGCACCTCTAGATTCAAAGCTATTCCCCCAGCAATGTTGCAGCGTCACCAAGATACGTCCTGCGCCTATACTTTGCCTTGGTATACATCCAACAATTGCGGTACTTCGTCGAGATATCTGGTGATAAACCTACTAAAGAAGTACTCCTCCGAAGTCAAAAAACGCAATACAAACTCAATTTCTTCTCTTCTATCAAACCTTTCAACAACAAAACTCTTAAAATCTGAACACAGACGAATGATTCTCTTCTCCAAGCCGAAGACAAAAACATACGGAACATTAGGACATTGTGAACACCAGCTATGCCGCAGAACTCGTGCAATTGCTGCATATCAAATAATGTAACAGGACAAGAAAAAAAATTCCAAAACAGTTATCTTCTTTCATCAACCCTTTCAAAAGCAAACTAATAACATCCAAAGGGATGATTCACCGGCCTCTCCAACCTGATTAAAAAATGGGGATTATTTGCACTAGTTTCTGAAAAAAATGCTTTGCAATTATTTATATGTTTCAGTTTCAAGCACAAGTATAAGCTATAGATTAATAAGCCACAGAGATGTAGCAGGTATATATATAATGTAATGAATCTTGATCCAGCTATTTACATTTGTGACAACCATATAACCATAATAGTGCTCCATGAAATAATGCAGAATACATTCAATTGCTCCGGATCAAATATCTTCATTGTTCATAGTTGATGTAATATGACATGAAAAGTTAGAAACTAATTTGTTTTCCAAAGATGGAGACAGAGATTATTATAAAAACAATCAGGAAAATCTTGTAAATATGAACATAGAGTACCTGTGCAAGTTGTTTGAATGTAGGCTCGTCAATAAACGAGCTAGGTTGCACAAGCAGCTCTTCCAGTAACCACATGTTCTCAACTCCATAGCTACCTACTCATGACTCATCCATACAGGGCTACTTGTGCAATCAAATTTATTGACATTTTTCAATGAATAAAAGCCTGTTTGCTGTGTCAACTATCCCGAATATGCATGTCATCAACCTGATAGAAACAGCCAGAGAAACAAGATGAACAAAGTTCTAATTCCTATGACTACAAACATGCAGTATATATCCATTACATAGAAGAATTGATTAATGCAGCAACAATAAACTGGCTGGTACTGTGGTGATTTCTTACATTCATGTTATCTAATAGGTTCAATATCAGCTAAGCTAATTTTTCATTCCTCCCGTGCAAACTGTTATGGTTTATCTCCATCTTAGTTGCATTACCAATGAAATGTAGAAACAGCAAACACATATATTAGAATTTCTACTCTATTCTTCGATATGAATAGATGGACTGCAGCAATAATAATTAATAAACCAATGAAACCCACAAGAGAGTGATAACTGCATTAAATATGGTTTGACATTTCACATTTTTGACAAACCTAGACAAAATACACAAAAAATGAATTGGAACTCAAAAGTATGATAAAATACACAAAACCTAGACAAAAAAAAGAGAGAAAAAAGAGACAACAAAAGACATAATAATTAAAAAGAGGAGGAATATGCAGAGCTTCAAAATGTACGAACTGAGAAAACACAACCACTACCCACTCAAAGTCATAACCCTGCAAAGAGCAAGACAACCAAACCATATATTAAAGGGATAATGATCATTTGCACAAAATAAGAAAAGTCAAACTTCAAACCAATAAATTAAAAAGTCAAATGTTCATATTTCAATACAAGGTGTACTTACTAATGCCCAAATACACAAATCTTTAATAAATTCATAATAAAATAATATTTTTTGAAACAATTTTACCCTTATTCTTTATACACTTGGAGAAAAAAAAATGCACAGAGAATATTTTGCCAGAGCATCTCCGGTCACCAATCTCCGGACTCCGGTCATCGGACACCGAAAAATTACTGGTAGCCAGAATTTCGCTTGATTTTTTTTCTACTAGGGGCAATAAACTTTTACAGAAAGTTTACTGGGCAACATCTACATCAAATCCAAGTCTACTCCAAATTTAAGTCTAATAACCCTAGTATACTACAAAATCAAATCTACTAACCCCAGTATACTCCAAATTTAAGTCTAATAACCCTAGTATACTACAAAATCAAATCTACTAACCCCAGTATACTTCAAACCAAGTCTAATGTATACATCAAAATCAAGTTTACTAACCCCAGCATACTTCAAAACCAAGTCTACTAACCCCAGTATTTTCATCAAATCTAAGTCTACTAACCTCAATATCGACTTTTCCTAGCACCGGCATGTTGACGACATGACCAGATCTAGATTTGACGTTGTTCTTCGGACTCAGTGTTGCAGCGACCGGCGAGGATGAGGCAGAGATTAGGTGGAGGGGAGGATGAGCTCTTCGGAGATGGTGGAGGCGAGGATGAGGTCGTAGGAGATGGTTGAGAAGAAGGCTCTGTGAGTGACAGTTAGAGAGAGAGGAAATCAGAAGAGAGGAGATCAACTTAGATACAAAATCTAAAGTTTACTACCCTTAGTAAACTTTTACTAAGGTAATAAACTCAAGCAGATGAACAAACTCGAAGTATTGGTAGTAAATCATAACTTTACTACCCTTAATAAACTTGTATCAGAGGTAGTAAACTTACAAAACAGTATCTCCAAAACCCATTATACACATTAAAAACAGTGAAAAATCATTTAGATGTAAAAAACTAAAGTCTACTAACCCCAGTATACATTAACCATAGCTTCAATCTCCATGGCAACGACGGGGCAGCTCCATTTTGGATGAGTTCGGCCTCATGTCTGATCTGGAGAGAGAGAGGAGAGATAAGTTTCTAGATCAGGAATTAAAGAGCGAGAAAGAGATCTAGCCTCATCGACGTCTTCATGTCGCCGTGGACTCGCGCTGGCTCACCACGGCAGCTCCGACTTGGTCAACAATGATGGCAGCCTCCGCATCTGCAGCTACGATCTGAATTTCGTAAGAGAATGAACCCAGACTCAAACGCGACCCATAGTCAAAAGACTCAGAGCCAATCAACAGACGTAAAATCCCCAAATCAACTTATCCTTTAAACAAAAACTACAACTGATTTCAAAGAAGGAGAGCAGAAGACAGAAAACTGAGAGAAAGAGATGAAAATAAGAGGAGAGAAAGCGGCTTAACCTCTCTTCAGAGTGTTCTCTCTAATCACGGAGGAAGAACACAAAGCGCAACTGATCCGACATATGATCACCTAACGAAGAAGAGAGAAGATCCTAAACGCTCTTGGATGGTACTACGTCCATGAATTAAGCTTCGACTGTATGCCTCTCTTCCTTCTCTCGACCAAACAACCTCACTCACTCTCCAGAACCAAAGATACAGAAGGGAAAGAAAAAGAGGGGTGGATGGTTTTCACTGGCAACTGGTCACAGTTAACATAAACAAATACAAATTAAGGACAGGACCGTAATATCATGCAGTCAATGGCAAAATCCGATTTGTAGTTCATAGTTTGCACTGTGAGACTGGGCACAGGTGAGCAGATGCCCCTTAGCTAAAGAACAACTCAAAAATGTTAGATAGTAAATATGAGCCTGATCAGGAGCCGCATCCGGGACGAAAACGGCGAAAGTCGTTCGATTTTTAATGAATTAATCTAACGGACCGGATAAAACAGACTTAAACGGACAAGATCAATTCATTAAAGATCGGACGGCTGTCGTCGTTTCGTCCCGTTTGGTCCCACATCAGGCTCCCGAGCCTGAGCAATCCTGATAGTAAATATCACCTGACGGTTATGACGTGACGCGGTTCCTTCTGGCCCGCTTAGGTACAACTTCGTTTTTTATCTTTTAAAAAAAAAAGATGATCAAAGAATTTCACTTCTACATTCATGATAACTCGAACCTATAACTTGATTTTTTTAAAAAAAATCAGCTTTTATCTAAACTTTTTGATTTCAATGTGTTGATAAATTAAATAAAATCAGCTTTTTTGAAAATTTCAGATCAATAGTAGTAGTAGATTTTAGAAGCAGATTGCTTTTAAAAACTGCTGTAAATATTAAAAAATAACATTTAATGTATTGACAGCAGTTTTAAAAACAATATTTACCAAACATAAAACTGTTTTAATTCACCCATTTTTATAAAAAAAAAATCACAGCAATACCAAACAAATCTTTATTTTGCTTATGAGCTTTTTTTATTCAAAGTGACCAAGAAATAGATTCATCATTCCAATCGATTGACCGCCATGACGTGGGACGGTTCCGCTCAAAGGTCTGCGAATTGAAAACTAACTTAACGACCAAACGCTACTCTTGGTCTTTTTTCGGCAACTCTTCTTAGAACCGTCCCCATTTTCACCTCCTCCGACTTCTCTCTCTTAACCCGACCCGACCCTACCCTACCCGACCCATTCAAAGGTTTAATACTTTGCATTCTGCAATTGGACATGGAACTTGGAGAGATTCAAAACATTCAGCTCCTTTTAACTTGTTTCGTGTTTACATGAGAACATGTACACAACGTATAGGTGCTTCTGATAAGAAAAATAAACTTCTATACTGAGCACCTGTGTCTTCTATAAACCTACTAGGCTACTAGTGCAATATCTGAACGAGAACGCACAGAAACATGATTAGTATCCTCATCTGAACTCTCTACTTGAATCCAAATCAAGCCGAAGGGCCTGATTTCTGGGAGAGAAGAGCCTGCAGGGATCCAGCGTCAGCCACAGGTGGACTGCAAGTAAAGTTTTGGCAGACAAGAGCAACCACTTTATCTGCGGCAACATGACTCTTTGCCATCACCGCGATGTTGCTGTTCTTGTCTTCCCAGAATTGCATCTCTTCCGAATTAGTTGGATCAATGTGGATAACCTGTCATTTGGTTGCACAACAAAGGGGCATTACTAGAGATCACAAAATAGTCTTAAAAAACCTGGAGCACTGTGACTTGCATAAGCGCACAACTCACTGTTTTGTTGGTATCATATGATGCATGAGCTGCAGCCAGCATGGTTTCAAACTCAATGCTTCTCTGGCCAACCAAGACAACTTGTTTCCTAGAAGGAACAGTGTGCATGTCTGCAGAACAACACATTAAAGGTACTGCCATGGACATTTCCTTTAATCTCTTCTCAAAGACCGCCTGCCAACAAAACAGAAAATAAGAGGCTTGAAGGGAGACATTCCTGGATAGAGAACTTGTAAGATCAGAATTTTGGTTATGCATCACGAACCAGAACATGTTCAGCTTTCTGTCTGTAATGCTCAGACCTGTCGCCAGATAGTAAGGATGCCAATCGCACAAGGTTGATCACAGAAACTGAGTTACCAGAGGGCTCTGCCCCATCATGATCTTCCTTCACACGAAGGAGAACATTGGGGTCATCACCCGGGGTATTGAAATAGCCGCCTCCCTCTTTATCAAGAAATATTTCATCCTGGAAAATTCAACAAACTTGCATCAAGTCAAGGGGCAAAGGTGAGAACATACAAACTTCAAGACGGCAGATAATATATATCTTGCCTGTGTGTCTTGCAGTTCAATTGCCCAAACTAGCCAGCTGGTTTGACCACCAAATTCATAGAGATCCAACAACCCTGAAATAAGAAAAGCGTAATCATCTAAAAATCCAGGTGCTTTAGATGGGCCGTTCCTGAAGCTGCGTTGCAGTTGATGAGATTGCTCATTGTAAAGGTGTCGCCTGATGAAGGATGCTGCCTTTTCTGCAACTTCAATGTACTCCCTTGGCTGACATATTTAGTATGTTATACATCAGAATATGTCCCAAGTCCTATGAATTGATAATTATCACAAGCCCTATAAACTGAGTTATTACGTCTCTAAAACGGACAACATTAATTATTAAAAATGTTTTACTGAAAGAGATTTAAGCCATAAATGGAACACTCAAAACTACTAAAGGAGTCCATATCCCATAAACGAAAAAAATAAATTCAACACTAGCCTTTTCCAAAACAGCCCTACCACCTATCAACAATTCATATCACTATTAATAAAGTGAGTCAGTGGAAGCTTACATTGCAACCAGCAACAGGAAAGTTGAATTTGATCTCCTTAGGTTCATTTCTCAGAATTCTAGAAGCTCTTGCAAAGGCTGAGATGGCCAGTCCATTCCATGCTACAATCACCTGGAAAAATCTGATATATCAGGTTGTGATGACAGAAAATAGAACAGGACAACAGAAAGAGGTGAATCCTACAAAAATTTGACTTATTTGGTTCAGAGACTAAGACCTTGTCGTCCAAATGTGGTCTTGGTCGACTACATCTTATTTCAAACAGCTTTCGCCTGCTCCGACCCAGAATATCAAGGTATTCCTCATCCCCCATAGAAAATTTTGATGCCTCAGATTGACTTTTTCTCTCAATGAGAACATTCTTACCCTTGAATTCATTATGAGGATCACTCATCCTGGAGAGGTCGCAGTTACCTGAAGGCTTTATATAATAGTGGTTCTTAAAAAGTGATGCATCTTTTCCAAGTATATCTTCAACCTAAATAGAATCAGTTAATTAATAATAAAAAGAGAAAAATAACTCAGTAGACTAAATACTATAGTCTTCACTAGCTACAAATAAAAAATAAAATAAAAAATAAAAAAACAACCAAAATTAGAGAAATGATAAAAGTCGATGGAGAAACCTCTTTGCTAGACCAAACATAGAATGCTCCTTCCTTTTTCCTAGTAGCACCACCTTCAGATTCAGCACTATCGGCGTCTTCAGCTGAATATATTTCGCCTTCTGGTCCAATCATGTCTCTCCTCAGATAATCAAGAACATCCCGAGCAATAGATGCATAGAATACATCTTTGGTAATACAAAATGCATCTAGGTAGACATTAACAAGTTGGCCTTGATCATACAACATCTTCTCAAAGTGTGGTACTGCAACAGAACACAACAATCTGTTACAAATATGAACAAGATAAAAGAGATACGGGCCATGGTGACCAATTTGGTTAAATAAACAGGTCACTCTGCAATAATGCCTGTCAACTAGGAATTTGATGGGAGTTGAATTTTACAAAAAGAACTAACCATGCCAGCACTCATCCACACTATATCGGTGGAAGCCACCTCCTATGTGATCGTGAATTCCCCCTCTTGCCATGCATTGCAAGGTGAAGAGAACCATTTTCACAACTTCATCGGCCTTGGCAGGACTTCCAGTCTCCTCCAACTTCTTTGAATAATAAAGCATCAGCTGAATCTCGACTGGTCTAGGAAACTTTGGGGCAGATCCAAATCCACCAAACTTTGAATCGTAACTTTGAGAAAGCTTTAAAAAGATCAAAACAAATGCAAATGCATCAGAGCTGACCTCTTATGCAGCATGAGAAACCATAATATGAGTCATGTTTTTCACCACAGTTGAATACACAAATCATGTTTTCACCACCATTGTTTCATTACGAGCTTCAAGCTTAATGAAACATCAGTGATCATTTCCCCCCAAAAAAAAGGTAACCATGCTGGAAGTTATTAGGTATGCAGCAGGTCTTTGATGCAACACCAAAAACTCATAACAGTAAGATTCGTGGCTCGTGGCTCATCACAAAATAGATAAGAAAATTCTCGAATAAGGCTACGTACTTGCTCTGCACATAGCCGCAAAGCATTCTTTGGAACCCCATCTGACATTTTCTTAGAACTTGCACTTGTTGACAAAGCTTCTGACAACTGTTCAATAGCAAAAGCTCCACTCTTAACAAGAGCATCCCTTTTGGTCGCCCAGGCTTCTTTCACCTTTCTGAAGCAAAAAATGCAGATACAGGTAACGTTTAGAATCTAATCAAAATTGAACTGTCTTTCAAGTGCATATACCAATCAAGATAACCATGGGAAGGGAGGGGCGGAATCGTAAGTTAATTGTTTGAAGACTCAATGCCATCTCACCCAAGTATTGTCTTAAATCCTGGTCTTCCATACTTGTCCTCTGGGGGAAAGTACGTTCCACCCATCAAAGGTTTTAAATCTGGTGAAAGGAACGCAGTCAGTGGCCAGCCTCCACCACCATACAGAGCCTGTACATAGGTCATGTATACCTGGAAGAATAAAAAAGGTCTCAGCACAGCATGCTGCTCATATAACAGATGCAAAGTTGTTACTATTTTCTGAAAAAGGTTTATCATCATGAATCATTCACCTTATCCACATCTGGTCTTTCCTCCCGGTCCACCTGTATCAATAGTATGTTACAAAAAACACTACAGAATCTAGCATACTAGCTATGATACTGGGTAACTTGGAAATGACGTACAGAAAAATAATTTGACTCACCTTAATACTAACAAACCACTCATTCAGCATCTTTGCAATGCCTTCATCCTCAAAAGACTCAACCTCCATAACATGACACCTAAATGACAGTTCCACACCAAATAAATCAGTTCCAGTTCATTTCCAACTTTGAAATCCAATACAAGTATAATCAACTCAAATTCAGATAAGCAAACCTCACCAATGACATGTGCTGTACCCGACTTCACATGTAAAAAGCAGCACACTTTGAATGAGAATCATGTATCAAATGCATCACATAAAAATGTCTACTTGTTCAACTCAAGAATTACATAACAATTTTTACTTGATAAGAAGATGGGCACATCTCTCTTTCGAGCTTCAGCAAAAGCCTCTTCACCCCATGGATACCAATCAACCTTGTAACACAATCAAAATCCCATCTTTAATATAAAAGCAAACAACTTTCAACTGCCAAAAACATAAAACAGAGATCAGAGATACCGGGTTGTGGGCGTGTTGAAGGAGATAGGGACTGTGCTCGGCTGCGAGGCGATTGGTGTGTTTGTGGGAAGTTGGGTTCGAAGTGCGTTGGTCAGCCATGGCTAAAACCTTGGAAGCGAAGAAGGGTCGATGAGAAATGAAAGAGAGAGGAAGTGGGTGTGGTTTTCTGGATGAGGACAGTAGTTTTGTTGGGTTTGAGGAGAGGAAGCGGTGAGTGAGCCTTTTGAGCATAGAATTAGGGAGAAGCAGAGAAGAGTGAGGAGGAGGAGGAGGAGGAGATGAGCAGGAAGAGGTTGGTGAAAGTGTAGAAGAAATTGGAAGGGAGGAAGTTGGTGGTGCTCCCATGTGTAGAGAAGGGGTGAAGGGGTGAAGAGGTGAAGAGTGCCATGTGGAAGCTGAGCATGTATGACAGTTGGAGTGGACTCGACTGTTGTTAACAAACAGGTGGCTCAGCCTTGAGCATATACATGTATGTTTTCCAAGGATATGGGGTAGGGATGAGACTTTAAAACTGAAAATTGAGAAGAAAAAAAAATCATAATTGAAAATCGGAGGGTAACTATTAAAATCGGATAAAAAATCAGACCGAAAGGAAAACAGAAACAAACCGGATCAATATGGTCTGGTCTGTTTTTCGGTTTCTCTCTCAAAAACTGAACCGAACAAAAGATGTCGTTTTATTGCAAAAAAAATAAAATCATAAGTCAAGCGTCCCCGATTTTACTCACTCCAATCAGCCACATTCTCTCTTTCTTAAGAAAAATTTGATATATTTTAATATTTATTTTAAAATTGTGTTTTGTGATGTATAAAATTATTTAAATGTTGGTTTGCAAGACTTTCCATACCAACACTTGCACATACCTGCATGTTTCAGATTGCATTCCCAGTAGAGTTGTGTCACCCACTTTAATCATGCCTAGCTCATCACCATGATTTGATTTGATTTGATTTGATTTGATTTGAGCCACAACTCGATCGAACATACAACATATGCTATTGGTTTGTGAACTACATTTTTGTTCTGAATATGTATAATTCACTATTTTCTAATCATGCGCGCCATGATCCAAAGTGTCGATCTCCACCCCTACATCATCCCTTATTTTCTTCAATCTTCCTATATTGTGTTGTTTACGAAATTAATGATGATAAGTGTCATTTTCTAACTATTTTGATTTCACCCGCACATTTCACTCTGACTTCAATTTGTGACTTTTTGTATTCAGCAATTATATGATCTGATTTTGTCATCGAGTCTTCAACAATTATATTGAAATCTCTGTTCAAAAAAACAACACAAATTGAATCTGCAACACAAATTGAATCTATGACTTTTGATATGCACCTAACATGATGAGCATGAAAGCTAATAAGTTGTAATATAAAGAGTCGTGTTTTATTTTTACCAAAAAACAGAGTCGTGTTTTATTCCAAAGCCAATGACAAAGTCGTCTTCTTTTATCTATGAAATATCATAAATGTTGTTAAAAGATTTCACATCCCTTGACTTACTCTCCAATATTTACAGTCATCTAAAATTTCGTTATTACAAATTACAATTCCCAACAGACACCATCACAACACAAAAAAATATTATGACCAAACATTCATGAATTACAAAAAGATATATGCATTTACAATCAAATTATCCTCAAGATCTGGTTTGACGACAAGTCTTTCACATTGTCTTCCGTTTCCCAACTCATTTTGGGTCATATGTGTGCGCAACTATTCGGCTTGCGACATTACCAATGCATAATTCAGTTCAAGATCTTCTTATTTTAAAAATGTTTGGAGCGCAATGTCGTTTGCGAAGAGCACCAAGAATCATTAAGGTCGTTTGGCATCCTCCTGTCATTGGTGTGTGAAGATTAATTCAGATGGTGCTAGGAAGCATGCAGAGGGTGTTGGAGGATTTGGTGTTGTTTTCTTGATTTTATGGGTCATGTTCTTGGTGTTTTTTCTTCAAACATTAACATCCCTAGTTCTGTGACAGGGGAGGTTTTGGTTGTTATAACAGCTATTGAGCTCGCTTGGGTTCCTAATTAGAAGCACAATTGGTTAGATGTGGACTCATCACTTGTGTTAGACTATGTGTTATCCTTTGCTTGTTCCTTGGAAACTTCGTGTTCGTTGGTTTAATTGCTTGAGGTGTATATCAAACATAAACTTCTGATCTTCTTATATCTTTTGTGAATAGAATAAAGTGGTGGATGTTTTGGTTAATCATGGTACATCATTAGATCAAATGGTTTGATGAGATGTGCTTTCTTAGTTTTCAGTTTTCCTTAATTTCAGTTTTCTTAGTTTTGTTTTATTATAGTTTGCTGTGAAATGTTTCAGTTTTAGTCCCCCTCTTTTGTTATTCTCTTTTTCATTTATTAATTGAACAAGTGTGATAATCTCTTCTCTCTTTCATTAATTTTTCATCTAAAAAATGGGTAAATTTAAGAAAGTTACATGACAAATGGTCTACTAACAACTTTGGTGTTTCAAGTTTTAAAACAATCAAAATGGTACATGAACTTGTAGTTTCAATCGAAAATATGTACATACCATTAAATTCTCTGTTATCTAATTGTTTTCAGTTAAACTTTGAGGGGCAAATCCGTCAATCTTTAATTTAAAAATAATAAATTATTAAAATTAATAATTAATAAGGAGAGGGAAATAAGAAAAAGGACAAAGTATTATTGTTTTTTTCGTCCCCATTCAAAACTAGCATACGCAAAAATGGTGATCGAGGTATAGAACTATAGAAAAATACAAACCCGGTAACCTATAAAAACAACGAATAGTAAAGAAAGAAACCACATGAGAAAACAACAAAGTTTTTAAGAATATGGTCTCATTGGTCTGAGCTTACAAGATTAAAAAGGTATATAAATAGAAAAAATAAATAAATATAAATATAAAGAAAGAAAAAATAAATAAAACTTGAAACTGACATTTAAAAAATGAAAAATTACATAAAGTTAACAATATTACTAACTACATGTATTAAAAATATGTCAACTTTTAAATATTATGTACCATTTTTATTATTTTAAAACTTAAAATTTGTTAACCCTAAAATAATTGAAAATGTTATAAATGATGGGGCCATTTCTGAAAATAAAATTGTGTAATAAATAAAAGAACATCGGGGCCGAATCTGTGACACACATGGAGTATGATGGTCCGCCCCTTCACCGTATAAAGTGGAATATACCAGCTGCTGATCCATCCACCTCATCTCTCTCTCCGTCCTCGAAAACACCGCCGGCCGTCGCCGGTCGGCAATGGAGTCGTCCTCTTATCTGGACCTGTTCCTGGAGGAGACGAGCTTCTACAACGGCATTGTCCTGGGGAGCCTGCTGCCCAAGTGGGTGTGGGCCCCGCTGCCACACTTCTTCCAGTCGTGGCTGCGCAACTACCTCGGCGGCACCTTAATCTACCTCGGCTTCCTCTGGTGCTTCTACATTTACTACCTCAAACGCAACGTCTATCTCCCCAAAGGTCAACCACAACACACATCGCTGATCTCACTTTGCTTTCTCTCTGGTCTCTTCTCTTGTGGATGTGTCATGTGTGTGCTGTTTTTTGTTGCAGGAAACACACTTCCTCTGTCCATGTCTTTTTTTGTGTTCCTCAATTATTAGTTCAGTTTGAGTGTTTTTTTTTCATTCTACCTGAATTATTAGGTAGTTCAGTCAGTGTTTGACCCATGATGGTGTTATAGGTTACATTTTCTGTTTTCCTCTATTTAATTATTACTGTTTCTATTGTGCATTTGGTAGATAGTTTTAGTGGATTAACCAAAGAGGAAACTTGATTGAATCAGTGGAGGACTAGATCAACTGGGGTGTGCTTAGGTTTAATCACCTAATTGAGTAACAATGGAAACATTAAGGATTAAGTGTCATTAGTATGGTTTTAATTCAAGTTTTGGATGTTTGTCTAAACTTGTAATTGAAAAGTACTTGCCTTGATGAACGTGACTTGTTTTGTGTTATGCCTCTATATGCTCTGTTGATTGGTTGTTGATACTTTGGTTACATTTTTGTTGATGCATATATACATTGGTTACATTATTGTTGATGCAGATATTTTTTGTGGAGTGTTCAATTTCGCTTCCATTACTGAGAAATTTGACAAATAATTGCGTTCTTTAGCTGTGATATATTGACACCTATTCCCACACTGCAGATGCCATTCCCTCTAATAAAGCCATGCTTTTGCAAATATATGTTGCCATGAAGGCCATGCCGTGGTACTGTGCTCTTCCGTCTGTATCTGAGTACATGGTTGAGAATGGCTGGGCGAGTTGCTTCTCAAGAATAAGTGATGTGGGTTGGGTTGCCTACTTCATCTATTTTTAGCAATTTATATGATAGTCGTGGAGTTTGGAATTTATTGGATGCATAGGGAGTTGCATGACATAAAGCCTCTGTATAAATGGCTACATCACTGCTACAACAAACAGAACACCCTCTCTCCATTTGCTGGTAAGTTGTCAGTTCTTGATTTGTCTTGTGTCAATGATTTGGATGCATATATATGCGCACATGTACCACGGTCTTTTTTTTAAGCTGTCTCTCTCGTAAGTATTACAAATGTATGTGAAAAGTGTGTAATGGACTTGATTTGATGATTTTGCATATGCCTGTTTCATTCTCTTTGCCTCAATGTCCCCCCTTTAATCAAAGATTGAAACTTCTATGGCTGCTTTTATATCCCCTTGGTGCTGCAGCATCTTACATCTTGATGTTGCTACTACTCTAATTATCCTTCCAATTTACTATAACAGGTGTATCTCTTTCAGTTGGTCGCATCATGTCCCATAACAATGTAGGTAGTTTTATAATAAGTTTAGTTGTATAATTCTGCTGCATTTTTGAAATGGATTAGGGTTATGGGAATGACCACCATGATATTGCCTTTTTTTTGCTAATTTCTTCACATAAAAGGGGACCTAAGCTTATAGACTCTACAATGTCAGTATTTTTTTTAATCAAATGAGATTTCGTTCATACAAATCTCATTGGTATGAACGAAATTAATACAAGCAATGCCAACAATGAACCACTTATAACAAATCTCATACTGAAATGCTTGAAAAATAACTTTCTACAAAAGCTATAAAATCTTCAATGGATTATGAGACAATAAAATGATCATCAAGACCAGAAGGCTCGTCTGACAGACGGCCAACAGAGTTGGTAAGAAAGCGTTGGCGTCTCCGATGGGTAACAACTCTAACCCCATAAAAAAAACAAAAGCTCGAGTCAATTTTACCTCCTGATTAGTGAATACTATCTTTAAAAAGTTAATAAACCGTGTGCTGCTAGTCATGGTTTGCAAAAATGTAGATAAAAATTGAAGGCGAGGCCATGGCATGATGACAACTTGGCAAGTGAGGCTAGCAATACTCATGTGCACGCTCGTGCCATGTGTTAGCTGTTTGTGGCAGTGGCAAGTGACAAGTGAGGCTAACAACATTCATGTCCTTCAAGAAATGCCAAAGCAGATATGGAAACACGCGCAGTATCGTTTTCTAAACTTGTAAACCTGCTTTGATGGACCTCAAAAATCTGGAACCAATTCTTAAACAATTTTTCCAGTTTCACAACTTTGAAAAATTACAAATAAGAATTTTTTTAAAATATGTAAATCACATAGAAGCTGAAACGGGCCAAGCCCAAATAAAAAGAAAAATGAAAACAGAACACGGTGGGGGATCGTTGCCAGACAGAACCCTTAGCTACCCGAACTCGAAAACTGCTGCTTACTCAAGGATTCAACAAACGATTGGTGAGTGATATTTGGGTTACGCGCAGTCGCTTCAAATGTTGGGGGTCGACTCCTTCAATCTTTACCGGTAAGTTTTCTTTGAGCGTAGTCGGTGAACATAATAATTCAGCTGAGGATTTTTATAATGAAACCAATATATGGATACAAACAATATTGGACTCCTTTTACCGTTTTTGATGTTTCAAGTCCATTCCTTTTTAAAAATAAAAAAAAGTCTGTTCCTATTGGCTTTTCTACAAAGCATGTTAAAAATAAGAAAGCTTCATGTTCCTCTTTCTATAGTTTTTTTGTGCTGATATTTACACATCCTTAATTACATTCTACACACCCAACGTTCCTATTTTACGAAACTGCTCCTGTGTTATTTGTTTCCTTTCCTCTTTGTCGAGTTTCTTTTGTCCTCTCCCTTCAGAACCTTGGGTTGTTGAGATGAAGTCTCTCCATTGGACGATGACACAAGATTGCCCGACACATTCTCTTTAAATCTCTTATTATATTTCTTGTACTTTCATCTGCATCTCTGTAAGAATCTATGTGCTCAAAGATTTACAGAGAGTAAAACATCAATTGAAGCAAACTCTATCAATATTCAGTATTGACTAAACATAACCATATCTATATATCATCATTATTCTCACTTCTTCATATGTAGATATAGAGGGCCCTCCCACCCCTCCCTCCATCAACCTATAAATCCCACACAACCCACAAGCCTGTGACGAGAACTGTCGCGATGGAGCTACAGAGAATTAACGGGAAAATCAAGTAATAGTTTCCAGGTGGGTAAGAATTTAGTTTGGATCTCCACCTAATCCTCTCTGATGGGGCTGCTTGCCGCCTTGCCGAAGTCGTTAAAGCGAAAAAAGCCAATGACCGGATAGAATCAGATCCTTAGATCCTCGGGTCGAGCAGCGAGCTTGAGGTCCTCAGATCGGGGGGTCAAGTAATGGTGGGGATGAAAGAGTGAGGAGGATGTGGTGGGAGAGAATAAATTCTTTATGATTTGGGCCTCTGCTTTTGTAATTTAGTTGCAGGGGAGAAAAAGAGACCTGGAATCGCGAGTTAGCCAAGGAAAGAGGGATAGATTTGGAATATGAATTTTGTGAATTGATAAAAAAATATTTAAAAAAATGCAAAAGGTGTGTGTAAATATCATAACCTTTTTTTGCGAAAACTCTTTCTATTGTTTGGGTATTGGATTTCGGATTTAATCTACTTTGCCTCTTCAAGTTCTTGTTGTACTTAAAATTGCTTGATTCTCCTCCATGGATTTCTTCTCAAGGATGGGCCAATGGTTGGTCATATTTACTGGTCTCAGTCTATTTTGGATTGCCTCAATTGTTCAACCTACTACAATCTCATTTGGTATTTGCCTCAATTGTTCAACCTAGACACTTCCTATTAAGGCTGGGCATTGATTGGGTCTTTGTTGCAGCAGCTTTGGATTTTATCTTCTTCAAACTCTTTTTGATGCTCTTCTCGTTCAAAGGCTTGTTCTGCTATCTGCTTTATGCTCCTCTACTGGTTGAGGCAGAGATTCAATTTGGTACATCAACCGGTTTCAATGAGTGAAACCCATAAGGTATGTTGATTTATGGCTTTAACCCTTTGTGGGTTTTTCATTTTTTGTGAAAAAGCTTTCATTTTTTGTGTGTAAAATTTGGTTTTGATTGTGAGACATGTTTTGATTTTTCAGGGCTTTGTTCTGAAATTTTATTCATCAAATTCTATTTTGGCTCGAAAGAAAGTCTGAAAGCACGAATTTGGTCGGTCCCAGTCAGTTCATATTTTCAAAAAACCCGATCCGACTTGATCGAAATTTTTTGGGTTTTCTAAAAACCCGAACCGACCTGACCCTAGCCCAGCACTACTTCCTATCACCCTTATTCAATTAATAAAAAAGAAAGAAAACAACAAGAGAGGGAACCAAACTGAAACCTCTCATAACAAACTATAATGAAACAAAACTAAGAAAGCCAAAACTAAGGAGGACCTAGAAGGTCACTATTACAGTAATACAAAATGAAAGGTGAAGACACATCTCACCAAACCAGTTAATCTAATGATGTATCATGATTAGCCTAAGCATCCGCCACTTTATTCCTTTCATGGAAGATATGAGAAGATCAAATTGTCATGTTTGATATACAACTTAAGCAAATAAACCAACGAACACAAAGTTGTCAAGGAACAAGCAAGAGAAAAAAGTAGATAATCTAACCCAAGTGATGAGTACGCCTCTACCCAAATGTGTTTCCAATCAAGAATCCAAGAGAGCTCGATAGCTGTTATAACAGCCAAAGTCCAAACCTCATCTTCAACAAAAGAAGCTTTAAACTTCTTATTCATTCAGTTGAGCCGATTAGGCTTTCATAGATTGGGGGTCAAGTCGTAAAAAACAAAACAAAATTTCGACAAGGATAAGCTGATGAGCTCGACCTCATCGTCTTCATCCACACACAAACGAACTAAGCAGCAAATTTCTAAGCTCCAAAAATGGCGCAAACCCTAGCAATGCCTCTGGCATCGTCTCTCTCCATAGTCTCCACTGGCTGGAACGATAACCTGTTCTCCACCATTCTCTCTCTCTCCCAAGCAAACCTATCATGGTAAACCAACTTCCATCTCTAAATTCTTCACCAACCTCAGTTTTGAGTTTTAATGTTGTTGTGGGTTTTGTGTACATGTTGGTGGAGTTGAGATCCCAAACAACAAGAGGGTCTAATTTTCACTTCAGTACGTTCATGGAATTGGACGTACAAGAGCACGCACAATCCTGAACGACTTGAAAATGGCGAACAAGGTCACTAAGAACTTGTCTGAAGAAGAGCTCACTATCATTGGTGAGGAGGTATCCAAGTACATGATTGAAGGAGACTTGGTGAGTTTGGTTTTGTGTTGTGTTGTGTGCTTGATTTGGGGAATTGGGTTTTGATAGTTGTAATGTTTTGTGTTGTGTTTTGCAGAGGCGGTTTAATGTGTTGAACATTAGGAGGTTGAAGGAGATTTAATGCTACAGGAGTGGGGATGGCAATTGTTAGGGTAGAGTGAGATTCGTGAGGAGGTATCCAAGTACATGATTGAAGGGGACTTGGTGAGTTTGGTTTTGTGTTGTGTGCTTGATTTGGGGAATTGGGTTTTGATAGTTGTAATGTTTTGTGTTGTGTTTTGCAGAGGCAGTTTAATGTGTTGAACATTAGGAGGTTGAAGGAGATTCAATGCTACAGGGGTGGGGATGGCAATTGTTAGGGTAGAGTGAGAGGATCAAAATATCATACTCATACTCTTTAACATGTTTCATCTCCGTACCCGTCTCCATACCCGTAATTAGATAATGAGTATTCTATGTACCCATACCCGCTGGGGATTACATTCCCATACCCGCACCAATCTCCGTTAACAATTATGTATTGAATATATTTTTTAAATACAATATATAAAAATATGAAATTTAAATCAAATACCAAATAAATAAGTTCCATGCTTCAATCTAATGAAAACACATACAAGTTTAATTTAAAAATAATAATAACTGTAAATGAATATATTTAATTGAGAGAATGAAAAAGTATTTAATACATAAATATATTTTTATAAATTGATATATATAACAAATTATATATATATATATATATATATATATATCAACATTTTAAATGGGTAGAGATTAGTATGAATATCGAAATACCATTCCCACCTCATACCCAATTTAATTATCCAAATACTAGAGATCTTCATACCCACGGGTACCTACCTGATATTATTGCCATCCCTATACAGCGGGAAGGCATAGGGCCTGCCGTGTAGAGTGCAGAGAACTAAGAATAACACCAGGATTTTGAAGGGTAAGAGGGTCACTGTTGCTGGAAAGAAGAAAGCTCGTTAGGTTATTGCATTGTGTTTGTAGTCCTTTTTGTAATTGATGATCTATCAAGTCTGTCGTTTCGATTTGTGTATTGGGTTAGTCTTTAGTGGAATTGATGAAAGTGATTTGAGTTAATGGAGTTGTTTTCTCACGTAAAATCAAGGTCGCTTTCTGTTATATATGCATTTTGGTATGTTGCAACTCTGTTCATTAATGTGAACTCGATTTCCTTCAACGGATTGGTATAGATAGAGAAGTATATGGTGTTAGTTAGTTCTTCACTTTGAACTGTTTTGCAATATGCTTTGAAAATTGAATCAACCAGTGTTTTTAGAATCCACTCCCTTCTGTTTATAGCGGTGGTAAAGATATCACATTTGCATACATCCATTGCTGCTGATCCGAATACTTTTAGTGCTGTGGCATGGTCTTTTATTATGCAACTGATAATGAATTTCAGGGCGCAGTTTTTGTGTTGCGTTAGTACTTAGAACATGTGTTACAATGATTCAAGTGCATTTGGTCACTTTCTCTTTGTGCATTGATATGAGCTTCATTACGTTGAAGGATTGTGAAGTTGGTACAGGAAATTCTGTCTGATGTAGTGTAAATATAAACCCCTCTTTTTATAGAAGCGTTTCTGAAATCTCATGATTTTCTTCACTTTCTTTGATTATGCGTCTCCCCAGTGCATTACTGAACCTCTCCTTTCGTTAGTATGTCCCCGTTGCTTAAATGGACTGAAATCTTACTACTAGCATGGCAGTTTGTTTTCTATGATTGTTTATATCTGCAACACAAGACTAGCTTATAGCTCAGTAAGGTTTTCAGTATACGTCCAATCTTTGAGCAAATCAAGAGTTACTTCCTTGGACTTGCTTTTAATGCCTGCGATGCGATTTCAGTATGATATAATCATGCAGGTATTCAAGTACCCCCTCATGGATTCACCTAAATCTATTATCTTACCAATTTGCAGCTACTAGTCTGTCTTCTGATATAGCAAGTGTAGTAGCTGGGGAAAAAAAATGACGGCTGTGGGATTTGAACCCACGCCCTTTCGGACCAGAGCCTAAATCTGGCGCCTTAGACCACTCGGCCAAACCGTCTTAATGATAGTAACAAGTGTTTTGGTTAAAATCACTCTTGATTTTTCAGCTAAGTGATGCAATTACAATATGTCGAGATATCTATCACATATCGGGAATATGAAACATTGTATGTTGGTTTATAAAGGTTTGGACTACTCTCTCAAATACCAATTGGTTATGGATGTGAACCCCAGACTATTTTATTATGGTATCATAGCGAGTTACTCACGTCCACGTGTGTTAGCGTTACCGGCCACACGCATTCCACGTCATCCTTAATGTTGTCCACGTCCACTTACGAGGATGTGTTGAGATATAATCTCACATAGGAAAAATGAGACATTGCGTGAGAGTTTATAAGGTTTGAGCTACTCTCTCGATTGTCAATTGGTTTTGAGTTTGAGTGACGTGGAGTGCATGTGGCTGTTAACGCTAACCCACGTAGGTAACCCACTCTCATACTATGATAAAGTAGTATGAGGTTCACATCCAAAATCAAATCAATTGACAATAAAGAAAGTAGTCCAAACTCTTATAACCTCACAAATAATGTCTCATATTCCTCATATGGGATAAATATCTCAACACGATAATATCTGATAGATAACAACCTCCATATATTACACAATTCATAGAGTTTTCCAGGAATACTCCATCCTAGGCAATACACAACCATGTTTCCAATTCACCCCAGACTACCACGACTTAGGGAGACAATGAAAACACGACTAAATCTAAAATTCATTAGAAACTAGCTAGCTAGACTAGATGAAGAAAACAAAGGAAACAAGACATTAGAATGAGTAGTCACTTACCCATGTTTGCCCTTCTCCCTAGAAGTACAACTACATCTTGGGAGATACTGAAAACACAGGCGAAGCCAACATTACAGCCCATAACCCTTAACTAACATCACAAGAAGCTCAGCTTCTAAATTATCACAAGTCGTAGAGCATCCCCACGTCTAAGATCACTTCTTCAACTTGTTAACTCTTGGTCTCCTCGATGGTGCACAAACACGGCATCCAATGTTGATGAGCTCCGGCAGAGAACTACCATCACAGGCTGGTTCCAAAACCGCAGGCAAGTACATATCAGTGTGGCACCAGAATACACTGTTCTCAAATTGCCTCATAAGAGCTTGTTTTCCCTACAACAAACACAAGATAATGGAGCAAAGTACAGAGATGACCAAATCATTCACTATAATTTCAAATGCCAGCTGCTAACACCAAAACAGTGACCAGACCAATATGTAAAGTGGAAGCATTTGAGTTTCTTGACCAAACGATAAGAAAGTAATAGACCATCCCATACAAACCAATAAATTAAATGATCCTTTAAGATAGAAATTGAACCTGGATCTTAGCGCAAGTGATTTCACAAACTTTGTTGTTCGACTTCACATTCCACTCTCGGTTGTTATAATAACGATGGAACCTCACAGTAGCAACAGGACTGGTGAAGTTGACAAATGCATAACCCAGATTTGAAACCTTCTCGTTCTCCCAGTATCTCCTACCATGAATACAACATACACAGATTAAATCAAAAATTCAAATACACACAAGACATTAAAAAAGTTGAGGTTTGATAACAAACTAAAGTACTGAAACATGGGAATGGTAATTAAACTCACTGAAAATCCATTGGCAAATACACAAAATCGAACTCAGATTTGTACTCAGACTTCTTGTTTTCATTCCTGCAGTGGCTTGTCAATATTTTCACCAAGGTACTCCTCCTGCAAATATAAATTAACACTAATTAATCCAGATTACAAATTACTAATCATAATAATACTACTACTACAAAACACAAGCATGTAAATGCTACAAACAAAGACAGGTATTGCATGAAGGGGCCAAAACATGTTTAGCGCAGAACGGGTATAAATGACAAAAGAACGACAAAGCCATCAGTCAATTTGCTGTTACACGCAAACACAAAAGACGCGGAGGTCAAAAGCACGCCTAGAGTATATTCGGCGTTTTAAATAGAGAGATGGAGAAAGAAGTAGTAATACTCACCGGAACTGGTTGGGAATATTCTTAATCATCACTGTGGTGCAGGACGGTTTCTGGTTAGATGAACATGAGGGGAAAGGAATGACATTCCCTTTGCTGCTCATCTTCTTATTCTCCACCGACTTGTTGATCCTCTGACCCTTGTGCTCTTCAGACTTAGGTTTTCTTACATGAACGGCACGACGGGAAATGACAGGATGCTTACGCCAGCTGACCGGAATATTCTGGTTCATTGAACGGACAAACCTTTTCACTCTTGGAAGCTCCATGGTTACTTTGTTATGAACTTTTGGGATAAATGGTCTGCACTGCCAAGACGGGTCGCAGAAGTAAGTCTCAATCTGAAACGGGTTAGCGTTAGGGTTGAGTGGCTTAGAGTAGGTTTTGGATGGAAAGTGGAAGAAGGGTCTGGCATTTGGGTTGAGGGGTTTTGAGGACATGGTAAGGACTAGCTTGTTGGTCTCTGAAAATGGAGTTAGGACTTGTTGGTCTCTGAAAATGGAGCAAGGGCTAGCTGTGTTGTGGATAAGGGAGTAAAGGGTTGAACTGGGATTATAATAAAAGGGAAGGAAGGTTGAATCCGAAAATGAAGTGGATGGTGGGGATTGAAAGTTGGGAGAAAAGAGTGAAGCTTGCTTTTCAGAGGAGGTGGTTTCATATTTCGGTGAATCAAACCTCTGAAATGATGGAAAATAGGGAAGCGTTATTACTCATTCTGTCTTTTCATTTTGGACAGTCCCCTGCAATAATAGGACAAAGCTCTTTTACCCTCTCGACGGCTAACAAGAGAGAGAGAAAGAGAATCAGATTCATGGATTAGTGTATGCTGGTTTACCCTGGGGTTCTCTGAGCTGCGTCCCCAGGCTCCAAAACAGGAAAGCTTTGAAAATGAACAAAACAGAGGGTTATCTGACTCTGTAGGTAGGGGGTCAATAGGACAATGGAGCAGGATTCTCTATCAGAAAAGGGATCCCATCCTCTGGATCAAGTAATATGGTTAGGGTTGTTGGAACAAGTGCAGAAAGTTTATATCAAAAATCCTACAGTAACCTTTGATCAAGTATCTGTACTGCTACAACTGTAAATTTGGTCCTTTTCTTGTTAACGTTAGAATGTGCATTTACCCGTTGGTTAATGAGTTCATGACCCTTTGAACATTTGAGATTGTTAACCTTAACCAAATTTTTCTAAACTCACATAAGATCGAGGAATCCTTAAACCCAAGAAATGAAAACATGTGATGATAGGATAGGTCTGAAAAGATTTCGGTTTGAAAACCTAAAACCTAACCTGAATTGTCTTATGTTAACTCACTTAGCATTTATCACAGCACTGATCCGAACTCCCAAGCTCGAACAGTGCTCATGTATAGTCACTTAATCCGGTAACAAAATTAAAGAAAACTATTCTATTAAGAGGTAACATCCATCATCTTATTTTTTGGGTACATAAATGATATCTATAACAATATAAACACAGAGGCAGAATTTACATGCATGGATTTTAGATATATTCATCCGTAGCTAGTTGAAGTTTTGAACTTGTTGCACTTATTTTGGAAACATTATACTTTTGCTCAAATCAGTCAAAGGTAATGCACATTGATTGTAGTTTTTCTTCCCTGTCTTTTGTGATTTCTATGTGAGCAATGATGAGTGAATTGGAGCAAGGTACGTAACTAATTTTGAGTAATTTTAAAACATTTGAATACATTTGTAATTTTTTTATTAAAGAAAATTTTATTTAATAAACTACAATTACAAAACAATCACAACACCTAACAAAGAATTACAACTACTAGCAAATGACTAGAATCAATCTACTTATCATCACTCTAAAGAGGAGAGATCATGACATGTCAATAGATCCCACAGAAACTGAATTGGACAACCTTCTAAGTTAACTTGACCAATATAGATAGCAATTACTAGAACAATATCAAGCCACAATAGAAAACTATTGGGTGGGCTATCCCAGGATCTCCTGTCACGTTCAACACAGGCTGATAAGAAGCTCGGCAAATAATAAGCTAAAGTCTGGGTTCTTGTAACAACAGAACGACTACACGAATTCAAGCTCGAAAGAGTAAAGACTTATTTGAAATCTGAAAACCAGATTCAAAAACTACATCAAATAAAACTGAAATAATAGAAACAAAAAATAAACTAAGGCCAGGTTGGGCTGGACCCAACAATTAAGTCCAATCCCAAACTCTAATCTAATGATTTGAAATCAACGCAACCGTCGACCAAGTAGATTCCTCCTCAACTAGCCACACGCGTCAGATCACCATCCTTTATATATTGTTGTCATTGTCGCCACCATTGAAGACCAGACCACGTTATTCTCTACAACCTTGTAGCAATGACCAAGCAGAGCACCCCGACCCTAGGCATGGATCCAACCATATCGCCTTGCCCCGTCGCCCTGACCAGAGAGGATAGAGCCAAAACTCAGTCGCCGCCGCCATGTGTTTCTCAATCCTTACCTCCCAACCTCGCCGATGTGCACCCCCAAATTGAATAGTGCTTCGACTAAGGCTCGGCATCACTCTCGACCACTAAAAGCTTTATAGAAACCCGTCCGACGATGGTAGAGCGCTCGATCGTTGTCGGACATGTTACAAAACCCAACTCTCTCTCTTCTAGAAAAGGATCGAATGCATATGTAGTTATGCTCAATAACTATATAGCCGACATTAAAATACACTTGAATGATACTCCATTGTATTGTAACTCCACAATTATTGTTGGTAATTTTCCCTAGGGGGAATTCGATTAATACCCAATTTTTTATAGCTCTTTTAAATTAAACCTACTGAATGTATCTTTTCAATAGGTAACTGATTTTATAGATAAATTAATAATATAGTGACTTTCATTTTAGCAGAACTTATATGTTGTCACTATTTAAATCTGATTATTTAACTATTCGATTTTAATTATCTTTCAAAAGTCTTGAAACAGGTTTTTTATGTTTAAGACAAATTTCCTTTAAATAGGTATTCTTGCTAGAATTAAGTTATTTTCAAAAGAGATTTTTTAGTGCTACGAGAGGATTCCAATCAAATTTTAACACTTATTTTATTAACGAAATATTATTTAAATTATTTTATCAAAGACCATTTCAGTTTTCTTGTTGTTTTCTAATCCATATTCCCTAACCACTAAACCCTAATCTCTAACCCAAAATCCATCATTTCATCTATTTGAAATCTAACTTAAATGTAGAAGTTTAAATTCTTAACCTAGCTAATAGGTTTTTCTTTTCATTATAACATGTTGAATCTAAAGAATAGACAAGTTTAATATATATACCTACTCGTTATATTTTCTAATATATATACCTAGCTATATATGATTCTTTAAAGAAAAATGTAGTATACCTCTTATAGTGGATTAATGTGACAATATACCTAAAAAGAAGAAGAAAAAATTAAAAGTTATTTTAAAAAACATGTATAAACTTTGGTAAATTACACATATTAAAAAATAAACAAAAATAATAATAAAAGCTTTTGGGTGTAAAACAAAAGAAAACATGTAGGTGAGTGTATATTAATACAAACTTGATAATTTGAATTTTTATCTAATTTCTTATTTTTCCTATCGTCCCGGCCTCTTCCTAGATCATAATTTTGAGATATAAGCTCTATATTCCGGCATATATGAAGCATGTAATGTGATCATAATGAAAAGTGTATTTGTGCTTGAGGACTAGCTAGGGCTAAACATGCAGGTGTAAGTAGATACAAAGAAAGGGCCTGGAAGTACCAAAATCAAACCTTCAAATTATGCTTATTCATTTCAGTATTATGGTAACTAAATTTTTTAGAGAGAAAAGGGGTAAATATTTGGGTTTTCACAAGCTTGCACTTCATGCACCTTACTTCAAAACACAAGCAGCAGTGCAGCACAGTACTCAGTGCCTTCAAGATATCACTTACGGAAAATTCTAGATGAACCCCTTACAAAATCACGATCAGGCTTTGTGCTGAGAGATGTGACATTTGTGTCTTGCAATTCTGCTTCCGAGTGATACACGACAAATTTTTAATCGTACCACAGAGGAGAGGGTAGTAGAGACTAGAGACATAGCCTGAAGCAGATGAAAAGTAAGTCCAGGCAATTAACAATGGTGGTGATCCTCAGTTCCTCACCAATATTGATCGACACCATATAAGCCACCAGCAACGCAATTCCTTCATGTACTGGACCCAGGACTAACTGATATACTTAGAACATAACTATGAACCAGATGGTTTAGTTTGTTCCATTCATCTTTGCCACAAATACAATATTTCTTTCGAATTCGATCATTGCATCGTTCAATGCAATACTAATGAAAGGGACCTTTCTTAAATCTATGGGTTACGAGTTACCCTGCCGCAGCTTTCGATCAAGCTAGCTTTGGAACAAGTCTGATTTTGATTTGGCTTTGCCAAACTACTGTGCCAAAGATTGAAAGAAATCATAAACCATGCTAGCTAGCTAGCCAACCCTGAGTTGTGTAAAGCCTATACATGTATTCTCTTTGTTCAAAGCTCATTTCACAAAGCTAGCCTTTTCTAGTAGAGTCAGCTGCTAGGACAAATGGATGTCATGTCAAGTACCGGTGAGTCCAAGCTTGGTGCTTTCCCAGAATTGCTTCTGCAATTTGTGGAAACCATGCCTCACTTTTGCTTTTTCCTTCCTACTGTTAAGGAGTTGGTATCACGAAACGTTTCACATGCATGCCTGGGAAACGTTAGCATACACGATCAAGATAGATCAAAACTTACTAGTCAATATCCACTGTTATAATTACGATTACGTTTCACATGCATGTAGATTAGACAAAATTGAAAACTTGCGTAGTACTAAGTGCCATTACCGTTTGTATTATCATATATTTTGATGCAAAGAGAGTTACAACGACTAAACATGGATGGATCATCAACTACAATACATTGTCTACAAGGAGCTTCAATTTAGTGGTCATGGGAAGATCGAGTAGCCGAGAGGGTGGAGCTAAGAAATGTGTCTAGTAACATCCTCAAATTTCTGCAAACTCTATAACTGAAACAAAAGAAAAAATAGTTTTGGTGCCAAGGGATCGGCAATAATTTAAAAACTAAGCTTCATATTTCTACCTCCACAATGCCAATTAATCTAAATCGGTATGTACTTGTTAAACTTCTCAGCTTTTGCAATAAGATAAAACTTGCTTTGGTTTTTCCAGACTTTACATCTTGTATCAGACCTATTCATTTTCCTTAACACGCAAATGGTATCTATGCAAAGACTACAACAATCAAACCTTACAACAAAGGATGAAAATGTGTGTAATGCTGGCTAGCAAGGTATGTTTTCGTCAAAGTTTTACTTGTTTCATACGTCATAGTTAGTCAACCTATTCTATTTGCATGTCCATGGGCTCGGTAGTATCACTAGTAGAAAAACACTCTTAAAGGATAAAAATGTTTCAAGCCAAAACATTTTCGTCGCTTAAGAAGCTCTTAAAAGACGAAAATATGAAGGCCATGAAAATTTCCGACGATTAAGAAAATTTTACTTAAGCGAAAGAAATAATTTCCGTCGCTTAAGTAAAATTTCAAATTTTCACCATTTGACGCTCAAAAAATCAAAAATTTGAAACTTACTTAAGCGACGAAAACAATTTACTTAAGCGACGGAAAGTAATTTTAAATTTTAACCATTTTACGCTCAAAATATTTGAAACTTACTTAAGCGACGAAAAGTAGTTCGGTCGCTTAAGCAAAAGATTCAAATTTTAAGAATCTCGCTCAAGTGAAGAACAGAAGAAGAAGAAGAAGAAGAAGAAGAAGAGGAAGAAGAAGAACAATAAGAAGATGAAGAAGAAGAAGGAAGAAGATGAAGAAAAAGAAGGTGGCGGAGGCGGTGGTGGTACCCTAGTGGTGGCGGAGGAGGTGGTGCGGTGGTTGTGGTGGCGAAGGAAGAAGAAGAAGAATAAGAGAAATTTTCTAGAACAAAAAAAAAATTGGTCGGAAATCTGCCAGAGATTTTTTTTCTTTTGAAAAAATCTAAAATTTAAGCAACAGAAACATTGTGTCGCTTAAGACATGTTGTTGTCGCATAAGTACATGGCTTAAGCGGCGAAATGATAGTTTTTCGTCGCTATTAAAAAAATACGACGGCGCTTAGAAAACAGAAATTCCGTCACCTAACCCTTAAACGACGGAAAATCGGTCTTAAGCGACGGAACATTTCTGTCGCCCGTTTTTTTACTAGTGTATATACACAGTGAGAAAAGGCAACACATGAACCCTGGGTGTTACTAGTGTATATACACAGCGAGAAAAGGCAATGTGTATGCTTTCATAGAATATGGCTGTCTCCAGCTTTGATTCCATTTTTCATAGGATAGCTACATCACTGCCACCCAGTAGGTTAGAAAAGTCCATGTTCGAGATTAAGCTTAGACAACGTATATGAAATCTACATTTTAACCCAGACATAGTGATGTCATATATGTTGGTAGCGATCCCGTTAGTTAATTAAGTTATAATTTATGAATTATACCTGCATACGTATTATTTTTAAATTATACACCTGTTTCTTAAATTGTTTTAAAGATACGAAAAAATTCATGTTTTTTTAAGCTAGCCGAATCATTCACGTATACGTATTTTTTTTCATATTTTAAAACGTTAAAACGCCGTTCATTTTTTGGTCAACTAAGAAACTCAATTAAGAAAAAAAGTGAATTTTGAATCTTGTATTATTATTATAGTATTATTTACATTTCTTATTCATTAAATATTTGATATGTGTTGATGTTTTGTATATAAAACCATGACTATTTATATTTTAGAAGTCATAAAAATACGTATAAGTACTAGAAATGACAAATATATATCCGTATTTTTTCTTTTATATTTTTCATTACATCCCGAATTAAATATGTACGTATCGTATTTTTAAATTTGTCATATCCGTATTTTTTGACAAAATTTTTAAACATATTTTTTATTTCTTTATAATTCCTAAATTATACACATACGAATTTTTAACATATAATTTGTGTACCATATTTTATTAACTATGCTAGTGATATACCATAAATATTGGTAAACGGTAATTTCTATGTATGCACTCCCAACAGGCCTGTTAGGTGAAAATAAGAAATCAAGAATATATGGATATTACTGAAGGAAAAGAAAGGGTCACTGACGACTCTTGCATGCCAGATTATACAACCACAGAAATTAAATGACGGAGAACTTAATTTTTCAGCCAATTTGATGATCGTTAAGCCTTTAAAATCAGAAAACAAATGGACGGACTAAATTCTGTCAACATGAACAGTTCATGTTTATAACAGAAAAACATAATTTTAAGGGTCTTAACGATCACCAAATTGGCTGAAATCGTACAGATATGATATACACAATATTATCTAGATACTAGATGATAGAAATGAGAAAATTTGATCGAAAAGTGATAAAAAATGAAAATCTGCACCAAAACTATTGGTGCAGACGTTTCTAGCCTATTGGTGCACGGTTTTCCCACACCGTACAAACAACTTCTACTGTCGGGGTATAGGCAGAGTTGGAAACCAAAAGCTGAAGGAAATCAAAAGAGGAAAGAAAAGAGCCTCAAGCAGCAACGTGCAACTACAGTCAAGAGTTGAGAGGCTGCAGCAGAGACTACAACGCTAGAAGCGATAGGAGGCTACCAGGAGAGCCTTCACATCAGCCCTAAATGCCTATGAAGACCCCCCGGAGCAGTATAATGAAGCGCGTAATGCAGCCCAGGAAAACCATCAGATGCAATTGGGGTAGTGGTTTCAGGACTGTCTATATGCTTAGTCAACAGGACAAATTCCTCCTCCCATGACGAAGCGTCCTATTCTGCCTCCGTCGCCGGAACGTCCTTAGCTTCAGAAACCACAAGAATCGGATTTCATGATCGATTTAGATGATATCGAATTTACTTTTGACTAAATTTATATATTTGTACATTTATGAAAAATTTAGATAATTTGTAATGAAAAATTTGTTTTTTTGTTCTTGAAATTTTTTGTGTTGTTATTTATATTTTATAAAAATTTACAAAACTAAATAAAAAATACAGAAAATACTTCAGGCGACGAAATAAGGTATTTTTCGTCGCCTAAGAGAGGTTTAGGCGACGACTTTTGCACCATTTCATCGTCTTAAGATCACTTCGGCGACGAAATATACCACTTTCGTCGCCTAAGAGATTTTTAATTTTTTTTAAATATAAAGCAACGAATATACACGTATCGTCGCCTAATGTAGAACATTTAGGCGATGAAACTGGCGTCGTCGCCTAAGATCTAGACTCTTAAGGGACGACGCCAGTTTCGTCGCCTAAGAGCAAGACTCTTAAGCGACGAAAAGTTGTTCGTCGCTTAAGACTCTAGATCTTAGGCGACGACGCTAGTTTCGTCGCCTAAGAGCGAGACTCTTAAGCGACGACGGCTGTTTTGACAACGAAATGTGTGTCGTCGCCTTAACTTAACTCTTACGCGACGACGCCTGTGTCGTCGCCTAATAGTGCGCCATAGGCGACGACTGAGATTTTTTTCGTCGCCTAAGATCTTGGGCGACAGACTTCTTCGATGACACCTTAGGCGACGACGCTTCGTCCCCTAAGATCTTGGGCGACAAAATTTTTTAATAGGGCGACGAAATTGCTTCGTCGCCCAAACACTGTGTTCTGGTAATGGGTTGTGTGTGTATATATATATATACACACAACCCCTTTCCAATTTTCAATGAGGGATCAAGGATTACACCAGCTTTTTGATCACCAAATCACATTTTCACCTTCCAATATATATATATATATATATATATATATATATATCAGTTCTGTAAAATTTTATCCAATTTTGTGATCGAAAAAGTTTTCAAAACTATGAATTTAAATTATAAGCATGAACGGTAGTTTTTGTTTGACAGATTTGATGTGTCAATTGATTTCAATTAGTTCAAAGTCTTAACGATCAACAAATTAGATGAAATTTTGCAAAAATGATCTTTATATATGAATCTAAGTATTGAACGGTAGAGATGTTGATATGTGATTGAAAAGTTGCTCTAATGTTTGATCCCTCATATATGTCAAAAAAAGATCCCTTAATGGAAGGGTCCTCTATATATATATATGGCTCGTCGCTTTGTTTCAATCTATGGACTTTTTTGGTGTTCCGAGTTCGTCTTGCGTCTCAAAACAATAATTTATTAGTTTTCGATATTTTATGTTTTCTAGTTATTTTCGGATTTAGTTTTAATTCAATCCATGAACATTTAAGCTTGGATGTTAGCCGCCATACGGTTTTGTTTCTCATATATAAGCACCTTATGAGTAGCAGACAATTAGTTTATCAATTTTAAACAAAACCTTAAGAGTTATTATCTTTTTTTCTGTTTAACCCAGACCTATCTTATAAAGTTCTTTGTTTGAGAGCGCTCCACCTACCAGCATGTAACTATGGTTAGCCCTCCATACTTTTTATTGCGTTAGATTACGTACCTTTGCTACAACCATCACCACATTGATCTAAAGCCTCTAACATTGAATTGTTTCAAAACCTAATATGTGTGCAATGTATACCAAGAGCAATGGTGAGACACACTGGCTACTAAAGTTCGTAACATAACTGCATCTCTATATATTAAACAGAAGGGGGAATATTGTTCACGTGAACATTGTCCTGACCCTTCTGCCCCTCTTTTTTACATTTTTTTACAAATCTGGCCGTACGTTATGAATTGACTTTTTTATCCCATTCATCACTTAATTACAATTTTATCCTTAATTTCTAAATTGAATTGTAGCATAGGAAGTTACATTTTTAAAATGATATTATCAATAATAATAATAATGGTTATAAAGAGAGGGGAAATTACTGCTCACGTGAATATTGTCCTGACCCTTATGTCCTTTTTACAGATCTGACCGTATGTTACGAATTGACATTTTACCCCATTAATCACTTAATTACAGTTTTACCCTTAATTACTAAATTGAATTGTAGCATAGGAAATTACATTTAAAAAACGATATTAATAATAATAATAATAGAAAGGAAATTTATCCTAAAGCTAAATAATTGTGTTATTAACATTTGAGTTTGGTTCATGACTAAATATTTTAATCATTAATTAAATGTTTTTCTTATTTCATTTAACTACAATTAGAAAAACAAAAATAGTTTCATCTTGATAATGTTGATGCCACGAAGGTGATATTGTGAATACTATATGTATAAGTGTGTTGTATATATTGCCAATCACTTTCTCAAACTATTAATTTCAGAGGTGCATATGAGTGTTGGTATGTGGATTTATCTAGGTTTGGTTTCAAATTTAAGTTGGGTTTAGGGTTTATGACATCAATTAATTTCCCTATTCAGTTTATCAATTCAGCTTATAACATATAGAGAAAATGTTCATTTAGTTCAAATTTTTGGACCTCACTTCTTATTCTAACAGTTTTTTTTTAAAAAAAAACATTGATCATTTCAATTATTTTTTTAATTTGTGTCAATTCCAACAAAACTCATAACAACATATAATATTTCAATAATCATTCCAACCTCACCCATTAAAACATACTTAGAGAAAGAAAATGGAAGAGAGAGGAGTCATAACCGACACCTCACCAGCTCCGGTCATAGCCGGACGAACTCCGGTCACCGAAATCTCACTGAAATCTGGAATTAAGTTTATTACCCTCTAATAAACTCTCACTGAACCCCTAAACCGTATTTCTATTGCCACAAGCAATTTTACTACCCCCTAATAAACTCTCATTGAACCCCTAAATCGCATTCCTATTCCACAGCCAACTTTACTACCCCATAATAAACTCTCACTGAATCTATAAACTACATTCGTATCGCACAACCAACTTTATTACCTCCTAATAAACTCTCACTAAATCCCTAAACTATATTCCTATTACACAACCAACTTTACCACCCCCTAATAAACTTCTATTGAACCCCTAGACCACATCATGATCGTCACAACCAACTTTACTACTCCCTAATAAAATCCTACTAAGAAAGAAAGAGAAAAACAGAGAGATAGAATTCAATGGGAGTTGGAGTTTGATTCTAGAGAGGGAGGAGAAGGAGGAGAAAGAAGAAGAAATGAGAGATGAATCTGCAGAAGCTATAGGGCTATTCCTCCACATGGTACGCCGAGAAGAGCAGAGACATTGAGAAGATGGAGGTCTCTCCATCGGAATTGACTTTTGCAGATGAAGTTGGCTGCCGCGTTGGTGACATAAGCGTTGAAGTCTGCGGCAAAAGCGTTGGCGATCTGGTAGGAGCAGGAGTCTCTGTCGGGGCAGGGAGGAGAGAGAGGAAGAGGTGGCAGCGCGTGAGGAGGTCGTAAGCGGTGAGGGCACTGAAGAGAGGGAGCAGTTCGACTGCTTGGACGGCGACAAGGAGGCGATTGTTGACGGTGTCGAAGGTGAGGGGCGAGGAAGGTGATAGAGAAAGAGAGAAAAAGAGATCGATGCAGATAGAGAAAGAGAAAGCGATCGAGAATGAGATGTGAGGAAGAGAGTTAAATAGATAAAGGGTGATATTGTAATTTTATTGATAGAAGTTGGAATAGTCACAACCAAAATTTTTTAGACCTAATAAACACTTTTTTCCTGTTTTTATAATGAATGGTCAATACCCCTAACATATATTGATGAGTGTTCATTATTTGCAATTTTGGATATTTTAGTTGTTAATATAAATTCAATATTAACTACATTTCAATCAATCATGTTATTTTTGTCAGTTTATAGAGTTGATGCACAATATTGATCTAACTACTAAAAATTCTACAATAATTAATCGAACCTATAAAAACGTGCGAAGGCAAGTAAGTATATATTAGGATCGCACCTCTTTTACTATGTTTCTTCGGAGATGCTCTATAATATATATCTTTTGTATGGTGATGATGCTGGTCGATCCATAGACCTCGTAGTCTTTACAAATAAACAAAGACCATCAGGCCAAGAAGAGACCATCATATAATATATCTTCTTTCTTCCACTTGAAATTTTCTTACTTCACCAACATAAATGAAATTGAGAAGTAAGATTACTTGTATTACTATAGGATTTTTTTTGGTAATTATATATACTAAAACAAAATGGAACTAACACTGTTCATTCAGCCAGCAAAAGGATGGTTTTGCCCCTATTTACATTTTATTTATCATATTGTCATCGGTAGCACAAAAAGACAATTTTACCTCTGTTTAAGAATTATTTACAATACTACCATGAACATCGCATAGAAAGATGATTTTACCCCTGTTTACGGATTATTTACAATACTGTCATTCCTATAAGACAATTTTACTCATATTTGCAAATTATTTACAATACTGTCATCGTTTGCTTGTCTTTGTCTATTTTACACCTAAGTTCTCCTGCTTATCTATTTTATGTCTAGTTTTAGAAATTGCTTCCATTGTTTTACTTCTTGGATAAACTAGATGTGTCTACCATTACTAAGAACGTCTCAATTTTTGTGCAATTACCAAATTTCTTCAAAATTGATTTTTAATCCCACCCGATCAATAAATACCTTGCCCTGTATTTGAGTAATTGTGTTGATATCTGTTATAATTTGGATCATATGAATGAAAAAAAGTAGAATTTTAGTGAATTATAGGCTGATATGTAAGTGATGAGGTTATGAATGTGATGGAATATTAGACAAAAACATGAGGTTATATAACTTAAATATGTCGAATATGTCTCTAATGTAAGAGTTTTAAAAGTGATTTTTATAAATGTTGATTTGTTTTTTCTTTAAATATTGGTTTTGTTTTGGTTTTGCACCTACAATCCGTGGGCTAGAAGATTAAGTTGATAAACACAATGAGTAATTTCAAGATGAAAATGCATGGCTAGAAGATAAATAGGATGTGAATTATATGGTTAAACACTGCTACTCTATCATACAAGCATAAATTCTGGTTTTATTTAATTCACGAATATATAGTGGTAGTGTCATGACATGTTTTAACATTTGGATTTCG
The DNA here is from genome assembly GCA_951800085.1 of Comarum palustre. Classification (NCBI taxonomy): domain Eukaryota; kingdom Viridiplantae; phylum Streptophyta; class Magnoliopsida; order Rosales; family Rosaceae; genus Comarum; species Comarum palustre. Next base: position 19,787,744 of record OX637579.1, read on the forward strand.
GTTTTGCTGATAGTGGTTGGTTTAAAGGTTTAATAGTGGTTTGATTTTGTTATGGATGTCTCAAAATACATACGAGAATTATTTGTTATGTTTAGAATTCAAAAAAAAGACCGTAACAAAGACGCAGCCGGACATTGTCATCACCTCACAACAGTGCGCGGGGGTTCTTGCTAGTGTATTACTATAGGATCTACATCATGGATGTAAATATATCAGCTCGGGGTCCTTCTCAGGATTTGTAGAGATAATCGTACCCATCTATATTGAGTGAGTACAGTGCGACCAGTTTTCTTGTTTTGCAAATTTTTTTTAAATGATAAATTATCATTTATATAATCTCAAGCCAGAATGACATATTACAATGACCCTAGGGGTCAGAATAATGTTATTACATTAGACATTTCGCTCACTTATTGTGAGCTTAGCAGTTGATAAAGCTAGTCACATACAAGATTCTAGGGGAAAAACATAAACTAGAGTCAAGACGCTCAATTGTGGTACTCTAAGTCCATGCCAACCATCTCGTTGCATCCAGCTCACACACCCTGTCAAGCTAAATCATGCACTAACACTTACGGAAATTCATATTTGCCTTTTGGATCAGGGCCTAGAGGAGTGTTAGTGCAAAACACTCTCAATACATCATCCCTTGTCAGCTTGAAACTTTTCTTGAGTACTTTGTTTTGGGACAGATTAGGCTCAAAGTAGACCATCTTAAAAAACCCAAATTTGTTGACTTTGACTTCAGATCCAGGTTCAATGACCCAGACCCAAAACCAATTAGGGTTTTATTCTTGTTTGCTAGCCATGTTTTTCGGCGGTCGCCAAACTTCCTTAATTCGCCGGCAGAGTAATCTTGCGCATTTGCCGATGAAACATCTGCCCCCATGATTCAGGCATTCGCACTCCACCGTCGGGCACTTGAGAAGAACCAAATTTGACGATCCGATCAGACTTGGTTTGAAGGAGTTGTTGCTGAATCGCCCGCAGAAGAACTTCATCCGTGATTGCTGAATCAATCCAGTGAGAGTTCGAGGACAAGCGAATGCATAGTTGAGACGACGCGCGTCCTTGGAGTTCTGATGGCCGGATTTAGAGATGGGTCGAAACCCTTTGATGGTCGTTGAGAAAAACCAGCGCTGGAGAGTGGAGATTGGAGGAGTGGAGAAGGATCTTTCCTTGGAATAGAGATCGGCATCGATCGCCATGTTTGGAGACCGAGGTAGATGGACTTGGGTTTAGAGAGCCGAGCGGCGGCCATCAAAACTAACGATGTTTCAGAATTTCTTACAACAAAAAATGTTATAATTTAAAATTTCATGTATACTGTACGTGCAATATCAATTATCCATAACTGAATAATTTTCTCGAAGTATACAATTATGTTACAAGACATTTCCTACCGATGAAAGAAGCATATCTATCAAGAGAGTGGACCTTTCCGTACATTCAAGACCCAGCGAAAACAAAAACCAGACCCGCCTGGATATGACCCGTTTTATAATTGCTTCGCATACAGAAACCTCTCTCTCTCTCCGGCGGCAAAGCCCCTCTCCTTTCACAGCCGGACCAATCACCATCCGCCACGCAATCCACCCTCCGTCGCCTGACGCTTTGATCCTCTCTCTTTCTGTAAGCTTTATTCTCTTTCTCTCGGATTCTTCCTCTCTTTTTCGGTTAATTTCCTGATTATGTCTGAGTTGGGTAGTGAGTCATGGTGATTCAAAACCTTCTCTAATTTGACTTTCATATGTATTTAGGTGGCTTTAATTTGATTTAATTATTGGGTAGTAGCTGATTTTTAGTATAAGCTCTGTTGGTCACTGCAGCTGTGAGAGCTGATATGAGTGTTGTGATTTGAGCTTGGATTAAGGAAGTTATTCATATAAATCTCCAGCTGTTGTTGCTGGCATGAAATTTGGAATTGTGACTAAGTTTTGATGCAGTTAGAAAACTATAGAGGATTAAAGAAGCAAAAAACGATTGTATCCACTATCTAATTGGTTTGATCTGCAAAAGAAAGGAGGTTAAGTTGGCAATGTTGCTCAATGATTCTTCACAGAAAACTCATTTCATGTCAAATAAGAGGGTGCGAGTCTATAATAGGTTTAGTGTTTGCATTGTTTTTCTTATATTTTGAGGTGCCGCTTTAACGTTTGAAATTTATATTCGTTAAGTAATTCCTATTTGCCTTTTTGTTTCAGAAGGTAAATGGCATATAGAGGTCGTGGATGGGGATGAGGAGGATATGGACGTGGTTATTCTAAGGAAGAACCCTTTGTGCCGTTTCCTGTTAGTTTATTGTTTCTACAGTTTTGGTTTTAGCACCAAGTTGCTAAGCGACAGTTAATTCTTTATCTTGAGTTTCCTTTATTTTGAATTAATTTTGATTTTTCCTTTTTACTTGTTTGTTTGCTACTGTAATTGCTAACGATGTCTCTAATTTTGTAAGACAATTTATAAGATTTTTTATCATTGGTTGATATATTATGCTTACAAGCTTACATTTTACAGAGAATATAAACTGAAGTCTTGAAAATACCCAGTATCTTCTATTTCTATTTTCATTGGTATTAAATGGGTGTCTATTGTCATTAATATTCCATTGTGAATTCAGTTTCCTAGTATTTCATTAGAATGTAATTCAGAGGTAATTGGTTGTTGGCTCCTCTACTAAACATATCCGATGTGACTTGTCTTGCAGGATATTCTTTTACCTGATGCCGGAGATATTTTGTCTGAGCTAGATAAAAAGAAAAAAAAAGTCTTGAAGGAGGAAGAAACATTAATCAGAGATACTCTGAATTGGCTAATGAAATCCGAATATAATCTTGATAAGACTGGTTGGTGTTATATACTGATTCCTTGTTTTGTTTTGTTTTTTCGTTTCATATGGTGACAGAATAATGTTCATTAGATTGATATTTATGTAAAGAAATTTCCTTTGTTTGATAAATAGGAAATCGTATATGTTATACAAATAACCTAGCAACTTGTAGCACTAATTTTTTATACAGTCTCACATAGCTCCTATAAGAACAATAAATTAGTGGCTATGCGCAGAATACATATTTATAAACAAAATCTGAACTAGGCTCACCCTATACTTATATTTTTGATTGCAACAACAAGCGCACCCATGTTCCGGAACCATGTTTCTGGTTAATATGCAATAAAATATTGACCAAAAGTTAGACCGTCATCAAAAGTTTTTGAAGTTTTATACAATGTGTAAGTCGATTCATTGTATAGTCACTTACACCCATGCCAATATGTATGGATTCTTAACAATACTTGTTCGTTATTTTCCAAGTTATTGTTACTACTCCTTCACTGTATTTTGTACCAGATTTTATATTCTAAATCATTCAATTCTTCAACTTGTGGTTTCAGGTAGACAAGACAAAGATGTTGAAAAATCTGAGAGAGCCAAGCGAAAGACTAAGAGAGATATTGATTCTTTCTCACAGTATTCGGTACCCAGTATGTTTCCTAAAGAATTGACTAGAGGTTTGTACTAAGAACGCCATAAGAAAAATGGATGGTATGATGAGATTTATGCTTTATTTTTGTGTTTGAAAATGTTAAATGGGATAAACGAGACACAGGTATCATGAGATTGAATGCTTCACCTTTCTTTTTATGTTTCTGGGGGATACTTATTTGTTTGGTTATCATAACTTTGACAGAAAAGTCTGAGATGTATTGGAATGAGATTGAAAAGCGTGAACAGAATTTGGTATGAGATGTCTTAATTTCTCTCAATCAATACTTGCAATAGTTTTTGTGATACTATTACTATAACATCTTATTATTTGTATTTAACCATTTTATATTATTTCTTTGGTAATCATCTTTGTTGTCTGTAGGATGCAAAGAAACAGAAATTAGGTGAAAAGGAAGAGGAAGAGGATGAGGATGCAGATGCAGAAGAGGAGGAAGATGACGACCCTAATAATGATTATCAGCAGGTTTGTACAGAAATTTTGGATCTTATGTGTTCTTTGGACCTTGAAATTCATTTGACTTAGGTCATAATATACAATGGTACCTTGCTTTACCAATGCAGTATTCGACTAAAAGCCAATAGTATAAGGGGTAAATGATGATACGAAATGACCTCGGTCTATCGATGGTATTTTACTATTTTATTTATTAACTTTTTCCAAGGAAAAACTTAATGATGTACCCATTCCTATAATGTTGGGTGATATTGATCTTCAAGAGACATCTTTGATTCTTTCCTTAGTTTCGGTTGTCAATAGGAGGCTTTATGTGGATAAAAGAATAGCCGCTTCACTTTCCAACCTGGGGGATATAATGAAAAAGTAATAACTGAACTGACTATGGTGAACATACGTTTTCCTTTCTTCCATTTTCAAAAAAGAAACCCTTTCAGCATGGTGGTTGGTTGTGTTTTCTTTATGTTCACTCTTGAGATTGCCTATTCTTTGTATTTATCACACTATTGAGCCTTGTTACAGCTACTTGTGTTAACTTTGCTGTTGCAGAACATAGATTTTGATGATGATGATGATGATGAGGATGACTTTAATCCAGAAGACGGTGATGGTAAGAATTTCTGTTTTTAGCAAAACTCATTAAGTATTTCTTCTTGATTTGGGAAACACTGAGCAAACCAAACTAGTATTGAGCTCACACAATACTTTTATTGATGCAGATAAACCAATCTTGGACATTTAGATGGTCTTGCGTACTAGGTGAATAAGATTACAAAATCACCCCCTCTAATTTTAATTTCTCTTGGACTATCTTGATTGTTACTTCTTAGGCTTGTACATGGAACTACCATATCTATTGGACAAAGTTGCAGTTGATATTAAATTACCAAAGCTATTTGAATCTCTTGGTTGGTCGAGTGTTTCTGTTGAATCTGTTCTGTGCCAGTTTGCTTTTACCCTCATTAAGTTATATCCTGATATGATTGAAACACATATTGGATGGACCAATTGCTTTTGAATAAAATTCAGACCATATGAAACTCAAAAATGCCTCAGCTAAGCTTCTGCACAATGCAGCAATCATTTAGCATCACTAGCATAAACAGGTAGGCCGGTGAGACGGCAGTGATTAACTGATAATCGGCCGGAAAATTATGGTGTTTTGGTGCTAAACAAGATGGTAAAACGTGGAGAAAAGCCTCAGCTTCAAAACTTTGAAACTTCTACTGCAAGCAAGACTCTTAACTAGGAAGTTCGCTGTCACATGGGTTCCACGTGACCAAACACGGGGCCGTCGGGAACGTGAAGGGCACTCATCGTATTCAGGCCAGCCATGTTCCGTTGGGACCCACTCCCAACCCAACTGGGGTCGCTTTTTCGTATATAAGGCCTTTGAAACAAGCCTTAGAGAGGCGCGGAATCAAACCGATTCAACTGGACAAATGTCGTGGCAGGCGTACGTGGACGATCACTTGACGTGTGACATCGAAGGCCACCACCTGACGGCGGCGGCCATCGTCGGTCACGACGGTAGTGTGTGGGCACAGAGCTCCAGCTTCCCTCAGGTTCCTTCTTCAACTCTCTCTATTGAATATTGTTTCACTAGTACGATCTATATGGGACTGTATTGATAGTCTCATCAAATGGAGTTGCATATACTATTGATCGGAGTTACATGATCGTCATAATAAAAAATTTATTTGAAGTGCATTTGATTTCAAATGTTAGTTGATGACCCAAGTATCAGATGTTGCATTCATTTTAGTAGTCATTGATGATTGTGGTTTAGAATATTGATGATGATGCTACATTATAGTTTAAGATGCGGTGATGATCCGGAGTGAGATTGATTTTATTACTGATATGCAGTTCAAGCCGGAAGAAATTGCGGCGATAATGAAGGATTTCGAAGAGCCAGGGTTTCTTGCCCCGACTGGACTGCACCTTGGTGGTACTAAGTACATGGTTATTCAAGGGGAGAGTGGAGCTGTGATTCGTGGAAAGAAGGTTTGTTCATTTTTGCTACTATGTAATAGTTGACCAGTCATATATTTTAGTTGCATTATTTGGGGATGTTGTTTAGACTAAAGAAAAATATGTATCTGATTTGATGCTTGGGAAATGTTATGCCTAGAAGGAAACAAACAAGTTTGGCAGATAGAGCTATGTAAATATGAATCATGTTGATTGTGTTTTTCTGATGCTGTGATTGCTTGTGTGCTCATGTTATATTAATGCAGTTTAACTTTGATTTGATTTGCTATTCAGGGTTCCGGTGGCATTACTGTGAAGAAAACCGGCCAGGCTATGATTTTAGGTATATACGATGAGCCGATGACACCCGGACAGTGTAACATGATCGTGGAGAGGTTGGGAGATTATCTGATTGATCAAGGCCTATAGGAGACCTCAACATCATGGTTTTGTGTACAAGTAATTTTTTATTTTTCTGATATTTTGAGGTTCTATGGATTCGAACTGGCACTGGAGTTCTTGATGATAATTAGAAGCAATGGCTATAAAATAGGTGCCCAAAGTGTTTATTATTCTCCCACATTATTCTTGAGTGTGTGTTTTTTAAGTTCATGCTTGTTGTATATTTGCATTTATTCAATTATTCATGTGTGGCATGCTTGCTTCACCTTCACTTTCGAATCTGAGTGTTAATTTGGTGTTAACTTCACAAAAATATCATGAAGACGGATAATTTCAATGTAAATAATTTACAATTTAGAGGCAATGTGGATGTAACTCTATATCGGCATCAATTATTCTTTTTAGTGTCTATGGTAACTTTTAACATGATTATTGAATAAATTTACAATTGTACTTAATGATTGACATTGACTTAGTCTTTCAGCTTATTGTATATTTTTTATTTTTTCAATAAATTTTCATGGGATACGATGTTAGTCCATACGCTTTTAAAAAAAATTACAATTGTAAACCAAATCATATATTCATTCATGGTTGGATCTATGGTTTCAGATTGTAAGTGAATTAGTTGAAAAAAAGTTGAAAGATGAGTTGAAATTTGGGCATTGCCGAAATAGGCCTCAACTGGGTCATTTAAATACCAGGCCCATCTACCACCCGCTAAACTAAAGGGCATTTCAGTAATCAAACGTTGGTCTAAAACCCTAGCGAGGGTTTCTTCTCCTATATAAACGCAGTGTTCACTGACCTTTCTTCTCATGTTAAACTTGGCCGTCTCTCTTTTTCTTGTCTATGGCTTCGTCCTTGTCTTGTGTTCTGTGTGTGAAACTTTCATGTTTTAATTGTTGGTCTGTGTGTGTAATTCTGATATGATTGTCATGAAGCAACGCAGGGATTGTGTGTATCGGCTTAGTGCTATAATCCAATGCGCTCTGATCCGAAAGATTTCCCTGCAACATTCATTTGGGGAAGGTGGGCAGTTGTGTTTCATTCAAATCTATTGAAATCATCAACAATCATCTTCCCCACATCTCATCTTGCTTCTTGTTCATGTCTTTTTCTCCACCTGGTTATATGGTTGCTGGTTTTGGATCACTGACAGTTGAAACAAGATGGGTATGTGGTGCTTTTTGTTTGCAGTGTTGGTAATAGTTAATCTGGATTTTTATCAAGTAACAAGATTAGAGTCCATCATCTTACTCTTGAGAGCACTTGAGCTGAGCCGAGTCAGAAACTCTACATAAATTGTATCAATTGAAAATGGATATTTGGGAATTTGAATTTCTAGCATGATGAGGAATGAGAGTTTTAGCCATTTGAGCATATGACGAGAATGATTTGGAACAAAGAACTGATTGGTTTAAAGCCATGAAGCTTCCAAAATTCGAGCTTTTTAAAACTGATGCTCAAACACTCGCTCTCCTATCAATTGAAAATGCATTTGATCATGTTTTTATATCAAAGGGATCATAACTGCTCACATTTCTTTTTATTATGATGGTGTGGCACTGTGTGTTAGCAGGATTTGGGTGAAATACTGCATTGATGTATGATCCTAATGACTAGAAAAATAAAAGTTAAAAACTACGAGTTGTGCTAAACTTAGTATACTTGGAAGTGACATGGCTCTGGTGGTGGTGAACCACTTAGGGTGATCAAGCCACAAAGGGTATACTAAATTTGAAAACAAGAAAGCACCAAAAACCCAAGAAAACTAAAAATTTATATAGCAGCTAGTATTAAGCTTGCTCTAGATCAAATGAAAGGTCTACAAAGAAGCACCTACATGTCTCAACTTCAGTTACTTTTGGGCCTGACAAACCGAGTAATGTATGGTTGTGAGATCTACCGAATTGTTCACAACTATTCATACATCTTTAAAAAACATGGTAGAATTATATAATCACTTCATAATATAATTGATGAGATTTATCCAGCAAAAATCTAAGTACAACCAGCAATTGCTATTTTCTTTTTATTTCTAACTGCCCTTGTCTATTTTCCCCCAGCAATTCTTCTAAACCCTAAACCCTCCGTTTGAACTTTCTTGGATAGGTTGACACTTTGATTGTTCTTAAAAGTTTGATGATAGCCACCCACCTTCGGTTCTTCGTTCCTCTAAAGCTTTCAGTTATTATTATTTTCACTCTTCAAGAATCATGGTGTTGATAGATTTGATGGTTTGGGGGTGAAGTAGATGGGTTCATGATTCACCAAAAACGCTGACTTCAGAATCCGAAGGATGGGAGGCGGCTGGTGGGGTTGTTGGATTAATTCATGAAGACGAGGTTTAAGAACATGTATGATATTACCTATGGCTATATTGTTGATTGCCGCCAACTATGGCATTACAGATTCATAGACATCAGTGTCCAAACTTGAATATGATAATTGGCAAAAGGCTTGATTTTAGAAACGCAGAAACATATCTGCGCGGACAGTTTTCTAGGGCCAGGTGCTTGAATATTTGTTGGATATGTTTCTTTGAGGGGTAAATTTGAAAAATCAAATGCAATTATCTAGGGTGGGTTTGTTTAGCAACACCCATAATTGATTCTCTAAAATTCAAATATTTTGTGTGGAGAGCTGAAGCACTGGGTTAGAGTAGTAAAGTTTGCTGAGTGTGTTTCTTCTTGTGCTTTAGACGATGTATAAATACTATATTCACTTGTCCCTCACAGTCCCATAAAAACTGTATCGAGTACATGATCAACGATTCAACCTTAATAGTTGTGTTCACGTCAGTTAGTGACTAAGAGATTTATGGTCAATCACCCTTAGATCTAGATCTAAAGATGGAGAATAAAACAACTTAACTTTTAAATAATACTCTCCACCATTAGATCTAAATCTAAAGGTAATTGACCATGAATCTCTTAATCACTAGCTGACCAGGTGAGCACCACTATTAACCCTAAAGCATAACAGCCTGTTTGTTTTTATCCTAACCCTGTCAGGAATGATGGTAATGAAAGGAGTAACATCCAATCCACCCAACATGCTTAATTAACTTTAACAATCTATAGAGGTATACTTCAAATCTTTGTGCCGTTTGTCATTGCAAAATCTATAACATAGTCCTATGAAGCATCATTACCTCAAATTATGTTGAAGGGGCCACAATCAAGGTGTTGGCACTAGGTCACCATATGGTGTTGCCTCCCTCAAGGAATATGACATTGCCTCCCATGTGTCCCAAATATAGAACACAACTCACATGCCACAGTTGAAACTCAAGGAGGATCATATAAATTGAGCAGGTTGATTTTCTGCTGGCCACCCTAGTGTAGCAACCCCCAACCCACCATGAGAAAATTAAAAGGGTATTGGTCCATCAATTAGTATATATCCACAAACCCACAAGAATTATTGCATCTTTGAAGTTACTATATATTGGGTTGATGTGGGGTTTTTGTGTACTCTACTTGAGAAACCTAATAAGTAGATCATTACCATTACATCTTCATTCTTGTGGTGTCTCAACCACTCTCCTTTCCATTTGTATTTTCTGATAGAAATTGAAAGAATTGATTACACATAACATCACCATGGGTATCCTGGCTGGCTATATGAGCATATCTCAAATTTCTTCTTTGCCAATTGAAATTGTTCTTAATGTAATGCGTGTTGGAGAGAGGAAAGATCTCACATCAGAAAATAGATAAATAAAATATAACTTATAAGTAGATGAATTGTATTCAATTGTACCGATGTCTTTTGTGATTAAAATTCAACAGCTTAAAGGTGGTTAAGTTGAGACAGTATCGGTACAATGGTGATCCACGGGCCACGCTTGTCCCAATTCAAGTTGGTATTAGAGCGGGTCCTTCTTCAATTACTTCTTCCAATGTAACGGGGAAAAATCTCCCATCATAATGAGCCCAAATTTGGGTTCATCGAATTGAATTGTCGTCAGAAAAATTCTGATTGGCTCATACCATACCAAGTGCCTACAGTGAGCCTTGGAGCGCATACCTAATTTCCGAAATGGGAATTGGACCCAATGAATGTACCGATTTTCGATGTGGGAATTGGAATGAATGAATTACACGTGCAGACCTAAAATGTTATGTTGCACGTGAGGGGGAGTGTTGAAGAGGAAAGATCTCACATCAGAAAAGGGATAAATAAAATATAACTTATAAGTAGATGAATTGTATCCAATTGTACCGAGGTCTTTTATGATTAAAACCCAACACCTTAAACGTGGTTAAGTTGAGGCAGTATCAGTACAATGGTGATCCACGGACCACGCTTGTCCCAGTTCCAGTTGGTATCAGAGCGGGTCCCTCTTCAATTATATCTCCTAGCACCACAACAGACATGAATCCGCCCAAATCCACAAACAAATCTTGAATCCACCAAAATCACAAACAAAATCTTGAATTCACCCAAATCACAATCAAAATCCTGAATCCGCCCAAATCCTGAATCCACCTAAATCCTGAATGAATTACACGTGCACACCTAACAAAAAAATTAGGTTGCATGTGAGGGGGGTGTTGGAGATGAAAAATCCCACATCAGAAAATGGATAAATAAAATACAACACATATATGGGTGGATCATACTCAATTGTACCGAGACCTTTTGTGATTAAAACCCAACACCTTAAAGGTGGTTGAGTTGAGACAATATCTCTACAATGGTGATCCACATGCCACACTTGTCTCAGATCAAGTTAGTATCAGAGCGGGTCCCTCTTCAATTACTTCTTCTGGCATAAAGGGGGAAAGTCTCCCAGCATAATGAACCCAAATTTGGGTTCATCGAATCGAATTGCCGTCGGAAAAATTCTAATTGGCTCATACCATATCAAGAGCCTACAGTGGGTCTTGGACCGCATACCGCAATTTCTGAAATGGAAATTTGACCGAATGAATGTACCGATTTCCGATGTGGGAATTGGACTGAATAAATTTCACGTGTCAACCTAAAAAGTTAGGTTGCACGTGAGGGGGAGTGTTGGAGATGAAAGATCCCAGATCAGAAAAGAGACAAATAAAATATAACTTATAAGTGGATGAATTATATCCAATTGTACCGAGACCTTTTGTGATTAAAACCCAACACCTTAAAGGTGGTTAAGTTGGGACAATATTGGTACAATGGTGATCTACGGGTCACGTTTGTCCCAATTCAAGTTTACAGGTCGAATATCAGTGTTTTTAAACCGCTCGATTGAGTATTTTGTAACGCCCTTGATGTATAACGTGTTACAAAATACGACCATTGCTTGAAGAAAGCTACATAAAAGAGGGAAACCATTTTGGCAAAGATAGGATTTGATCCCTTAATGTTGGTCAAGCAAATTGCAATACACAACCTTATATATACAGCCAACCTTTCCCCAAATATTTTCCTCAAAAGCTTGCAAATATAGACTGTATTTTCAGAGTTGCTGACTTTAAACTCTTGAAGCCTTAGATGGGACTTTGGTCCCATACATCTAAATCCTAATTAAACTCCTAATGGTCCCAAATCTTCAAAATCCAAGTAGGGCTAATTTGGAGTGAAACTATAAATGAAGAAGGCCCACAAGGGTAGTTTTATATGAATCCATACTCATCTGTGTCTGATATCGACTCGTCATCCATTTTGTCTGGTTCATCATTCTGAAGTTCTGAACCATTCAATTCATTCACCTCTCGATTCCAAACAACAAATTCCAGTGGCTGCTAGCTACTATTTGGCTTCACCATGAACAGATTCCTCATTCCTATAATGAAATTATGTTTGTTGGGGGAATAATTTGCGAATTACTGTTTCAACAAATTCCAGAAGCAACTCGATGAAATGTTACAAAATGTAGTTAATAACAAAATCAAGACAGTATGTGACTCTCAGTCACAACAACGGCAACTTCAACATCTAATTTACTGTGATGTATTTTTATTATGTTTCAGATTCTCGCCACGATCTGTTTTCACTATGCTTCGTTTTCTAGTTTACCTGATTTTCTTCTTATAGGGAAAGAAGAAAATGGACGTGGAAGTCGCCAAGGGAGTGTCCCCCGGAGTGGAACCTTATGTTGGGAATGATAAGGACTTTAGCTATACCAAATTAATCGGCACTACATCCTTTCAGACACTAGCTGTTATTGTTGAAGACACTAGTACTGCTTTACAATTTCATTATTCTTATCAAAGAATTTAAGAAGGCAACATCACACATGTCCCCCTTTCGAATTCATTTTTTTTTCAAAAGTATTAGGTGATGAACCTTCTAAACTCACCAATTCTCATCATAAATTTATGTCGTGCCATTCATTCATGGAGTTCTAGTTGAATATCGAGACAGGCGTTGGCATTAGCCTTTTGCCTAACTCGCTCGATGATCATTTCACATTGTGAAAAACTGCAAATCATGTTTTCTTGTCCATTCAAACTTGGAGGTGCTAACTGCTAATAAGCACGTCCTCGCATTATTAGCTACCTAGCTCAACTGTTGTTTCTCAATCTTCTAACTTTAACAAGTTCAGATCCATGCCTTCATCAACACGCTTCAATTATACCCTAATTTTCTATAATATCCCTCATCTAATCATCTACTTCATCTTTCATTGAACTCAAGAGTTATAAACGAATTGTCGAAGTTCATAATGTTCGCCCTCCTTAGATAATTAAGGTCATCAGTAAACTATTTGCATCAAGTAAATTGATCTTAGATGTTTTTTAAGCTTTCTAGTTTCTACTGCTATTGGTTATTTATATCCAGCTGGATAATAAAAAAATCATTAAACTCGAAAATTCATCTATATACGCGTTCGAGTGCTTTGAATTATCTCTCTATCAAACTCGAAAACTACATGGAATTGTTCTTTGTTATACTAGGACGAAATCCCATTATTATGTTCAACCCAAGCCACCCTACAAAGATTATAAAACGATTTGGAAAACCCCTACAAAGATTATAAAACGATTTGGAAAACCCCAAAGCAGCATAATTAGGAGATCAGCCAACTTTTGATTAATATCTTTGGCAATGCCAGCATGATCGATCTTCATCGTCGTGTTGGGACTTGGGTGGATGAAGCAATAATCACTGTTGTAGCAGCACAGGCACATCTGCATAAGATAAAAGTCTATGATTATGGAGATAACAGATATTGAAGGTGGAGGATGGAGCTGTCTCCCTCCGCAAATGCCTAATCCTCATGTTGTGGGTAATCACTGTGGCTTTTTCCCGACATTTGGCCGCACCATTATCTTCTTATGGAAGCTTATAATTGTTAACTAGTTCGTACTGGTTTGAAGAAAGGCCAAGAAATGGAGGACAAAGAAGATTATGGTATGGTATCATACAAGGCATACGGGTATCTTTTTGGAATTTAAGGAAAAATAGATTAGTTTTAGGGTTTATGTTATCCCCAACTCCCACTTTCTTGGAGGTCATGATGAAATGTGATCATAGCACTAAACGTACCCATTTTCTCGTCTCCCTTGCCATCTGGGAAGTTAACTTCATGAGTTTGAATATCTTTTTTATTGTGTAATATTTTCATTGAAAATAGGAGTGGTGCGAATATCGTGGTAAAATTGTAAACTTTTCAAGTTCGTAAATCTTAAGTATCGTGTGATCAAATATTCAATCTTAGTTGGCCTATTCAAATTATATTTTCGTGAATATAAAGAATATAAGTTCGTAGTAACAATTAAATTGATGTTTGAAATTATTTAGTGTAAATTCTGACCAAGACAAATGGCAGAGAATGGCCGTGAGTTTGCCTGGGGCTGGGCAATGAAGATCGCAATCCAGGGTCCTGAGCATGCATGTAAGAAGAGGTGGAGCTGGTCTGAAATACCCCCAACATCGGAGTACAATGCAATTAATAAAAATCTCATTCGTCTCTGTTCCCTAACAGAAACAATAATAACATTGAATTTGAAAAAAGAATGAAAGCAGATGGATCGAGCAAAGCATAGATTATAGAGCTAGAAAGATCTCTATTGCAGACACGAGATCTCTTGTCCGTACTACTGGTGGTGGTGCTGCCTGCAACAAGTCACTGAGTCACAACGTTTTCTCTTTTGTTCGTTTTGCTTTTTAGGCATGCACCACCCTAGCTCCGCCCCCCATCTTACTCTCTTAGCCCACTAACTAGCTAATATCATCCTAAACAGTCTAACCTCTCTCTCTCTTTGTGCCATACATGGTAGTTGTAGTACCACACAGTTTTGATATTAGCCCTAACTTGTTGTCAACCAAAACTGTTGAAATGAAACCAAGCTAGTTTGAATAAGACTGATTCAAATCACCTACATTCTCCGTGTTGTATATGTTTCACCGTTCTTGTTAGCTTTCGCCTACATTGATCAAGTAATTCTACAATTTATACACATTTTTACGGTCGTACACACCAGTGGTTGTCGTATACAATATTGGAATATTCTGAATTATATGAAACCTATAGTTTACTTACATTGCAAGGTACAAATTAAAGGCCATATAGGGTTTGCACTTAGTTGCCTCTTTACATTAGGGTCAAGTATGTGTAGGACTACTAGTTCTATGTTCTACACATACGATTGACAAACCAACAAACTAGGTTCATATTTTTTGTTTCATACATATAAAACACAATAGAAGTTGAAAGCCTATCGGTTATACTCATGTAGTCAAATTAACCCCATTTTGTTCAAACTAATATAAGAATATGGCTAAGTCCTTTACAGGCGTGACGGCTGACTTAGTTTCACAATGTTTTGACCAAACCTTCAAATAAAACAAGTGTGTGTGTGCCTGTTGGGTCTTCGCTTGCTAGGTTTCTCTCTTTTGCAAACTTTTCTCAATAACAATGCATATAAAATTTGATTAAGACTTTCTATGTAACACTGTGAATCCTTACCAAATTTACTATTCACTGAACTATGGATTCAAGAAATCCAGGAAAAGGTAGATATGATTACTTCAACAGTTTAGCACATTAATTACCGTAATCTCTTGAAATTTGTAACGGATCAAAGCTTGATCACATTGACATCCCTCAAAAACCCCCTAGTTAAAGATCACCCAATTACTCTCATATCATACAAACAATGAGCGCTAATTTAACGGCTTCCGGCTCTTAATCCGGAGTATTGAAACTCCGACAAGATATAGAACATCCCGATTCCAGTAAGATTACAGGTGAAGAACATCTGATCATGGGGATCACTCGATCAAATCAGTAATCAGATCAATGGTGACCCCATGGTAGCAATGGCAATGGCAATGGCCCCAATCACTAACAGTGAAGTCTCTGCTTTGGCCCCAAAAAGGGCAGTGGTCAAAAGGGAGATACAAAACTCTACCACACTGTTTCGACCCTTCCCTTTCTTTCTTTCTTTCCCTCACCCAACCAAAACTTTGACCTCTCTCTGCTTCTGCAAAAGCACTGCCCGATTCCCGATGGCCCAAAACCCTAATTCCCCACTGCATTTTACACATTTGATTTGGCTATGCAACTGTATATCATCCCCAATAAAACTGGTGGGTCAATTGCCTCAATGGTCATTCAGTGTCCCCGTTGTGTTTTGGCAACTATTTGTTTCTTCCGCAACTACTGCTCCACCCTCTTGAAATCAATAAAGTTTGAACGGTTTCTATGGTTGTGAGTTGAATTCCAAAGTAAAAACAGACATGAAAATCCATTCATTTTTCATCCAGAGGGAAACAGTGGTAGATGGAAAGGAAGCAAAGGCAGTAAACAAAGTAGGCAAAAACAAGAAACACCAGCGCATCTTTCTCTTGCTTTCTCTGCTTTTGATGCATCACCTCTTAGGGTCTGAAGGACTACAACAAAACAAACACCTACCTCTCTCCTGCCACCCTTTCACTGCAAAAGCAAAGCACTGACCCCATTTCTACTCCACATTGCCAACACCATTTAAAGGAGCAAAGAGTCCAGGAGTGAGAGGAGAGAGAGATTCCTGTAGGGTCACTCTCCCTTCTGATTCAAACAATTCTTTTTTCTTTTTCATGTTCAAAATATCACATAAAATTCCATAAGCTATCCAACTCTTTTCTACAAACCTGTACACTTTTTGTTATTCCAAGTCTCCTAGCCCCATTTTTTTGCTCTCTCTGGGAAACATATTCATCTGTTCCCTATACCTATCTTTCAAATCTTCACATTCCTTGTTTACCACAAAATTTCACCAAAAGGAGGAAATAAATAAATTAAAAAAACACAGAACCCCATAACTTAAACCTTTCCTCTCTAACCTTGAAGAATGTACAAGCACCCACCCCCTGCCAGAACCAAAACCACCTTGGCTGTGTCTTCAAAATTCAGCCATAGGGACCCCCACGAAACAACCCACCACCGAGCTTTGGGTTTCGCCACAGTAGCATTGGTTCAGTCTGAACCCCACTCAAGTCATGCGCCAACTCTTGAGCCTTGTTCTGGAAAGAGGATCAACTCATGAATCTTCTTAATGCAACAGCGCTAGTTTCCACTTGCGTGGCACGCCATATTGCTGACTACCTGTCTTCAATGAAAATTCTTCCAATGAAATCTCGAAACCTCTTTGAGTACAGCTTGGGATCCACAGCTGATATTGAAGTTGGGTCGACTTGCAAGGATTTATATGCATGCTCTAACTTCTTGCTGATATCGTAGTCTTGCAAAATGTCTATTATCCCGAAGTAAAGAACGACATCATAGACTTCACTGCATGAAGGGGTCAAATGACTGAACCCACCAGGAGTGTACTGATCGAAGTCACTCCTTCGAGCCATCCGCTCTGCCCTTGCAGGCATGTTGGCACCTAAGCAGATCCGAGGTTTCCTGAGATCGAGAACATATGTTATTATCAATGTACAAACATACTGTTCAACTGCCAAGAGATGTAAATTTGTAAATCCATTTTCCACTAGATTAGAAAATGCAGGCTACTCAATAAAATTGGCATCTCAAAACCATCCCAGTACATGATTCTATGTTATCCTATTTCCCACATTGGTAGATATTGGTAAAACACTATACCTGAATTTAAATAATTACCAAGTTAATGGTTTTTAACTTTTTACTATCGCCAGTGAAGCAGTAATGCCATTATTGTTCAAACCAACTTTAGTCACTAAATGCAAATTAAACAGGGGTAATGAGGCAATTATTGGGATATCCTTCATGTGTCCCACAAACAACTATGGCCCAATGAACACCCCACAACAAACACCAAAGCAAACCAACCCCCAATTATTTCAGACATCCAAATCAATGGAAGAATGATTATCCCACCCATCAAATCCAGAATTGCATTGCTCAACTACATTATGTTCCTTAGATACATGGTTAAACCCAGACCATGGAAACCTTCAGTAGTAAGCTAACAAGAAAATATCAAGAAATGAATTAGGAAAACCATACCGGCCAGATAAAACTCGATCCATGTCTTGTAACTCAGCTTCAAGAAAGCGACACCCCCGCATAAACTTCTCGTTCTGAAATGAATCCTTTTGGCCTGAAAGTGCCAGACATTAGAGTCAACATTCACACTGACCCATAAACAAGCTACAAACTCTCTGATCCAACAAAAGTCAATTACCAGAGCGCAAGAGAAAAGGTGACAACACCATCTTGTCATACGTATTGCCATCGTAAAAATGAAGACCAACCAAAAGACTATAATCCATGATTCTCTCCGCTTCCAAAAATTCACAATCAAGATCAATTTGCCTGCCAATGTTTCAACCCAGTTAATACGAAGCCAATAACAAAGAACAAGAAGCAACCATGTAAAGATAGTGGAGTGCAACATACTTCATAAGCTCCTGGTACCATTTTCCTTGCAGGCGAAACACAAAGTTAAGATCAAGGTCCTTCAGGGTTGTAATTTCATCAATCTCGCCCTCAGGCTTATCAGTTGTTCTACCATGGGAAGATCCTTTCAGGTCAAATCGTCTATGTATTCTATATTCCGAGCAGAACAAATTGCCCATCACTATAAACCTTGTCTGTTTTTCAGTCAAATAACAACTAGTTAGGTATCCCATCGCTCAAGGAGATTAATTCAAAACCATGCTAAATTAGTCCCCACAACACATACCTTCTGTCCGCCACCAGGTTTGACACAATGCACCCCGTAGAATTTAGTCACAAGAGAATTCTCATACTGAGACATGTGTCTATAATAACTTGGAAGCATCCTTATTAACACCTACAAACAAAATACAATCCATCAGGTCAGCAATCGTTATCTTTCAACAGTTGCCTAACCAGGAAAATAGCGTGGAATTGAAGAACCAAACAATTTGCAAACCGCTAAATGTGTAGCACAAATGTTTTTATGTTTCCAGAAAAGTAAAGGTTAAGAAAATAGAGGTCAAACAGGTAGCAACTAACCTTGACTTCAGATTTCTTGACAGTCTTAATCATGAATCTATCATCCTGAGTCAGGTAAAAGAAGCTGCCGCTCTTCCCTGGAGAAGAAAGCTCCCGAAGAGCATCATTTCCACAAATAGCCAGCATATAATCTGCAGGATCTACTTGAAATAAGTCCCTCAACCGCCTGAAATACCCAAAGAGAATTAGCAACTGAAAATGATGGAAGATTGACCACACTAACACTATCAGAAGTAGCAAACACCTGCAGTTGAAGCATAATTCATCACCCAATGCTTGCTAAAATGCAGTGCTCTTATTATATGATTGGATTGATCTATCTCATAAGAGATGATCATCCAACAATTACCAACTGAAATCCACATGACAGAGCTAGAGGTTGGAAAGCACAACACACCTGAACACCATAGGACAGTAATCCTTCCACCTGAACTCAAACGACTGATGAGGCGGCGTTTTGTTGGAACCCTCCGGTGGAAACCTGGTCCAGAACTTCTCCTTTGGATCGAAATCACTGGGCTTAAGGTCCCTCACTATGGAAGCATGCTTCCCAATAGAGTACCTGAAACTCAAAAAAGTCAGCCAAACAAACACTAAACAACAAAAACTCCACAACCAAGAAAGACCACAAACTCACCTAATCCCGAGTTGAAGATTGAGCATCAAGTCATAGTTCTTATGCCCTTTCGAAATAGGTTGCCCGGGCTTCTTAGGCTCACCGGAAAAGCAACAGGGACTCCTCTTGAACTGCACAAGAGAATCCCTATCGAAACCACTCCCATTCCGGTAGAACATGGAAGCCTCCACATTATCAATAATGTCACAAGTAATATCCCCAGCCTCACCATCACTCTCCCAAATACAAATCCTCGGAAACGCCCTCTCCGCCAAGCCTCCGTCCACCGACGACCTCTTCCTCGTCGTTATCGTCAAATTCTCCGCCGCAAACGGCCCAACGCTATCAAAGCTCTGCTCCTTCCCGCCGTTAGCCGGATAAAACGTCCCGTTAAGTTGCTGAATCTTCAAATCCTTGTTCCAACACCCGACGTAACAGCTCCCGTCCGGCCAGGTGAAGATTCCGTTACCTTTTGGGACTCCATTCTCCCACTGACCGTCGTACTTGTTCCCATTGGCCCAAATCAAAACGCCCCGACCCGAAATGACCCCGGCTTTCCATTCGCCAACGTATTCGTTCCCGTTTTGCCACACGTACCTCCCCTGGCCGTCCTGGAGGTTCCTCTTCCACGATCCCTCGTAGAAATCGCCGTTGGCGTAGCGCTTCTGGCCCATCCCGTGCTTCCGATCCGCGGCCCACGACCCGCGGTACGTATCCCCATCGGATCCGATAAACGTACCGAACCCTTCCATCCGACCCGACTTGAACGCCCCCTCGTAAGTCGCGCCCGACGGCCACGAGAACTTTCCTTTTCCCGAGGCCTTGCCCTTCCGCCACTCGCCCTCGTACATGCAGCCGTCGGTCCAGAGGTACTTACCGGATCCGTTCGGGGCCGAGCCGGCGAAGCTCCCGATGTAGAGATCGCCGTTCGGGAGAAACCTCTCGATGCTCGAGTCCTCCGGAGCCGCGGATGTCGTCGGAGTGACGCGGCGAGTGCCGGCCTGGGAACGGCTGCGGCCTACGGACAGCGCCGGGGCCGCAACGACGAGCTGCGGTGGCGCGTCGTCCTCGTCTGACCGCTTCTTCTTGGCGCACAATACGACGTCGCTTGGGGATTCACATAGCAATGCTTCACGCATTTTGGCCACGCATGTATCTCCGACACTATCTAACTGTTTAGTCACGGAAACAAACTCGAAACTCAGTGCCACATTTAGACCGGTAGATAGAAAGAGATGGCCGGAAAAGGAAATCCGGCGAGCATTTGAGAGAGAAGAGAAGAGGAGTGAGATGGAAATGAGGGAATGAATTGCTTTTTGTTCTTCTGAGTTTTTGCTATTGCTGTAGGAGAGAGCTTTGTCTTTGTCTCTCTTCTCTTTTTCTGTGTTTGGAATCCGCAAGCCAACAACACAAGGCGCACAGACGAGTAAAGGATAGAGAGAACAAGAGACTACACTCTCTCTCTAATCTAGAGAAACTAATTAAATTTTTTTTTAAATAATATTTACTGAGAGCCGGCTTTTGCATTGGGAAACGATGCTGGATTTTGGGTGAGAATTATACCATCTACGAAATTATACGGTTGGTCCATTACCATACTGCCAGCTCAGCAGGTTGGGTTGTGGGGGAATGACGACTTTAGCCCCACGAGTGGCAGTACCGCTCGTCGTCCTCTGTTGGTTCGCCGTTTCGTGTCGTGAAGTGACGGAATGGCCTAGGAGTAGATGGGGGGAGGAACCGAGAAGGGGATGATGACAGACGTAGGGGTAGGATCCGTAATTTCACCACGTAATCTGGATCGTCCTATCTTTTCCAACGATTCAGGTCGCGAGTTTACGATTCCGCCCTCCAGGTTTCCCCTTTTACTACGGTTTTGGCACGCGGTTGGTGGTCCCCACCGATTGTGCTGCTGTACGTGAGAAACCAAACGAAGG
Organism: Comarum palustre; assembly: GCA_951800085.1. NCBI lineage: Eukaryota > Viridiplantae > Streptophyta > Magnoliopsida > Rosales > Rosaceae > Comarum > Comarum palustre. The sequence continues at coordinate 19,809,020 of OX637579.1, forward strand.
GTTTCATCGGCGTTGTAACTTGTGAATAGGAGTGGGTATAAATCCGGTGTTTAACCGAGAATTGAAAAAAAATATCAGAAGAATCGGAATACATAACTGAACGGAATAAAATTGGTCAAATAATAACGTAGACCGATCTGAATCGATTTAAATTGGATTGGTTTCAGTTTAGTTTAATTTGGTCTGAATTAACCAAAATTTTTATTTATTGTTTTTATTTATATTATTTTTAATACGTGTCATTTTATTATTAGTCGATATTTTTTCTTATAAATCATTTTAGGAATACATAAATTTATATAAATTATATGTATTTAAAACACACTCATATTAACTCACATTCTTGAACAATTATACTATTAAAAAAATATATGTACTTTGACTTTTAATCTAACCATGATTGTAAATTCGTGATGAAAAAAAATTAAGAAGAAAACTTGTAACTATATACGTTTTAATTTTATAGAGAAAAAAAATAATAAATTTTGTAAAATGTTTCCCCTTACTGTTTTATATTCGGGTCAAATCCGAAACTGATCCAACCCGATCCGGTTTTCAGTTGATCCGATTTTAAAATTTGGTTTCGGATAAAGATTTTGTAAATTCGGCTTGAAAACGGTTTGGATAAAAAAACGGCCTGATCCGAATATGTCCACCCCTAGTTGTGAAGGCCTAGATTGGGGCTATATAATTAATATCGATTTTGCAGACAATTAATGGAGGGTGTGTCCTCCTTTTTAATTTCCTTTTCATTTAATTCTGGTTTTATTTTCTGAATTTCCTTTTTTGGTGGTTGGTTGATTGGATTAATATTGATGTCAAGGAATTAGTTGTTGTGGTTATTTTAATTATTATTGTCATGGTCTATTTTTATTTTTTCTTGGTAGATGATGAATTATTATTTTTCGCTTTCAACTATATAAAAATGGAAAACGATGTTTTTGATTAGGAGTCACATGCGGGAAATTAGAATTTGTCTTGTGGTTGTTACCAAATCCAGGTGGATTGGAGAGTCAAGTTTGTAAAGTTCATATTTGAACTTATGAAATGGATTCAATGATATTGAAGGGGGATCAATTATTCTTCGCGGTGTTATCTTTATTTTTGTGGGTTGGCTAAAGATCACAAATGAACTCAATTAAAATAGAATAATCTAGAGGTCTAAATTTTTAATATAGACAAACAAAAACTTGTCGATTACAATTTGAACATAAGTCTCTTCTTGTAAATGATAGTTTGTGAGTTCGACTCACAATATTGTACCTCATTAGTGTATTTTATAATAAAATAATAATAAAAAAGATTTGTTAATTGTAATTTTCAGTAAACTATATATTTGTCCAATAACAATTATATCATCCATGTTAAACATGTTATTTTGAGATTGTGCTCTAACACTATTTAACTCCACAACTTTGGTATTGGGATTAGACCAATTTGTAATACGCATTGGGATTACATTTGTTATTTTCAAGAGAATGATTGATACCATGTTTGAAAATTAACCCTAGTCAAAAGGGTAAAAGATGAATCTCACGTGTGCACATTTAGACCGATTTCAAGTCGTGGGTATGTCCACGGGAATAATTTGGACGACCATAGGGTCACATATGAGTAACAAACATCAATAAAAAATAGGCAAATGTTAATAATAATTATAAAAAAACATATAAAATACCCAACATTCTTTTTATGTCCTTAAATTACAGACAATCCTTGTAAAATAGACACATATCTCATATTTATTGGATATGGTCACCTTAAGGTGACCAGCTATAACTACCAGCATAAACATTATAGCCGACGAAAAAAAAACGTCGGCTAAGCTAAATTTTTAGGCGATGAAATATATTTTCGTCGGCTAAAATATTTTTTTCATCCGCTATAGTTTACAGACTATAGCCGACGAAATATATAATATCGTTGGCTAAAAGTCCTTATATTTTCAGATCTAGACAGCAGCTCGTTTGGAAAAAAACGGGAGAAAAAATTTGGGTGTTATCGAAATTGTTGGGTGTCGTTGAAATCTATCAAAAATTAGTTTGTGAAGCTATATATAGGTACATATATGTGTGTATATCTTGATTTTGAGTTGATTTAATAGTTTTATTTGAGTTATATATATTGATTTTGAATTTTAATTTGAGTTGAATTATTGGATTTTGAGTGTAATTGAGTTGATCGATTTTGATTTGATAATATATAAGTATTAGTATATATATATATATATTAATTAATTTAATTATAATATTGTATTGATGCATAGTATGAATTAATTAATATGTTGATTATGATTGATGTTAATTGATATATAATATTGTTATATAATTAGTAATTAGTATATATATGCATGTATATATATGTGTGTGTGTTAATTATTAATTTGTTATTAATTAATTGTACGTTAACTATAGATAGAATACTAAATGATTTGAAAATTTAATTAATTAATTAGAGTTTATACATATATATTATGTTATCTTTTCAGGATATGGATAAGAGTAAGATTTCACTTCCAAAATGGGACAAAATATATAGTAAAAGAGCTATTAGTTTTATTGAATATGTGGTCGGGCAACGTTGTTAGAGGAAACAAAGCTTGTCCAAAGTGCCTTAACGATGAGGGGAGCAGTAGTCTTTGCAACAAGATATGTAGATTGGGTCACCGTACTCTCCTTCCGTATGATCACGAATGGTGGTTCGATGATAAGACATTTGATGAGACTGTAGAAAACGGTGTGCCTTCTAGAAGATGGACGGGAAAGAAATTTTAGTAGTGCTTAATGAATATGATTTTGGGCAGCTCAGCAATCATCCCAATATTGTGGCGGCAATACGTGACAGACCCGACAGTTATAAATTTTGGACATATAAGAGCATATTCTGGGAACTCTCATACTAGAGTAAGTTGTTGATTAGGCACTACCTAGATGTGATGCACATATAAAAGAATGTGTGCGACAGTGTGGTGGGAACAATGCTAAACTTGGAGGGGGAGACGAAAGACGGTCCGAAGGCACGCATTGATCTTAAAAAAATGGAGATACAAAGACATTTATGGTTGAAAGAAGGGAAGAAAAAATTGTCTCAAGCTCCTTACACCGTGAAGCTTGGCCAGAAGAACGTAATTTTCAGGTGGATGAGTTCTGCAGGAAATATATCCCGATGTGTAAACATTCGGGACAATAAAATGTACTGGTTAAAGAGTCATGACTGTCATATTCTGCTACAACGTCTCTTCCCTATTTTCATTTGACCGTTCCTTCCCCGTCAGCTGATGGAGTCGTTAGTAGCGTTGTCAATATTCTTCCAGAAGTTATGCACACGGGAAGTTATAAAATCTGACATCTGGGAATTGCAAGAGGACATTATTTATATCATGTGTAAATTTGAGAGCATATTTCCTCCCAAATTGATGTGTGCTTTATATGCTACAAGCTGTTGAATTCATAATTTTGATGATATATGAACAAGAAATTGGTATGGTTACATTAAACATCCAATTTTTATGTATTTTTCAGTTTTAGCCAACAAAATAGGCCATTTTTCGTCGGCTAAGATATTTTTAGCCGACGAATTATATCATATTTTGTCGGCTAAAACAATCTTGGCCGACGAAATAAGATGTATTTCGTCGGCTAAACCAGAAACCCTAACCCCTAAACCCTAAATCTTGGCCGACGAATACCCTAATTTTTCGTCGGCTATAGTTAAATAAATAGAATAATAATAATTTATACCACTAGTTACGTCTCATCGATTTGAAACTATTTGCAGTTGAAGGTCCGGGCAAAATACGTAATTTAGACAGTCAAATTACCGTTTTTTGTGTTTAGGAGTTTGATTTACAGGATTGACCGTCCTAATCGAGTCCTTAACGTTGTCAGATTAAGCTAAAAATTTACGCACGCACATGTTTCAACATAACGATGATATCTGATGGTCAGATTTTTTCACAAGATTGATCATCACAATCATAACATGCATACTAATGTTGTATAACTTGTTTACCAAGTTTTAAATGAATGTTCCGTTTCAAAAACAAACTATACGTAGAAGCTTCAAACGTAAAAAAAGTCATGAAATAAGATATGACCAGAATAATTAAATATGTTTACGGTTGAAAAACCACTTATTTCCGGTAAAGTTTCGGTGTCGATAGCTGCGGTCAATGCATTTTTTCATTATTTCTCCCTAGAGGTAGCCCTATCTCCGATGGTTATTTTTCTTAAAATTTTTATACCACTGGTTGCGTCTCATCGATTTAAAACTATTTACAGTTGAAGGTCTGGGCAAAATACATAATTTAGATGGTCAAATTACCGTTTCTTTATGTTTAGGGGTTTGACGTACAGGATTGACCGTCCGGATCGAGTCCTTAACATTGTCGGATCAAGCTGAAAATTTACCCACACACATGTTTCAACATAACGATGATATCTGACGGTTGGATTTTTGTTTCACAAGATAATTAAACACATAAATTGGAAATAATTATAAAAATGATTATAGCCGACGAATTTATTTAAAATTCGTCTGTTATTGTTAAATAAAACAATAAAAATATAATTAAACACATAAATTGGAAAAAAAAAATATAAAAATGATTATAGCCAACGAATTTTCATGATTATATCCGACGAGTTTCATGATTATAGCCGACGAGTTTCTTATGTCGTCGGCTAAAATCAAATCTATTTATCCAAATCCAGTCTCGGCCGAAACAATTGAAACCCTAAATTGAAAAAAAACTCTCCTCCTCGCCTCAAAATCCCTCCTCCTCGGCTCTTCCTCGCCTCGACACCCTCCTCCTCGCCTCCACACTCTCCTCCTCCTCAAGTACATGTTTCGATCTCTCTAATATATATTGAATTATTAATAATTATTTTGAATATTGAAATGTGTATATGTTGAATTATTAATATTATAGATTATTAATATTGAAATTGATAATGTTGTTGTAGATTTAGATTTGGGTTTTGTAGAAATTGAAATTAAAAATGTTTAAATTAAAATGGGGGTTTTAACAGTTTTAAATGAAATTGAAATTAAAAATTGAAATTGAAATTAAAATATTAATTGTAGAAATTCTATGAATTGTTATTAATTGTTCCTATATATATTCATATAATTTTTTAATATATTGAAAATATATTGATAACAAGTGTTAATTAAAATATTAAAAATTAAGATTAAAATAAAAAATTCAAATACTTTAATAAGTTAATATTTTAAACAGGATGAAAGACTTACTTAGATCGACTAAGGGTTCAAAGGGCCAAAGGTTTGAATCGTCTGAGGGAACGTTTAGCAACCCTCAGACGTCGTTTTAGGGCCCCATGACATCCCGACTGCGTCCCTTCTGGAGCCGACGCAGAGATAGCCGGGCGCCACCATTCTTCCAGACAGCCTGACGCCCCTCGCTCCTCGAGGCAGCCGAGCGTCCTCACTCCTCGATACAGCTATGGCCTCCGACTCAGGCGGAGGTGTCTGCACCACGTATGTCTGAAATACACAGGGCACCAACTTCGGGCCCTGCTGTTTCGGAGGGTGGGCCATCTGCGGTACAGATGTCGTCACCTCTTCTCTACCTTACGCGGGTCTCGGTACAATTATGAATGATCTACCCACAAATAAGTATATTTTATTTATCATGTTTCTGATGTGAGATATCTCCTCTCCACCATGCCCCCTCATGTACAACATGACAAGGTCTGTATGTGAATCTATGTCACTCTCTCCACTCAAACACCAACTCTCACGTGCAACCAGACTCAAGGATTTAGCATGTGTACAAATGTCTAAACCAATCCGACCGCTAACTCAGCCCACATCGGACATTTAGTGACAATTCACTCAAACATTAACTCTCACGTGCAACCAGACTCAAGGGTTTAGCACGTGTACATATGTCACACCAATCTAAGCAACCAACCATTGAGACACAACTGAAGAGGGACCCGCTCTGATACCAAATCAAATAAGGACAACTGTGGCATGAGGATCATCATTGTACAGATACTGTCTCAACTTAACCACTTTTAAGGTTACTACCAAAAAAAAGCCTTTAGCCGACAAAATATCTAAAAATAGGCCGACGAAAAGTGGAATTTTCGTCGGCTAAAATTCCACTTTATCAACTAAAGTTCAAAATTTTCTATATCTTTCATTTTTCTCCTCCTCCTCCTCCTCTTCATCTTCATTCCTCCTCTTATTCCGGCGGTAACAACGTACTCCTCATCCTAACTCCTCTCCTCCTCTAAATCATTCTCCTCCTCCTCCTCTCCCTCTCCTAACCTTCTCCTCCTCCCCTACTGTCTCTCTCCTCCTCCTAGCCTTGCTCCTATCCTCTTCTCCTCCTCCTCTTTTCCTTCTGCACCACCGGTGTAAAAACGAAAAAGAAGTAAAAAGTTTTAATCAAAAATACAAGAAATAATAAAAAAAAATATGAAAATAAAATAAAATAACTATAGCCGATGAATTTTAATAAAATTCGTCGGCTAAAGTTAAAAAAAGAAAAAAAATAATAATAACTATAGCCGACGAATTACCCTAAAATTCGTCGGCTAAAGTTTAAAAAAGAAAAAAAAAATAACTTTAGCCGACGAATTTTTGGGTAATTCGTCGGCTATAGTTAAATAAATAAATAAAAATAATATCTATAGACGACGAAATTTAATAAAATTTTGTCGGCTAAGGTCTAAAAATTCGTCGACTAAAGTCCAAAAATTAAGCGACGAAAAATTTCTTCGTCGGCTAAATAACTGACTTTAGTCGACGATGAACAGTAATTTCGTCGGCTAAAGTCTTGGCCGACGGCTTTTTCCCGACGACTTCTTAGTCGATGACGTTTCGTCGGCTAAGACTTTAGCCGAAGAAATTTAAGGTTTAGCCGACAAACAAATTTCGTCGGCTAAAATGGTTGTTCTATTAGTGGGTGTTAAGTTTTAATCACAAAAGACCTCGATATAATTAGAAATGTTCCATCAAAAAATAAATTATATTTTATTTATCATATTTCAAATGTTGAATTTCTCATCTCCAACATGTTTAACTGGAAATTTCGAAACATCATAACAGTTTGGTCCATATATACAGAATGGCTCTACGTTAACTACATATATATGCATATTAGATGTTACTTATTAGAACGAAATGCACATTTCCGAAAGAAGACTACGCGTTATTAGGTAGGTCGATCAAGCTAGACTAGGTTTACATAGTTTGGTAGAACGAAATAGCCGTAACAGAGAGTACAAATGTAGCTTTGGAGGCTACAGAAAGGAAATAAATAGGATCACTCCTAGCTCTGGTCATGAACACCGACCAACCTTTCTGTTCTGAATGATCATCATCTTCTTCTTCTTTGTTTCTCCTTCGTTTTTCCAGTGTTATAATTAATCAAAAACTGGGAAAAGTAAATGTGTGAATACCATAGATTGGAATCATGAACCCATGTGAGTTTGGTTTGGTGGTAAAAATGGTACAGACATGCTTGTTAAGACGAATGTGTACAGGGATCAGTGTTTTAAAATTCGGCCTAGTCGGCGAGTACTCGTTAGTCGATGTCCACCTGAGCCGATTTTAAGGAAATCGGAGTACAAAGTCCGACGGAAGAAAATCGGTCGACTAGTCGGCCCAACTCGGTAAAAATCGGCCTAACTCCGAAAAATCGGCTCAACTCGGTAAAAAATCGGCCTAACTCAAAAAAAACCGGCTTAACTCGGAAAAAATCGGCCCAACTCGGCATTTTATTGACTATTTTTATTATTTTGGACATTATAATACCTTTTAAAAAATATATATTTAATTATATGTTTTAAAAATATAAATAAATCCAAAAATTAAAAAACCGAGTACTCCTCGACTACTCCTCTGACTACTCCTTTACTCGCTAGTCTCCAACCGACCGACCGACTAGCGACTAGCGACTTTTAGAACATTGACAGGGAATACTTCTAATATGAGAGATCCCTGGTTTTATCCCTTACTTAGTGAAAAACATCCGATGAAGAGAGGATTTAACCTTAACCTATTATAACCTCAAAGTAATAGCCCACACTGTCTATCATTTTTGTAACAAAAAAATGGAATCATGATCAGTAAATATTACCTTACCTCTTTTCGTGATGGGTGATCTAAAACAACGAGCGAGGTCCTCTTTTCGGGATGTTCTTGATTAGGGCCTTCGATTTAGCCTTTTTATGTGTCTAGATGATTTATAGGATAACTTGATGTACAAATAATATAGCATTATCGTCCATAATGCATATATGCCATTAAGACTGTTGATCCCTGCCGTATACGTCTTGCTATGGCAATGCAGTGATTATGTTTACATTATGATATATTGGATGCGGAAATTCAACTTAAATAGATTGAACGAGTGACACTTTTAACCATTTCGGCTTCATCGGTCGTTTAATTATTTCAGTTAGAGTTCATCGTAAAAATTCAATCACAAATTCACAATCGTTAAGGCTGAACAATAAGTGAGATCACCAATTCCTTTCAAGATTTGTATATGCAGCAACCCAATAATGCAGACTACTTCCAGTATCCCAATCTCTTAGCTCTGTGTGATGATCTTATGTACATTGCTTCGAGTTTCGGTTTTCGATATAAGAGCAAATCTCATATAGGCCGGGATTCAAATGATGAGTAAGGTAGAAACACCACACAGCTTGATCGAGTTGATCGAGCTGTGATATGTCTGATGTGAGAAACCCTAAATTAACAGCTGCAAGAATCTGGGAGGAGATAATGTGACGTAGACGAGGCAAAGAGACAGAGAAGAATGCATTTGAGTGGTAACCGAGTATTGAAAGATTGAGATCAAAGGACTTGTTTGATGCCTCTCTGTATGTGAAAAACAACAGATGATATGATCATTTTTTGGAATTGGACCACTGAGAAATCTCAATTTAAGAATATTTTGTGAGACCTGCCTGCCACAACCAAAATGTTGAATTCTCCAGCAATATATACAATATATATATAGCTAGAATATATATTGCAGGTGATCACCATGTCTAAACATATATAAACTTTTAATCCGAATAATATAACAACTCAGACGACTAGTATTTATTATGATTAATGCAGCACCACGTATGATTGATTCAAAAACTGAGACCTATAAAAAAATGAAGCAACCATACATTATTAAGGTAAAAATTAATTACATGCTGCATGAAGTGAATTGTATTGGGCGAATGAGCTGTATATATTCACTAATTTCCCAACTATGATCGACATCCGGATCCCTATGTCTTCTCTGCATGACGATGTGAAGGACTGCATGTACGTCTTGGAAAATGTTAATGTTCCTCCCAAATGCTCTTAACTTTGGATAATTCTTTTTCGAATGTTACAGTGACGTTTCGTTTCATTTTCTAGGTTTTCTCTAAAAATAACACATGATTAAGTAGTTTCAAATATATGTGCGTACAACAATCACATAGATTGTCGAGTTGATAAAAACTTAGCTTTAGAATCTCTATAGTTATATTCGAATCCCGTCAATATTAATTAGAGTTAAATTTTAATATATATAAGCAAAGAAAATGAAGATGAAACAATTTACATATCATGTCATCTCGACATCCATGCTAATGCGAATATGCGATACAAATCATCAACTGAGGGCAACACATCACGTTAACGTACTTGGATGTTCTTGGCTCGATCGTGAGCCAAAGAATGAAGCTCATCCTTCTCATTTGGTAAATCAAAATAATGTTGATGACTTGATTGGCCAAGTGGATCATGTCTTCCTCTAAAAGGCTAAAACTAACATCTTGGATGAAAGTGATTCAGACTCCAAGCCCAGAATAAACCATGCCAGAGAACCCAAACTCGATAAATTCCAATTTTCCTAGCTGTAAAATTCGATTTCCATCTGGACTTCCTATATAACAGTGATTGGCAACTCTGCAGGCAAAAGCAACTAAGAAATTTGCTTGTCGTTTTGGTCCCAAGGATAGAGCGTTGCTCAACCAAGTTAACCAACTAGCTTCTCATTTCCTCAGTTGGAAGTCTTTGTCTGGTAACTACAAAACCAACTTCGGGTAAAGAATTCTGGCAGACTTGTCATAGCTTAGTAGAAAGTCACTATTACCAAGTCACTCTTACATGTCACCTCCCTCCTTTTATAATTATGTGTTTTGAAATGCGGTATATATATATATAAATCTCATCAATGCTATAGTTCTTTATTGCTCAATTATCCCAAACATCATCTCTCTTTTTACTCGAGTGGTACCTCTTCTGGGGTTTGAGAGAAATATCGAAGATGAAACAATGCAAGTGTTTATGTAAGACAAAAAGAAGTTGATTGTTCGAGTGCATGCGTTCTAGCTAAGGTTTTGTTTTGTTTTGTATTTTTGGTAAATGTACGTAGACCGTAGCTATTGTACGTTTATCCCAAATTCAAAACGTTTAATAAAATCGTGAAATGATCTATAATGACAGATATGAAAAAAAAAATTTAGGAATGTTTATGAGTCTTCGATCCTCTCCGGCTATAGTTGGCAAAATGTGTGAGATCCTCCCATGTATTTAGAGACTTTGTTTGGTATGTACTTCACAAATTAGGCAAACTTAAATTTTCAGTCAAATAATGCAACAGGCATCACACCTCTATGATTTCCCATAAGATAAAATTTATTTGTCATATTAAAGAGAATTATTCTAAAATTTTAACGAGATTAGCTTCTTAAAATGTACATTGAAATTTGAGACTGAATTCTAAAAAAGCACTTCATCTGCGTCCATAGCCTATAACCCAAGCTTCCATGCATGCAAATTATTGGCCAAGGAAGTCGTGCTGGTAATTGATCGATGTATATATGATATCTCGTACGTAACTTGATAACCCAAATCGAGGGGTGAATCTAAACCCTTCAGTTCAATATGTACTGCTCAAAATCACAACTTCCAAGAGAACGAAAGCAACTCAGCTCGATCAAGAAGTATAACATCTTCTAAAATTTGAAAATTAATAGATAAATTGGCGATGATATTAAGTATATATCATGATGACAAGACTCGACAAAGAAAACTGCAGCCTCGTTTGCTTCATCAACCAGCTGCAAGTGCAACTGCATACGGCATACCCAAGATTCTGCTTGAAAACTATGAAACCCTTCTCGCCGATCGGATCCGTCCAAGCGTCGTCGTTTTTTCCAGTTACCAGTCTCGTACGTCTCCCTATGCCCTCCTCACTTGGCTTGTCTCACCACCAAACAAAATCTCAACGGGAAAAAAATGAACAAGACTATGATGAGCATCAGCATCACGAGCTAGCAATCCAAATAGAATTTGGGTTGGTTTTTTGGTTTATTTGGGGGTGACAGGTGGATTGATTCATGAGAATATTGAAGGGTTGGGATTGATTGGACGGCCAAGTTATACTGTTGGAATGCCGGTTGGGAATTGACACGACGCGTCATCTGTCTATCCTTTTATCTCCATCATCCTCATACTTCTGCAATTTTAAAGAAAGGCATCCACATCTCACAAGCAAGGTGCACTGACGCTTAATTAGTCTGCTTCTACATTACTTAAGCTTCTTTGTTAAAGCGCGACTCTCCCCCATACATGCACGCAGAATAAGAAATGTCTCGTTCTATACACGTATATTTCTCTACAGATGTGACATTTTTGTATATTGATCAGATAGGAGACAGAAATAGAAGAGGTTCATAGTGGCTCTTGATGATGCAGGAACCACAATGTGATTCTTTGCTTAACCACAATATGCAACTCTAATCAAACTCGTTTTCTAAACAAAAATACATATCCATTTGAAACATGATCTCTCTAGATCAATGATTCATTAGTTGATCAAAGCGTATTAGATATTTTTTTGAATACAAAGCGTAGAAATTATAGATGTTGAGGAATTGAAGAATGAAATTTAGAGGAACGAATCGAGGGTGTTAGTTGCTCTTATAAATGAATCAATTAATTTAATACCTAGTTAGTAGTTACACAGATTCGATTGAGTATATTGTAGCACGAGTAGACGCAATCAAGTGGAAACCTTTCTGAGTATGAGATGAATATGATCTCTCTCTGCCATCACTATCTGAGTAATGTGACTCTACATTGCTCTACCTTTTTCTGTTACGGCACTATGTTACTTCCATCTTTACATTCACTTGTTAAAAACTAAAGAGTAAATTTTAGCGTCCGTGGTTAAATTTTTGTGATACGGTTAAAGTGATATCCACTTACAAAACTATCAATGTGATACCAAACTTCATTTTCACTACAAATGAAATGTCTTAGTCAATTTTTCATCACGACGCCGTTTGTTTAATGACGTGTCTCATATGAGACCTACCAAAAATATTTCTTGTCAGTGATAAGCACATCAGTAATCCCCGATCTCTTTTGAAATAATCAATGTGATACATAGAATGAAAACCCACATTTTTCATGTTCAAACTAGTAAAGAAAATGGATCCGCACCATATAATTTTGAAAATTTTAGAAAGGAATGAGATATATGAAAAGTCTAAATGTCATCTAAACCTTAAATCCTCAACGAAAAATCACTAAACCTTAAACATTTAAGGAAATGAGATCTATATAAGAAAAGTCTGAAAGTCATCTTAACCCTAAATCATCGACGAAAATAACATTTTTCCTATCCTAGATCTCATTTCTTTCCAAAATCTCCAAAATTAAATCTTACAGATCTATTTTCCCTCCTAGTTTGAACATCGAAAACTTGAGTTTTCATTATGGGTATTACATTGATCATTTTACAAGAGTTCAGGGACTACTGATGTGATTATCTACTGACAAGAAATATTTTTGACATGTTTCATATAAGACACGTCATTAAATAAACGGTACCAAGACGAAAAATGACCTCAGACCCAGTGGCGTAGCTAGAAATTCTCTATAGTAGGGTCAAAAAAATTTTGTAACAAGGTCAAAATAACTTATGATTGTCACATACGATACTACATAAAATTCTAGAACATCATGATTTTTAGACATATATAACAATCATTTGAGAACTATTATTGCTGCGAATCCATAAACTTTTAACTGCATAAGTTTTGAGATTTGTAGTAATTTGCAAATTAATTTAAGGACTATGGTCAAAATGTTTGTGATGCAAAGAAAAAATTGAAACTAGTGTCCTATGTGGACTAACCATGAATAGTAAGCGGTATTCTTGTAGTATTAAGAAAAAAAATTGGTTGAATATTAGATAGGAGAAAAGAAAAATAAATGATGGTCGGCTAGAATTGTTTAAAGTAAATGAAGGCGTAATGAATTTGGGTCAAAAATGTGAATTTGATATCATAAATGTTAAAGACTAAACAAAAAATCTACCAATTATTTTTGTATTTTTCTTTCTATTTTCTGTCATATGGGTCAAAAATGTGGATTTGATATCATATATGTTAAAAAGTAAACAAAAATTTTACTAATGAGTGATCTTGTAAAAACTTGAGAAGGGTCAATTGACCCTTGTGGCCCTATTGTGGCTACGTCCTTGCTTAGAAGTCAGATCTTTCGTTGGTAGTAAAAATAAAATTTAGGTACCATATTAGTAGTTTTGTAAGTTTAATTAGATACCAATTTGAACCTGTCATAACAATGTATGTAATGTTAAAAACTCAAAACTAAAAGCATGATCAAAAGAAACGTCACCGGATCTTTCGTAATCATCAGTCTTAGTATTACCTTGACAAAGAATCTTACATTCCTGCAAATCCATAATAACAGCACGGGATAGAGAACATATCACTTTAGTGAGTCCAATCCTAATGCATGGTTGCCTATGTATCCAGTTCTTCATGCCTCAGCAAGCAGTTCCATAAGTTGGGCGTGGTTATTGAATTTTCGTGAGATAGATACTTCATTTGTTGGAAGCAAAATGCAAATACTAGTTGTTTGTAAGATCAACAATTATCCGTTTACACCTTGCAATGTTTTTTTACTTGTATTACCTTGCTTAACATATGTTAGCAAGCGGTTGTTTATGTGCTTCATGCCCTACCAATACAGCTACTTTCCACAACCCCATTGCATATAGGTATACGAGAGAAGTTTACTTCAATTTCATTCGAACAAAAGCTCATCATGGTGAGTAGGGAAAAGCTCAATTTGCTTACTTCAATTTCATTGGAACAAAAGCTTATCATGGCGAGTAGGGAAAAGCTCAATTGGGTATAGTGATCAGTGGGGAAATCCTCCTGAAACTTGGAAGTAAAGCTCACCTATCAATACAAACAATTGAACAAAGTTTTGGAAGAGTGATTCTCCAACTGGGAAAGCAAGATCGACGTACAAAGTTAGAAGTTAGAATAGTTGGCGATAATATGAACACTAGCTATCTTTTAGGTACATGTTTTTCAATAGTTGCTCAAGTTCACCAATATTTCAAAGATCCATCCCAATTAAATATTTATTAGATACAATTTTTCTTCATGCACATATAAAAGTAGTAATGTACTGCTTTCTTCATGCAGCCCCAAACACCCAATATTTACTACAAAGATATATCTTACACACCCTCGAGAGTGGATAAATGGGTAATCTGAGCGCAGTGTGGATGACCTCTTTTTCTACTGAAAATTGCAAAACCCTGACCAAGATGCATAAGCTATGCCAAATGGGTTCCTCTAAATCACATATAAATGTGCAGTTAGATACTTAGATTTTCGATTAGCTTCGATGACAACAAAAACCAACCTAACATATATCATCAGATGTATAAGATGGGACGGAGAGAAAAAATTGATTTTATTACCTGAAAGACCTTTCATTCAATTACTTTATATGCAAGTCATGGGAGGAGCTGAACTGCTTTGAATCAGAGCAGTCTTCACCACCCACAGGTGAAAAAATGGAAAAGAATTGGTAAAACTAGAGAAAGCAATGAACAGACTATTAGTCAACTTGTTCAGAAGGAACATGGCCAAAAATATCGGGACAAGCATCCCACTTCCCTTCTTCTCTTGCCTCCCAATATCCGCCAGTATACAGGTAAGTATCACTTGCTTTATCCTTTGCAAACCACTGGGGCTTCCAACCACTTTCTTGCATCTTCCGAGCCTGAATCCCAAACAATATACAATTAAGCACCAATATATGACAACGAAATACTCCATTAAGAATGTCATGGCTGAACCTAATTGGTTGCCTAGCACCAAAGGGGAAGGTCATCCTAATTTGTCGATTAGTCAGATTTATAATCCTGTATCCCCTTGCCATTCTTACTGATACAAATGTTCCTTCTTAGATGTCATTTATCCAAAAAATCTAACTAATCCTCAAAAGTATTGTAATACTCTGTCTGTGATTATGAGAATAAGTGTGAAAGATTAGACATGCATGGACCCCAGATCAGTTATTTTGATACTGTAAAATTTGCTTAGTTTTAATACTATAACTTCTTCAGGAATGTCACCAACTGTTTATGTTACACAAATATACACTTAAAACACTGTCTGCATATCAGTAGAAATGAAATACACTACAACATGCATAGAGAGCTCACAGCATATGGAATTAATGGGAAAACACACAAACAAGTTGATATAAAAAGGCAATATTACCTGCCGCTGCCTCTGCTCTAGCCTCAACTTCTCAGAATTTGCCATTTCATATTCCCCATTTTCCAGATACCTTTGATCTGGTCTAAGCCTTGAATCTGTTGGGGGCAACTTCTCCTGCACATGATTAAACTTCAAAAATCATAACCTGATAACAACGCGTTCAAAAAGCGAAAGAGATTGAACTCCATTCCATTTTATCACGTGAGTTTATCTCAGTCAAGACATTCTAGAGGTCTCATAAAATTCACACAACAATGTTAAGTAATCCAGGTGGCAGTTTCAAGCAAGTACTTTTCATACTCAGTAGATCTGAGGAATAAACAATCACCTTTAATCCAGGCAGGAGTTCGTTCATTGTAATGGCAAAGCGTGTTAAGTTATATCTGGTCGGGAACTTGGGTGGCTTGCTCCTCTTCCAGAGCAGGCGGGCATCAGATAAAGACTCAAATTTTCCCTTCCCTGAACAGTCTCCATCCACATAATGCATGCTCTCATCCCATTTTCCAAACAACGTTGCCACTGTTTTCCCATGCTTATCTTGAACTATACCTTGAACCTGACGGGGCATAACATGTATACAGATAAGTAAAGATTTCATAAAAGAGTGTCTCTAGTATGAGACAGCCAGTCATAAAACTTACTTTATAAATGTTTTATTCATGTATTTTTCTATAATATTTCAGAATACATTCCACCTGTGTAGGAAAATGTGGCAACGAATGTCCTGAGGATAAAAAAATTGTACCTGGTGAGGATTTCGGTCAATGATAGACTGCTCCTTAAATTTCAGCTTACATTGATATTCATGCTTTCCCTGTAATCGCATTGTACCATAGTGATCACAGTAAAGCTTTCCCAATATGAGGTTGTAAATGGAAGTTGTAACCTGTCAGAAAGGAACTTATGTTAGATAAGAACCTAGCAAAGTTTTAAAATTGCCGAGTTGTCAGGTTCATACTTTACTCCATTGAAGAATTTCACCATCATCAAACTCCAAGGTCAAAACACCAACAGGATCAAGCTGAATTGAGCGGCCCCAGAATTTGCTCTTCAAATTGCTATCGCCATAGAATTTCCATCCATTACCCTCACAATGGCAAGCGATAATCATGGGGTGATGACTAACCTGAGACACCAATATAAGAATCTTGACTATTGTAATCCACACAAGAAAAAAGAAATAAAGTGAAAGGGATGCTGAATGAGATGTACTAAAGCCAAACAATGAATTTCTGCCACATAGCCCCTAAGGCTGGCTATCAGATATCTTCCCAGAAAAAATTCAATTCCATACATGCCTCTTTGAAGTATATTATCCATGGTTCCAGAGCTGAAGTCACAATCAGAGCTCATCATTTTTTAGTTCTTTTCTTTATAAGAATTCAGGAAGTTTAAGAGCCATTTCTTATTTCATATCACACACCTCAAAGACCCATCATACAGTGTTGAACATTCAGTGAATAGGAATGTTACATCCAACATTCAGTAAAAATATTATGTTTAGTGAGAGCGCAAGCTCTTTAAACATGATAAACTCGATCTACACACCGCTCAATTTGAACAAACAATTCTTGCTAGCATAACGCTGGTCCAACCTATAAACAATTATATAAATGCATGACAGATCACAGGACAAGAACAAGAGAATGCTTTTGATAGTGAAAACATATATTGCAAATTAATGTCTTAAGACTTTTTCACACCTTCTCTGAGAAAAACCGAAGGCCTTTATCCGGGTAGTCAGCCTCATATGTTTCCCCTAATAATGGATTAAATGGTTTGCACATCCTTCCTTCAGTTGAAGCATATCCAGATACAGCAAAAGCAGCCACATTAAGTATCCTCATAAGGCTATTACCCTGTAGGAGTTGATAATTCAATATTAAGTTGAGAGAGCACTGTATTACTTTTTTTTAAGAATTTAACTTATTTGAAGTCCCTTGATAGCAATTGCAGTAAAATGACGTCTTACCCGTTTGCCCCATTCATATGCTCGATCAAGGAGGTACGAATATTCCAAATCCTCAAAACCTTTTTGTAGAGAAGATAGAGGCTCATTGAAGTATACAGGGAGACAGACTTTCGTGAGGTCCTTCCCAATGTTGTCCTTAATCATCGACCAAAGACTAACACTCTTCTCTTTCTCCACAGGGTCAGGCAATTTCTTACGTCGCTTGACAACAGGATAATCAACTCCAACAGAACTGAGTGATGGATCTGTACCATCTTCAGATTCAAAGGCATAGAGCCCATCATCATCTGAAGACATGGAAGATATCCGATACTCAGACCCACTACTTTTGAAAGAACTTGATGATAGAAAATCACGAGTATCAAAGAAAGCATTGTCCTCTTCATCCGTTTCTTCCTCTGCAGCATCAGGTCTTTCATTATCATCTTCAGATTCAGTTGCACTTCCTTCTGAAAAGTTAAAATCAATGTAGGTTTATATCAGCCCAATGAATCATGACCTAAGCCCTAAACCGATTTCAGTTGTTCAGGAGTATGACAACAACAATTAGTTGTCACATGTAACAAGTAACGTAAGGTTAATACACAAAAAATATGTACCACTGAATTTGTCTTGTCTTGATCTAGAAGAAGCTCCAGAATCTTTCAACTGTCGGCTCTCATCAACAACTGTATTTTCCAAATCTACCTTTTCTGTCTACACAATGCAGAAGCAACTTCGTTAGATAGATAAAGATAAGGATATTAAAACCCTGCACCAGAAGATAAATTCTCACGGAAACAACCTCCATGCAAACATAGAATACTTCATAAACTAAGTGACCATGTACATTAGCAAAATGTTTGGAACTGCCCAATTAACTAGTGTCCTTTTTTGACACCCTTAAAATGCCATGTGTCCACCACTCATTCCTCTAGGTAGAACAGATGTTTGGATTCCTTTCTAATTTAATGAAACACTGATGTATCTAATATCAATATTTGAATGAGTAACAAAGCACTTTTCGATTGACAAGAACATAGGGGTCTGGGAAACTGAGTTACACTGACCCTATTTGGGAAAGCACGGTGTAACTCTCAAGCGCATAAATGCTTCAAAGGCTTACCACTTATTCAGAACTATTAATTGATGTAAAAAAGCTATAATGCTAACAAACTTAAATTCTGTAAGAAAATGAATGTGGTGAGAGACTACAGTGATTGCTTGGTGTACCTGTCAAGTGTCAACATAGAGTTTAATTTATATACATAGATCAAAAACAAAACTAAAATTATGAAAAAGACAGTCTTAGGCCTATCTGTATTCAAAATCTGCATGAATGCTACATAAACCTTTATCATATCTTTACAAACTTCGAAGACGAAATCAGCGTAGTGCATTCTAAAAGAGACTGACCGCCATAGGGAAACTTAACAACATTAACAGGTAGAAAAACTTTATTAAAACCCAAAAGCCACCAATTGACCTCACCACTGTCAGCACCCAGTTGCAGTCACTACCCATGTTAACACACCTTAACTAAGCAGTATATTCCCTTTAAAATTTTTATGTATGTACTTCAAAACACATATTTACTGAAAGACTACTATATTCAAGTTCTACCAATGTGCCTAGTATTTTGGCAAGAGGCAGTTCAATTTTATTATTTCCTAACTGAGGTCTACCCACAGTAAACCAAAACGCAGGTAACAGAAAGTGTTGCTCATATCAAGTATCTACAGCAAGAAGAACGACAACATATAACATTGACAGAAGTCCTAAGTCCAGCCTGGCTTATAAACACCAGAATTGTATGTCAGATACACAAAATATCACAGAAATTGCACACACAGAGAAAATACGGAAGGGAGCTATGTGAACCTACACAAACTACATGACTAGCCTTAAATCTGTTTTACTAAAATTACAGAAGTCCTTGAAGGAATATTAACGTATTGGGGACATCGTCAACTGGAAGAGCAGGTCTCTCCAAAAAATTTGTAACCCATATCAATTCTCAGACGTGTAATTTAGAGAATGACCTGACCTACAGATTCAGTCATTGGATGAGTTTTTACTTATTACGTTTTCATAATAGTAGGGGAGCTCAACAAGAACGTTCTGGTATGTGCAGCCAAACGTCATCATCTGGTCTAGTGGACCTGGCATAGATTTTTATAAAATTGAATTGATTCTAGATAAGTACCCCCACTAACAAACAAACAAACCGAACACTCGAATCAAAACCAGAAGAATATTTATTTAGAAATAATTACAATTTTTTTGAGGAAAGAACAAACAGGAGCCTCAACCTCCCATTCTGCACAAACAATCAGAACAAACTTCTACTCCAGGAGCTAATACTCTAAAACAACAGCTTCCTAGCAATTCAGTGTTGGTTTTTTGTTTTAAAGGAGAAAAGTAAAGCTAACTTCTACATTGGTACAAAACCAAAGAGGAACTCCAAATTCAACTGATGTAATGTTCCCATACCTCTAACTGTCGTAGCGTGTCAATTAGGAGCCATTGTTTCTGCTTCAGCAGAAGAAGCTGGTTCTGCAATGCAGCAAACTCTGTCTTCATTATCTGTTCACTTTCCTGAATGGCTGCCTCCCTAACACCTTCTTCGACCAAGAGCTGCCTCAATTTGTCAGTAGACACGGTGACATTGTCCACGGGAGCCAACAACTCACTGTTGGACATCCGCGGAAACATGTCTTTCACAGCCTGCAATGCTTCAACCCAGGCGATTCGATCATCACTCGATTCTGCCCTCAAATGCAGCCTCTTTGTACCGGTGAAGATCGAGAACCGCTTATCATCTGATTTGCCCTCACGGATACTAGAGACCTGTGCACCAATTCACCACGATCGTAATCTCATTCGGAATTTACAAAACTAACAAAAGAAATCCTATCTATCAGAATAACCGAATCGATGATCAAGCAAAAACGGTAAATATAAATCAGTTATTTTCCTCTTATTGATCCTAAAACAGCAAAACGGAAGTCGTTTCTGGCATAAATGCAATCAAAATTGGAAAAACCAGAAATGAAAAACCGAATGCGGAAATCTAAAAGGAGTGAGAAACCTTGAGATGAACTTCACCGAAAGGCTTGCGGCGTAGCTTCTGAGGACTCGGATTCCGATGCCTGGAAAGTCTCCGAATCGAGGTCTCGCCGATGACCTTAAAGCCTTTCTCCGTCTCCGGCGTCACAATGATCTTATCAGGTCCGTGAATCTTAAAATACGAAAGCACTCCGTCTTGCAAAACGAACCACCTCGGCCGCCATCCCTTACCGTAATTCACCCACTTATACAGTATCCCCGATACGCCATTCCCTACGATGTCGTTTATCTTCACATCCACCGGCTGCTCCCTCGCGCTCGGATGCCGCGTCAAGGCCTCGGCCGCGGCGATGGCGGCGGCTGCGGCAGCCGCGGTGGTCCGCTGGCTGAGGCGCCCGTAGTCGACGCTGGAATGGTTGCTGAGGTTGTTGTACGGTGGCGGCGGGTCCTTGTGGAGACTGAGGCGTGTGGCGTGCGGATCGGATCTACCATTGAAGGAGGTCATGTGGAGGTCCGGCGAGGGGGAGAGGCTGTGGTCGGAGAGAGTGGGGAGGCAGCAGAAGGGATGCATAGGGGAATTAACATGAATGCTGCGATCGGAGAAGGCTGACGTGGCGGCGGAGGATGGTCATGGTATTGGAAGACTCTTGATTCAGAGAAAGAGAGAGATTTGAGGAGAGATAGAAGCGAGAATAGCGTGAATCAAATGGGAGACGGTTATGGTATTTCGATTTTTGGTTACGTTGACGACGGTGGCGGAGCGGTCAATATGACATTGTATTTTTTTTTTGAAAAGGGCAAGGGAGACTGTTAAAAGACGCCAGGCGGATTGGTCATATCAGTCGTCACTGTTCTGTACGAGTTATGAGTTTCCGGGCCTTTCCTTGTTTTTCTTCTTTGTTTGGGTGCGGGAGGCTGCAGGGGGGTTCATGGTGGAGACGGCCGCCGGGTTGCTGGGAGAGTGACAGGTGGACATGGCTCGAAGGAGACTCGTGGCGGGGAACTAGTGGATAGTGAGTTGGGTTAGCTTTAATGGCTTTCACGTCGAACTTTGAC
Source organism: Comarum palustre (assembly GCA_951800085.1). Classification (NCBI taxonomy): domain Eukaryota; kingdom Viridiplantae; phylum Streptophyta; class Magnoliopsida; order Rosales; family Rosaceae; genus Comarum; species Comarum palustre. The sequence continues at coordinate 19,830,683 of OX637579.1, forward strand.
TTAGGGTTTAATTAATTAGGTCTAATCGGCATATGCTTAGGTAGTATGTGAATTATCCATTTTCATTTTTGCATAATTAATCTAGTTGGCAGAAACGACTCGTTTTAATTGTTAAGCTTCTTCAAGTTCACCAACAAAGCACTTGAATTAGAAGAAAATTTATACGTCGCTCGATTATTCACAACCGTGTGAGGAAGAATTTGATAAGGCTTTTTGACCAGGCAACACACTTATACCAGTCATTCTTTTGAATTGGCTTCCCTATGGGTGAACCTTCTCTTGCTCCCTTTGGTCTGCTTCTTCTCAGCTGACGTTGTAAGTGACATGCAACCCAAAGGAGCGAGGTAGGAAACTAAAGCAATTGCAATGGCATGAAAACTCAACTTAACTCCAAAGTAAACAAGATTCCATAATTATTAGCCCACTAAATCTATGTATCTAATATTGAAAAGGGTTTGTCTCAAAGTGCAAGCCATCATAAAGATGGGATTTGTTCTGACTATAATATTCGAAAGAGAACCTTCTATATGTTCTTGACCATCAAGAATGACTTCTATTTTTCAAACGAATAATATTATCGTTGGATTGGGTCAAAATGACCACATCGATCGAGCACCGAATTCATCGACCAATCTTTTCGTGCATTATTTCATTTTGTTTGTTCGGGTACGATTGAAACATTCACCCATTACAATGTATATAGATTATAGAGACCGAAAACTATTACCTTAACTCGTTTGATATAACACATCTTAAATAATGATTAATCTAACGACTCGGTTTTAAGTCCAACACTCACACAGACACCTTTCGATAAATTCAGCACTAATTGACCATCTCTGGTACAAAAACACATTATTGGAAAACACTTCCAATTGGACTATCCACCTCGTTACTCTGTTTCTTATATTTTTTTAGGAGAAATTCATCCAAATGATATATCAACTTTTAATCTTTATAAACTTTAGTATATCTATTTTTTAAAACATTAGAACGATACTCTATTTTAATTTTCAGCTCGACCTAACATTGATATTTCTGACCGTCTACTCCGTTAAAGTAACCGTTTGCTGATAACTTTTTAAAGATATTTTGATCTCTCTCATCGTTCCGTCAATTTACACCCTAATATTTTCGTGTCAAATTATTAGTTCAATTTACATCCTAATGGACCCATGCTTCTTATTTTGGTAAAGCTGACCGAACCATGACAAGTCAGTATCTAGATCTTGTAAAAATTCTTCAGCTTCTACTGCATTATCTCTCCGATAACCAGTTTGAACTTCTTCACTGAATTGTTGCTCACTTGCATGAGCTTCATCACTATTTTCTCCTTCCTAACTTCTACTATTGCCTGCGTAAAGACAAAGTTGGAGCTTCTTGAGTCAGACTCCATGCTGGAATGTGAGTTTACCTTCTCGATTTTGACCCTGTCTGCTCTATGCTTCTTACTGCTTTCAGTTCGTCCCCTCCCCGGTTGAGCACTTTGAGCTGAATTATTCCCACTCTTTGCGTTGGCATTCCGTGGATGGCCTGCTAAAGGCACATCGCACTTTCCCCTTGGAACACTTGTCCATGTGGAAGACTTGCTACTCCGATCCTCACTGTTCTCAGAATCCGCACGAGCAACAAAAACACCAGCATATCTAGAATTAATCCGGAGTTGTACCACCAAATCCAAACCCATCACCAACTCCCGCATTTCTCATCATATTCACCGATCCCACCGACCCCTCACTGTTATTATGATCAGTCTCAACCGGAGCATTCCTACCCTTACCCGGAATTTCAAGTCCAGACATTCCCATCTACCCTAATTCTCGGAATCCGCCTCCACTTCCTCAACCCCTACCCTTTCGAAGCAGAATTCAACCCTCCAACTGGAGACTTCCCGGCCCACAGACTCAAATAAACTGCTGGGGCAGTGTCAACATGATTATCTATAGTCCCAACTCCATTTTCAATTCCATTAACACATGACCCATTGTTCCTAATATCAACACTATCCCCATCATCATCACCAACACCATGACACACTGGTTCAGTCTGGGTGAAACTGTTTTAGAGAGAGAGTAATAGAGGGAGCGACACACCTAGATGGAGACAGGTTGATCGAGATCGGTGGAGTAATATGGGATTAGGGGTTTTATTTTGTTTTTTAGAAAGATGAGGATTAGGTTATATATGGTATTAGGAGTTTATTAAAATATTCTGAATGTCGAAATACAGTTAAAAATATTAATATTTAATCAGATTAAAAAGATGATATACTGTTTTAATATTTTACAAAATTAATTAATAAAGAATAAAAATGGGTATATAAATTTCTCTTAAATTTCTTCCGAGATTTTATAGGGTTTAAGGTCAAAGATGTATATACGAGCTGGGAAATGCTGGCAGCCAACCATTAGCAATTTAGCATCAAAAATATCTACGTGTCGTATAGTAGTGCGCATGCACTTATCTCTAAATAGGACAGTATCTAAATAAATACACAAATAGTGATTAAGTCAGTTAAGCAGACAATGAGGACGATTTGGAATCAGTACCTTCGGATATCCGAGCATGCTAGACTGCTATTTGTTTATTAATCTTGTATTAATCATTAATTCCATGCATCTCTCATGATTTTTGTTAAAGACCAAGTTGATTTTCTCTATAAGATCTTTGGTACACCCTACAACATTTGTTTATGATATCTCGTAAGAACCCATATAGCTAGAGGCATGATTCGTATGCTTAACTTATTATGCAAAACGCAAATCATGTTCAATCGCTCATCATGGCCAAAGTCATCCAATCCCTCCGATTGCCTCACAAATCTGAGAAATTTTAAGATGTTATGGGAGAATCACATAATATTATCTAGTAATGTTACATTTCATTTAAAATTAGACATGTAATAGATTTTTTACAACTAAAATATAAAACTAATATTTTTTATGTTTTGTGAAATGATATTCATAGAATCATAGGTATTTAGTGAGTTCAACTAGGATTTAAGATTATGGTTTAGAATTTAGGGTATAAGATTTAGGATAAAGTGATAGGATATTGGGCTTAAGGTTTAGAGTTTTTAAAACAATAAAAAATAACCTAAATTTGTATTTGATAAAATAACTAAAATAAATTTTTATGATGAAAATTCACCTGTATAATTTTAAATAAAATATAATATTATTAGGCAATGACAAGTGATTCTCTCCTGACACTAAAAAATTTATCCACAAATCTCTTGCTCGAAAGATCTTATCAGAACACTTCATTTACCGTTACCGTATAGAACTGTTTAGATGCTCGACTATTAGACCACAACTTCGGCTTAATTAATTTAAGAATTAAGTCCCTAATCTGCATGGTCGGTCTTCTGACGTTTGCATGTGTCGGTAATAAATGATCTCCTATCGTCTCTGCAAACGGCCCCTCTCTTCTTACCCCGTCTTCATACGACACGTGTCGATCGGAAAAACATTTGCAGACTGTCAATGACAAATATAGATCGGGGTAACGAGAAAGAGTTAAAGCAAACGACGACAGCACACTGGCGCGTAATAATTACCGAGTAACGGGTTGCAGAGAATCAGAGTTGGTTTGACTGGGAGAACGGTCAAAGGGAGGAGAGGCGTGACGATGTGCCACGTCGAGTTCATCGATGTTGTACAGCGAAAAGTAATTTTTCACTGCATAATCGTAGGACCTGTCGGAAACAAAAACAGTATCTCAGAGGACAAAATTATAGTACACAATTACCCATAACTATAATTTAAAGGTCATATTTATCATTAACAGACGGTATCAAAATAATTCTCATTAACAGGCTACACTGACTACTGATTAAATTGATTAACCTCATTTTTTCTTCCTTCTTCTTCTGGCTCTCATCCGGCCACACGATCTGCTCTATCTCGTCGAAGCTTTTTGCCGCGGTTAGGCTGATATTCTCCATCGACAACGAGACGTTTTGGTTTCATGCTCGTGGCGACATCGGCTGCCAGGGCCTCTCTGGCGTTAGAGCGGTCAAAATAGGGTCAAATCCTGGTTTCAAATTAGGGGTTTGAGTTTCCGAGTCAGATCTGAAGCTTCTAGGATTTGATGTCGATCAAAATCTAATCCAATTTGTGTCAAATTCCCAATTGGGGATAGGGAAACAATTTGTGTCAAATCCAATCCAATTTGTTTCAAATTCCCAATTTGAATCTAGTCAAAATTCATCCAACATCGACGAAGCAAGGCATCACAACGACAAATCGACCGTCAAAGCAAAGTGTCACAACGTCAAATCAAACTTACTGAGGGACAGTAGTGTGTGATTTTTATGCTTTCAACATTGTCGATATTTGAGGGTCAATATGCTATTTAGGTCTAATATGTGGTGGTTGCTGTCTATTGTATATATTATGCATTTATCAGTATTCTATTGAGGATCAATAGTAGCTGTATAATTAGATATATGCATGCTTGTTCTATACTAAATTTTTTGATGGGGTTCTCGTTTTTGATAGTGTGTTCAGTTGATGGAGGAGCATATTCAAGCTAAAGCACTTATCTTTTACTTTGGTTTGCGATCAGTATCCAAAAAGAAGCAAGAATCTTTTATGTTTGATCTTCCTTTGTTTGTGTTAAGATGGCCGAACTCGACCCCATCCTTTACTAAGCTTTTGGTTATGACTCTGTTTTGTTGTGTTGTTCTTGTTTTGATTCTATTTGATGAGAGAGATAACAGACTTGTGTTGTAGATTGTTATATTATATGAGCCTTGTCCCTTTGTAGCTCTAAAGGTATACATTCTTTAGATATATATAATCTGCATAAGTTGGGAACTTGTTCACCATTTTTTGAATTTGATATTGTAATCTCAGCATTGGCCCCTTTTGAGGTTTAAAGCAATTTTCTTTTAGTTTTGCTTCAAAATCATAGCTTTTTTTTCTCTCTAAAGATTTGAGTATGATGAGAGGATTTTTGTAAGCTGTAATTCTATTTATGTTCAGTATATTACTGATGTTCAGTACTCATATATTTTCATATTAATGTTCAGTATCTACCGATATTCAGTACTCTTATATTTTTATATTAATGAATGTACGTATGTTGTTTAGTATACTACTGATGTTCAATACCCTTATATTCCCATGTTAACGAATGTATATACAATGTTGAATGACTCAGTGTTATGTATTTTCATATAAACGTGTAGAATGTAGATGCAGTGATTGTTAATAGTATTGAGGATCCGTATTTATAGCGCAATGCTGCTGACATTAAGTAAAAGAGTTTGTAATCATATTGAATGTCAGTAAATACTAAAATACTGAAGTTCAGTAACTATTTATATATAGTAATGTTATTAACATTTAGTAATGTGGTAAAAAAATAAATATATGATGGTACTGATGATTAGTAATCATGTATTTGATGAGGGTCAGTACTCTTAATCGTACTAAGGGTCAATACTTTTATCGTAATTTTACTAACACTCGGTAATAGTATAAAAATATAAAGAGGTAATTTTATTATTTACTATTTAACAGAATCTGTTAATTAAAATAAAAAAAAATAAGTTATGTGTAAAAATAAAATATTTGCTCTATGAGTAATTGACAATGTGCATTGGGAGCTGTGTACCTTTTCTTCTTTCTATTTATTTGCTATATATTTCCAGTACATTTTTTAAGTACAAATTATCTGTGGTAAAAATTAATTATTTTTCTTTGACGATGACCAGACTAGTTTTTCACCAAAACTCAAAAGTACTTATTATGAAAAAGAAGAAGAAGACATTTTCTCGATTTATTTTTCACAATTGGTTCAACAATGTCTAGCTTCACTTGATTGGTTCGAATTATTTCCTAATAGGGAGATTTCTTGGCTGGGTTTCTATTGTTGTAAGGAGCTATCATATTATTGGATTACTATAAGTCTACATGTCACATATAGATGGGTGCAGACAATATCGTGACATGTAACAATTAGTCACCTATGATGTGCTACCATTGATAGGGATCACTAAACGTAACATGCTTTGCATATGGGGTTCCTTATCTTTCTTTTCATGTGTTCGACTTGTGAAAAAATGATGTGTGTAGTTCCATTTGTTCTTAACCCATGTCCCACAACTACTAGACAACTCAAAATTTCTTTATTTTCTTTAAGTAGTTTACTTTGTATCTTTAAAATAATAAATTGATATAAAAATCATATAACAATGGGTACATAATTCACTAGATATCCTTTAAACCTTTACCCCTTACCGTGTCTTCAATTAAGAAGGCGTGTGAATCCTAGTTTTGTTTCATAATTTACTTTTGCTTTTCATGTTTATGGCTTGTAAACGTCATCTAATGTTAATAATGAGATGTTGTATTATGCAACAGACTAAAATGTGTAATTATGATTGATCGTATAATTTAATGAAAAATTATATATTTATCAGTTTGACCCTCATAAACCTATTTTATCCGCTGGATGACCAATTTTCAGTTAGTATGTACAATAGACAAACCTGTTAATAAAAGATAAATTATAACAAAAATCTTGAAAAATGTTCCTCTATTTTATTGGTCCAACCGGCACCACCACTTCTACGATGTGATAATTATGACAATCATACATTAACCAATTTGTCTATTTCCCAATTACGTGACCCAAATATAGTTATAAACAAAACAAAAAATATGAGTCTTCACCTTAATCAAACTAAAAAGAGCGAGAGAAACCAACAGCTCATTTTATAAATCTAATAGAATATCTGACTAAATTCCTTCCTTCCCTACCACCATTTTCATCAAAATATCTTCAATACACGGCTGTGTTTTTACACGATATAGGTGAACGGTTGATATTAGATGATACGATATTAAACATGGATAGTCAAACATATAACTTGTTATGAATGACTAAGATTGTACCGTCGTGCGTATAAGAATTTCTCCTATTTCCACTACCACAAATCCCACAATGATGCATTAGAGCTTTTAGGGTTAAAATTCATAATTTATCCTTCAAGTTTTGACCCAATTGGCAAATAAATATGTCACTTGAACCCATCCATGTATTGGATGCCACTTTTCTACCACAGCATAAATTTTATATGCCAACCTAGAAGGCTAGAGGGAATATCAAAAGCAAGTCAGCTTACAACACATCTGATGCCATTTCCATTCCACCAGATCTTTAAGAACAGTAAACTGAGACTTTTAAGCTGCTTTCCTTTAGTTGCAAGATCAGCTCTTAGATCTGTATGTAGGTAATGTAACATCATGAAAATTGACTGGTATTATCAAGTACCAAACGCATAATATTTAACGTTATGTCTATCCACTTTGCATTGCACACACCATCCTTCATTTGCTTGGTTTGGCCTCTGATGAACACTAATTTATGTCAAACTAATAGACGAATGAACTCGTAAAAGTCGAAACTCTAACTATCTACTTGATTGGAGAGAGAAACAGTCGAACCAAAACTGTTTACACGGAGCTACATAACACATTTTAGCAACAGAAAAGATGAAATTCAGATGGAAATTCCAAATGTTAGTGCCAACTTTTATAGCCAGGCAAATACAAGTCGGAGAGACGGACAAAAGGCTGCAACATGATGTGGGTTGGTCTTGGTAGACCCTAAACTTGGAAATAAGTCATCATATAAACTATAAAGCCTTCAAATATGTCCAAGAACTGGAACCTAATAAGCATTCCATCTTTTGTTTAACTTGGCCTTTTGCACCCTGTACAAGATGCCTAACGAATTTCTGGGACACTCATAACGTGTCCTACATGGAAGGCCCCAACAATGGGGTGGTGTCCAAAATAATGTAGGTCACGTTAGACAGTTTGTATATCACAGAAGGATGTGCATGTGGGATGTGGGGTTTTTCCTCTCTTTCTTCTGGGTCACAATTACACAAATACTCTAATTCAGAGGGACAACAATCACATGTACCCTACTACCACAGGACTTACCGTTAAAAGATTGTTGGCTTCTACAAGAGAATATTTACCCTACATGATTCAACCAGTCACAACAAGAGAAGCAACTAAAAAGTTATATTTACAACACAAGTAACAGCCTTGCAAACATGAAACTTCGACATGAGGTTATACTGGGTCCACTAGGCATTGATGGTTTGTGCACACATTAAAGAAAGAATAAGAGAAGAAACTATACGTATTCAGAATACTTAAAAGTAGGGTAGGATGTCCTATGGAAAAAATAGGATGGCCAGATTTTCTACAAATGATTGATTACTTGACATAATCTTTGCCTTTGTTGCAAGTAAACACAGTACAGTGGTCCTAATCATATGTAATTATGTACTGAAGTGCTAAGCAAGAAAATACAGATCTAAGTTTGCCAGAGATCTATACAGAAAGAACAACTAAACAAAATATAAAGAATGAATAAATTGACAGAAGTTTAGAGACATAAAAACCAAACATTCTCCAGCAGTGCACACAGTGTAGTGAGATCTAGCCAGTGATGCAAAAGGGCCAACATATCCTCTTTAGTTAAGTTTTTGTCTGACTAGTCCCTTGAAGAAGTCAAAACTACGGACAAAGAGAAACAATGTAACTGGGTTATACTTGGGTTAAGAATAATCAAGCTCTGAATTATGACATGCATACATTAACCAATTTGTCTATTTGCCAAAATGTGTGACTGATCTTATACAGGAATGCAAGTTGATGTAACAAAAAGAAGGAATACTTTTGTATCTAGCTGATCAAAAAAGTGAAGATTAGGAAAAACAAGGCTAAAAGGGTTCTTGACAGATTCTCAGTGATCCTCTAGCTCCACCACACAACTTTTTTTGTTTTGTTCATACATACACACACACACAAATACATTGGTTTTGAGACTATCAACAAAAAATTACATTTAAAGGATACCCTACCAGTCCTGGTTAAGAAAGTAGACCTGGTTTTAGAACAGGAGAAGGCAATGATCAAGAGGTCAGTAACTGAGATGGTTGCTGCATGTTAGTGTTTCCAATGTAACTGTACTTGGACAGACATGGATAATACAACAGACAGGGGCAGAAAATATTACTACACCCATGCACGGAGAAACAAAATCTAAAGGGATTGATACCAAGCTGTCCTTTGGGCCATGATCACTAGTAAGAAAAACTATGCCCATGTATACTGTAACATAATTTTCATTTCTTCAGGATGGCATGTCTCTAGTTTACCAGATTGTAGTTAAAGACAACTGGCTTCAAACAAATATCTTATATAATGCAAATTGGGACCAAACTAGAAGACGATTGAACTGATAATAGAATAAAGCAAAACTACGTTGGGATATAATCACACAATTCTTACAATTAACTATGCGAAATTTCAACACTAAATATCAAAAGTTGACTCATTTTGAATCTGAATCTAGTCCTATGATACCTAAATGTTCAAAATGAAAAATGACTTGATGAGAGAGACCGATACATGTTCTTTCACAATGAGAAGTATCAAGGTGACCTAATTTGTCCTGTTTATTTGATGACACTATTAAAAGGCAAAAGTATACCACTGTAAGAGATTTGTAATTCTGGACTAGTCCTCTAATGGTATGTAAGCATCTGATACATACATCATTTTTTCTTTCCATTTACAACCAAAAGAATTAAAAAAGGCAAATGGAGATGATCACCCATGAAGACTCGAGAACTCTTACACAACACGAGATGGAGGAAGGGATGAAAGTACAACAAGAATAGTAGATGTATTGATGATGTTCTCATAGGGCAAAAATTGAAGCATGTTTAGCAACTTTACCTATTCCCATCAGGATGGAGTTCATACATTTGATTGTCATCCCCAATAGCTAACAAATATCCTGCAGATGTCAAACCCTGCATAGATTCAAGAATTAAATGCTGAAAAACCTGATAACACTATATGGTCTTGATGATAAGTAATCCAAACCATCTAGCCCCCTGATTATATGTCCTTAAAATTTTCTATTGAAAACATGTGAAACTTTCATGATAAGGTTACAGATAGTTTTATGTAAACTAATCACGATAATATAGGAGGTACAAAAGGTAACCACGATGGACATTAGTGAATTCAGGGTTTATCGTTTTAAGAAAGGTATGCCATAACGGCTGTCACTGTAGGGTTCCCTAATTGATTTAGGTTTTGAATTTTTCTTCACATGAAAAGTTGTCACACCTATTTACCAACAGCTTCTACAACTGCAGTATATAAAAAAATTTGAGCAAACCCGTTCTGCAAAAACAAACCTAAAATTCAACTACTAAATTTTCTGTCTGAAGGATAGTGTAATTATTCATTTAATCATGAGAAATGTAAGCATAATATCATCAACACAGTCAGTAACTCATATAGCGATTTCCTACGTTGTCACACCTGAACAGTGACCACGTTCTCCGCCACTTGGTCGTCATTCTTTTCCTGCACAATAACCCTCTGCCCACTACAGATATAAAAAGAAACTTGACTTCAAAAACAGGCCTATGTTGTCAATTCTGATTGATATGAATGTGTGCAAGGATAAATTGAAACAATGAGAGCAAATTTTTAACCGCGTTCAACTTCTCTGATTAAGGAATTACACCACAAAGCGAAATGAAGAAAAGTAAAGGCCTTATGATTACCAGAGCATATGGTTATTCTCTAATTGGCTAAAAATGGCTCCATGCTCATTTTTATTCTGGCAATGTCGGAGAAGGACTATAATAATAATAATATAATAATAAAAAGAACAAAACGGTTTGGCTCTGATTTCTGTAAGTTGTAACAACCAGTTATCCTATACTGGGTGAGATGAAATTACAAAATCCACTTAGTTTTACATTTCAATAGGTGTCTTGGGTTTTTTGATGCCAAACAAGACTAACCATTTAAGTGCTCATAGGAGAGTTCAAATAAACAAGTTAGCATGTCACCTGTGTAGCCATGTCTTATAGTATAGCTCCTCAAGGGATTGGAATCCTGCATGACATGAAGAAAATCTTGCATTAATGAATACACTATTGTTATTCTCATCAAAGTAGAAACTAATTGCTTATATAGAGAAATTATGAAAGCAAATGTCTGCTAAATAATTTTTGTAGTAAAATATAACTACAATGTACCCATTTCAATTTCCTTATGTTTCTATCGGAAAACGTTAAGTTTAGAAGTGAAACAGCAACCACATTTGAGTGGGTATCCAGACAAGTGATTTAAATTTTAAGAATTCTAAAGGATTTTACTGGATTTTGCTGGAATATGAATAAAAAATGAAGAACTTAAGGCTCAAGCATAGTGAGGTAAAACCGTAAAACAATAAAATTAGGTATTAAAAGATCAAAAGTAAATGAAATTGTATAATTGATAGCTTGGATGATGTTGATGGTGAATTGATATATGATTTTGTTTAACCTTGATGTATAAAAAGATCATAAAACTTCTCAAACTTGTTAAAGAAGGCAGCAAGAATCTCCTCTCTTCTAAACTGGTATGTTGTAGCAGACAATTCTCGAAGTACAACATTCAAGCATGTGGTTGGTTTCTCATTATCAATATTCAAGCCAATACCTGCAAGAACAGAAGTAAATTATGTATCTTATCAATGATCAACACATAATTGAATACTTGAATACTTATTTAAGCGCATGCATGGTGGATACTGTACATTCATCTAATACTTGAAATAAGCAGGGTCTAGTAGCCAGTAATTGAAACCCTGCAGTCTAGATCTGCTAACCAGGACCAAGGACTAGACTAATTACCAGCAGAAACATTAAACTTCTTTGACTTGTATGTTGACGTGCATAAAATGCCTCCAACTTTGAGGCCATTTAAATAAAGATCATTTGGCCATTTTATTCTAACATCAATATACGGCAAGCCCTGAAATAAGAAGTTGTATCAATGTCATGATCATAGCAACACATAAAAATTGCAAATATACATTCTAACATTCAAATAAACGTGCAGGTTGCTGAGTAGCCAAAGTTAATGTTAAGCCTAATTATTTTCACAACATTTTATACAGCCTAGACGATTTTGTAGCAAAATCTATTACATAATTCTGTGTGTTGTAACCTTTTTACTATCATCTGTCCAAGTGCCCCAACTAGTCCATGAATGAAAATAACAACACACTTACATTTCTATCACAAACATCCTTTATTGCCTCCGTGACCGCTAGAGACACCACATACTGTATCAGAGGCACGACTCGCCCATTCTCCAACTGCAGAGTAAAGGAAAACAGCAAGCAACCTTTGGGAGACTCCCACACATTCTTTGACCGGCCTGCAAAAAATCACAAACCTCTTATCCTAACCACAAAATAACTTAACAAAAATGAAATCAGCAGTTGATCAGCATTTCAAACCTCTCCCCTTGAACTGAACATCAGCAACACAAACCGCACCGTTTGGAAGCTCACAGAAATTCCTGAAATAAACTAAAACAAATTTCACTCTCCGCCACAGTAATTCTTCCTCAAATTTTTACAGACGGAATCGTTAGGAAACTTACTGAGAAACGACGTCCTGCGTTGACGGCAAGCGCGGCGACCAAAGCAAAAACCTACCGAACCGATCGGTAGAAAGAGACTTCATGAACGAATCGACTCCAAAAGCTTCGCCTTCCTTGAACGGCTTCTCTGATTCCGACTCCAACAGAATCGAAAGCTCAGTGTCGTCAGTGAGCTTCAGAGCGTTCGTATTCTTCAGCGCCTCAGCAATTTCATTTTCCGCCGGCGATTTGCCTCGTAACACTAACATGCAGCTTGAATTGCAATCCATAGCTGAACCAAGACATAAAAATTAATCCACGGAATAATTCCTCTAGCTGAAATTTTCAGTAGAAATCTAACCTGAGGCGGCTGATAGAGTCGAGCTCGTTCTTCGTGAGAAAATGGCTCTCTTCAGCGAGTTAGAGAGAAAGCCCAGCGAGCTAGTCAAGGAAGAGGAGGAGACCAGAAATTTCATTGAGAAAAAAACTGAAACGTTTCGTTTTTTTAGTGACGGAAAATACAACTAGTCCTAGATGGACGACACGTCATCTAACGCGGGACCCGAAGAGGACTTGAACCCCTAATACAGTATTATAAAAACCTTCGCCACCACTTTCTCGGCGTTCGGAAACCGCTGAGGAATTGCAGAGTGCTCTAGGGAGTTACGGCCTGACCATTTCGAATCTTCCGTTGCCTTCTCTCGCTCTCTCTAGTCTTCCTCTGGTTTTCTCATTTTGGAATACTGAAAAACGGTGCGTTTTGAAATGCAGGAGACGAGATCATACGCGTCTACGGACAACTCCGTTACTGAGCACTACTGCGATGCTTGTTTCGAATCCACGGACCTCAAGAGTGCTCCGGTTGCAAGACTGTGTACTACTGCTCTAGCACATGCCAGGTCAGGCCCTAAAAGCTTTGAATTCCGTTTTGGAGATATCCGTTTAATTTTAATTCTGAAGTTTTGGTGTTTGTGATGTGCAGAAGGCGGAATGGAAACTCCACCGTCTCGAATGTGAAGCTTTCTCGAAGGTTCCGATATACTTCCGTAGTGAAATTTCGCCACCTATTCGTCTCAACATCAGACTCCATTTTCGTTCTAAGTTAGAATCGCAGAAGGTAAAATCAATTATTAATTGCAATTTGTTTTTGAGATGAAGTTTTTTGCTTATATTCTACTGGCTATATGTAGATTATTCCTGCTTCGGCTGTGGGCAACTACAATTTGGTGAAGGCCTTGGTGGCTCGTATGCTTCTGAGCTTTGTTTTTTTATTTTTCCCTGATTTCTGTTTCGTTGTTATATGTTTTGGTGTTTTGGTCTGACATTGTTGAGTGTCTTTTGATGAAGACATGTCGAAGATTGATGAGGAGCAAAAGAGGATGTATGTTGATCTGGTTAATCGTGTCAACTTGATACTGCCAGATATCAGTAGAAATGAGGTTATAAAGAACTTCTCCAGGGTGAGTTATGGGAAGCGATTTCTGGTGTTCTCTCGTCCTCATTTTGTTTAATGACTTTTTTAAACTGCGCAATGAGATTTACTATTAGTATTTAGTATTTACATTATTTCAAACATTCTCATTCCAAAGCTTCAGTATTATGTACTGGTGAACTGGCTAGGAAATGGTAGGGAGTAACTCTAGCTTTTGAAGTTGTTGAGGTCTTTATGCAAAAGGCATTGAGATGTGCAAGTTGTATTGTCAATCCTGCAACTCCCCAACTCAACTAATGGAAGATTGTCATGTATACTATCAGAAGCATAAATTGTTCATTTTACAAGGGATATGTCAATATTCATCTCCATTAGAAGACTAATTTGAATTGCAATCATTTTATTACTGAGATCTTTCTGAATATGGATTATCTATTATTCTTGCAGATAAAATTCAACAACCAAGCAATTTATGCGTAGGGATTTAAGCATGTGGGTAGAGGACTCTATCCTGCCATTTCATTCATGAACCACAGGTAAATATGTCAGACAATGACCCAATTAATTTTATCCTCTTTCTGTTGGTTTGCTAAATTGTTCTGGTCCTGTAGCTGCTTACCCAATTGTATGTTAGATTCTCTATTAAAATTGACAGGAGAGAATTAATAGGCCATTTCCTTAGCTTACAATTGATATGCTTTAACTGCTTCACAGATAGACACTGCAACGAAATAGAATGCTATAAACATGTTATTGTCAAGGGTTTTACATTGGAGGAAAGCTGGATCTTCCATTTTCCCAAATTGAGTCTATACACATCCGTTGGTCATTTCATCAAGTGATCCCTTAACAGACAGAATGATAAGTTAACAGTGCAAATATTTAACAATTATCTTCAATGCACTTATAAAACTCACTTTTAAGGTACCCCTCACAGATGTTATGCAGATAGAATATATTTGTATCTACAGTCTTATATATATATATATCACTGAAAAATGGCAGCAAGTCAAGGGATCCCTTAAAATGGCCAAAACAAAGGGATCCTTTGTACTGTCCCATAGTGCATTATCTTTACCAGCATGTCAATAGTTTTTTTCCTATCGTTGAGGGATCTTGGTCCCGTCCCGATCCCGTCCTTGTACCGAACGGGATCGTCCTTACAGGATGACTCGCGATAATATAATCTACCACCTCTGGACATTAATTCTATCTTCCTCAGAATCGAGAATATTTCGATATTAAACTCGAATATTAATTCGGGCAAAACTAACAGCGCGGTTACAACCCTCTGTAACCCGCCTGATCCTGGTAAAAGGGTGAATTTTGGGACGTGGTGTTACAATCTACCCCCTTATAAAAATTTCGTCTTCGAAATTTTCTCCGCGGGACGTAAAACTAACTGTCATTCCAAATGACACCATTCTTTACTTTACCAATAAATTCGATAACATATCATGCTCGTCCAGAGTGCCGCCAACGCACCTCATCTAGCGGTGAATGCTCATTCCCCCATTTACCTAACAGATCCAGGTACCTAAAAAATTTGTCGGCCTGTTTTTGGTTATTTCGTCGGCTAAAGTCTTTTTTGGTAGTGTTGATAAATGAATGTTCAATAAATTAATAACCTCGCTTAAATAATAATTTTCTCCGGTCCCGTCTCGGGACCAATTCATATTACTAGGTTTCTCGCTAAATGCATAAGATACTATTTTTTATTCCCTTTACGTCTCAATGAATATATAAAGTAATAATTAATTAAAAAATAATATAAATAATAATAGATAAATACAAAAAAAAATAAGTGTAAATAATGTTCTTCATACAAAATAAAGTAACTTATAACAATCTTTACTTTCTCAATTTAGTTACTCCTAAAGTATCAATCTATGGTTCTTTGCTTTTTTTCTTGTTTCTAAACCAAATTGAACCTCATCTTTAATTTTTTGTAAGACATGCACTAGATTAGCTACGTCTTTCTCATTTTGTAGCAAGTAATTATTCAAAGTTACCGTTGCCTGAAATCCCTCTTTGGAAGAAACTTATGGTAGTGCACAACTATCATCTGGATCCTATTCATCTTCAGTAGTCGGGTTCATGATTTCATCAATGATTTCTTCATCAGTAGGTAATTCTATCACCGTCTCATTTTCACTAGGATAATTCAGAATATCCTCAACTTTCATCTCATTTTTATAACGGAGACTAGAAATTGCTTCATGTAACTTGTGAATGTCTTCATCTGCACTAACGTGTGGTTCAGAAGCCGTATCCTCATTTGATCGGAACTTGCAATGTCAAAAACAATTTGCAATGTCAGTTGTCTTCACATCAACATTCCACTCTGTATTGATGAAATTGATAGCAGTCAAAATGTTAATTTTTGTAGGGTTTATTGCTCCTACCTCAGCCCTCCAAGATGCTAGAATAAAAACGACGACGATAATGAATTTTAATCTCAATAAGCTTCTATGTAGCTTTTTTTTTCCATCTAATTAGAGTCATTTATAGACATTACATTGCCCTGAACTTAGAAAGTATATAAATATAATACGACTAGGAATCCAGTTAGAAATAGATAAGATAGTCAAACTAGACTAAGTTATTTAATTTAACTAGGAATAATAAAAAACTCTCGATAAATAAATAAATTATTCATTTATCGATAATATAATAAACACGCTTAATTAATAATTTTGTCCGACTCTGACTTTATTTATTTATAAAGATTTTATTGTACTAGCATAATAGCATACGTTAAACAATATATCCAATACTTTAAAAGGAAACATAAACCTATAAGGACGCGAACTGTAGTTCATCAGTACGACCACAACTCGAATATTCAGGCTTCAGCAAAAAATTGTTCTTTCATTTTCGAAAAAAAAATTGTTCTTTAGAGCACAAATGTTACCAAAACATAAACGCAGCCATTCAACACGCCGTTCAGGACCTTCACGTTATTTACCGTCGGAAATAATATTTGAGATCCTTTCACATCTTCCGCCCAAAGTTTTGGTACGGTTCATGAGTGTTTGTAAGGCTTGGAGATCTACCATCTGCAGCCAAGAGTTCATCAAAGCACATCACCATCGCTCTATGATGAAGGCCAACAGTACTCGCACCATTATACTTGCAGCAAGCGGTTTTGATAGACCTCGTAAGGAAGCAACTTTGCTCCTCATTCAAACTTCTCCACCCTCATCCCCACCTCTCTAAATCAATGACAAGTGTCATTTATATTTTTAAATATATAATTATAGTGGGTTAAATGACACTTGTCATTGGTTTAAGGAGGTGGTAATGAGGGTGAAGAAGTTTGGGTGGGGTGCAAAATTGGTTCGGACCTCGTAAATATATCTCTTTATCTGTTAATTTCGACAGAGAGAGATTCAATAAGGCCGTGCCACCTTTGAGGATACAGCAACCATTGGAAGAAGAGGCCTAAATCTTGGGTTGCTGTAACGGTTTGGTTTGTATTAAGTACCGTAACTCAGTCTCGAAGACTGAGTTTTGTAGTATGGAATCCCTCGATTCATAGGTTTAAGAGGATTCCCTTCACAGCTATCGAGCTGCCGGCTGGCCGTAAGAATATACCAGCTTCATATTATGGGTTTGGGTACGATTCAACCAATGATGACTATAAGATAGTGAGAGTGGTAGTGTATACTAAAAATAAGGATGAAGTGGGTTCGGAAGTGAAGATTTATAGTCTGAAATCTGACTCATGGAAAAAGATCCAGAGCTTGCCTTGCATCAAGGATCTACGAATTAATTATTCAACATATCTTTCACGGCTAACCTTTCTAAATGGTGCACTACATTGGCTGATGTCTTATACATCAAAGAAGAGGATGATACGAGGTGTATCTCTTGATCTCGCAACTGAGAAGTATGATGAGTTTCCAGCCCCGCCGGTAGATTGCAATTATCCTAAATTGTGGATGCTGGATGTCTTGGATGGATCTCTATGTCGATATGTCCTAGAACATATCGACACGAAGAATACATCCACCTAAGTGATGTTTGGATAATGAAGAAATCTAGAGAGGCGTCATCTTGGACTCGATTATATACTGACATGTATGATATGCCTCGTGGGAATGCGTATTGCAAACCTTTGCTACTTTCAAAGACGCGAGAAATGGTTCTCCTGGAGGTCGAAGGTGGCATGCTTTTCTGGTATAATTTTGAGACAAAGATTCACATTTCTGGTCAGCCCTATGAGTTTTCGACTGCTATTTGTGTGGGAAATCTTCGTCTCCTTGATGGTGCTCCTGTAACCCTTAGTCAAGGGGAATGAATTTCAAAGGGACATGTTGTAAAACCTTGGTCCTCCCTCGATCCATAAACGATATTGTCAACCAATATTGGCCAATAAGTCAAAGCAATTTACAGCAGTGCTCATGCAAAGATGGCTGGGTTGGAACCGGGGGAACAACCAAAGGATGCTGAAGTAGTTCAGGGATCATCCATCTTTCATTGCGGTCTCAGGCAAGGCACTTCCTCATAAGGTCCAGAAGCCAAGGGTTGGAGACTGGTTCATATACAATTTGACGGTTAGGATCTGTAATAACTTTGAACTTGGCCCAGAAGGACTTGTAGTCTACAAACAGGGACCTCGCGTATACCATCTGATAAAGGATGCAGCCAAGGGACCAAATATCTGATGGCCGACCACACTTGATAGTGTTTCCATCTGCATCAGTCTCATTGCACAGGAATGCCTCTTGAGACACGTAACTTAGTGCACCCACCTGCAGAGTAGATTGCAGAAAAGCTAAGCAAAAGCAGATGCACTCGTTTAGTAGCTTTCCCTGACCCCCAACGAACAATGATTAGTTAGAAAGTCAAATCTGCTTAAACAGAACACTGAGAAACCATCTCGATTGAGAATATATACTTGCTCATTCACTCAAACTAGGAAAAAGAACACTTTTTTCTTGACTATTATCAACTGACAACAACAGATAGCACCTCCAAAATTAAATTGAAAAGGGAGGCTAACCTGAGAATCCTGTTGGATGTTGGTTGTATCACTCATTATAGCTTTTGCAATCCTGTAAATAACCAGCAGTGATTTACTCGAAACGACGTCGCAAGAATTAGAGGTGGGCATTTTGCACCGAAATTATGGTTTCTACCCGATTCGCACTGAAAAACATGATTTGGTAACCGCACCGAACTAAAACGATGTCGTTTTATGGTCACACCGTACCAAACCGCTTAAAAGCGGTTCAGTTACGGTTTGAGGTTATAATTCAACTGATTTAAACCGAAACACACTGAATTACATTTTTCTTATTTTTTTAATTTTTTCATTAATAGAATTTGATTTGTAAAATAAAAAAAAATCATTTATGTTCAAGTTTGTAGTTTGCAAGTTGTTATGTTGCATGATAGTTGATTTACTAAGTTATCAAATATGGTGTTTTTGTTACTTAATTAATATTTTGCTTACATTTGTAGACTTGTATGAACTCTAAATGCACTCAAAATTTATTCATGCATTATAGGAATTGTTAGGAAAAAAATTTAAACATTTCTTATTTGATAAAGTAAATAAATCGGTTCACACCGAAACCGACTCACACCGCACCGAAAAGTTGTTTAACCAAATTATTTGAAAATTGAAAAAAATAATTTAATTACGGTTTTAAATATTATAAAACAAAAAAATGATTTAATTACGATTTGACCTCAAACCTATTTAAACCGAACAGTGCCCACCGCTATCAAGAATCGCAGCACAAGCTATTTGTCGCGAGAAAAGCTCGAGCATTTGCGGCGGAACAATCGAAGAGGATATGATACAGCAAATGCAGACTTCAAAGTGGTTCGGGTCGTATTGGGTTCGGTAGTGAAGGTCTACAGTGCCAATTCCAACTCAGAGGTTCCCTTGCGCACAGATTCCCCGAGGTTCACCTGCCATTCCTCTAGGAAACGCTGCCCATTGGCCTTTTAACTTGTAACTTGGACAATGATGAGGATTTGAATGTTGTAGGATGTTACTTTTCTGCAGATATTGTTGTTAGAGCTAATCTTGAGATATGCGTTATCCTTAGATGACAATTGATGCTCTTTTATTTTCCCATAATAGCATCTTGGATTGTCTTTAAATTCTTGTTATTCTTGATTTTGAAATTGAATACACAGAAAATAAATAGTAAACCTACTAATTAAGCAATGAGATTTTGATCTGTTATCACTTGTCACGGCAGACACTGAGACAATGGCCTTGCATTCGTTCGTTTTCTTTTGATATCAAACTTTACACCTAATGTAACAATCGATAGAATGTACCACCAGAACAATAGTTAGTTCAGTACTTAGACAACAATCCCCCTATTCAACCAAAACAATACACAGCGAGATTACTATATCATTACAAAAAGGATAGAAAGACAATGATATGATTTCCCAACCCCAAAGCAGATAACACATATTGGCCACCAAATATGAGGTTGACAATGATCATAGGCTTGGATCCTCACCTATATACCTCTCTGAAATTGTTCCTGGAGCTGGAAGCAAACTTTTGACACCTGGGAGAGCAATGTACAATGTTGGTCATGCGATGTTAATAACTGAGACGTTGTGGATGACAAAGGGTCTTCAAGCAGTTGTTTAAGCTGACACAAAAGCTTTGAGGCTTCAGAACCACTGGAACAATTTTGGCCAATAAGTCGAAGCAATTTACAGCTGTGCTCATGCGAAGATGGCTGAGTTGGAACCGGGGGAACAAGAAAAGGATGCTGAAGTAGTTCGGGGATCCTCCATCTTTCATTGCGGTCCCAGGCAAGGCACTTCCTCATAAGGTCCAGAAGCCAAGGGTTGGAGACTGTTTCATATACAATTTGATGGTTAGGATCTGTAATAACTTTGAACTTGGCCCAGAAGGTCTTGTAGTCTGCAAACGGGGTCCTCCCGTATACCATCTGATAAAGGATACAACCAAGGGACCAAATATCTGATGGCCGACCACACTTGATAGTGTTTCCGTCTGCATCAGTCTCATTGCACATGAATGCCTCTGGAGACATGTAACTTAGTGTACCCACCTGAAAAGTAGATTGCAGAAAAGCCAAGCAAAAGCACATACTCATTCTAATAGCTTTCAAACAATGATTAGTTAGAAAAAAAACCAAATCTGCATAAACAGAACACTGAAAAACTATCTAGATTGAGAATGTAGACTTGCCCCTCCACTCAAACTAGGAAAAAGGTCAATACCTTTTTCTTGACTATTATTACCGAACAACAGACAGCACCTCCAAAATTAAATTAAAAAGGGAGACTAACCTGAGAATCCCGTTGGATGTTGGTTGTATCACTCATTATAGCTTTAGCAATCCCAAAATCAATTAGCTTAAGGGAGCCTCTGACAAGCAGGAAGTTGGCTGGCTTCAAGTCAGAGTGCACAATACGCTCTTCATGTATGGTGCTGACCGCCAGAAGAATTTGCTATAATTTTTTCAACACAGAAGGTTCAGTTTTCAGGATTAAAGATTAACAATACACAAAAATAGGCCATAAACCTCTGGCGAATCTTATGGGCAAAATCCTGAAACATCTACACATACATGTTTGCTTCAAAAGCACTCACTAACTTAGTGATGTGAGCAATTCACATAATGTTAAAGAATCCAAACAAGTAGTACAGTATAATACTTTTATGGGTCTTTGTAAGTACCAGAGCAATCAGTCCATTATCAATTCACTACTGCAAAAATTTGGTATGCTCCCAATACTATAATCAAGATATTACTTAAACCCATGTCAACTTGATACAATAGCTAAATTTTTCCAAATATTTACAGCATCTTAGGACAAAATACAAGAGTATGGGAATATATGCTGGATCTGGGAAAAAAATTAGTCCAGAACCTAAGCATAAATTTGTGGAGTGGTTGCAAAAAGATTCAATAGTTTTCAGATGATATAAGTACATTTAAACAATCATCCAAACCACACATACTCAACTCCCGGAAGGAAAATGAGATTCAACCACTCATAAGGTGATAGTTTTGGCCCCTTTCAAAACAAGCCACTAAATAAACAAAATAACTACCTAATCATCAATCTTTCAGAACAAAAAAAAGCGAATAAAACAAACACAAAGTAGTGCATAAAATGATCAATGAACAAAATTAAGCTGTAGCTCAATACCTGCCAGTAGAATCGTAGCCAGTTCTCCTCTATGGTCTGATTCGAGCCATCCATTTCCTTCCACTTCTGGGAGAGCATGTGAGCCAAATCAATTTCTCCATATTCAAGTACCATGTATATATGCCCATCGTCCTTGACTCTACCATCTTTATTATTAATGGAGCCACTCAATACAGCATGCAGTAAAGCCTTATCTGTCACCTAAGAATGATAATAGGAATTAGAATATATATTTGAAAGTGGAAGGGAAAGGGAAAGGACATTACCGTTTATGAACTCAGGGAAGAAAGTAAATGAGAATATGTCAAAGCATGAAACTGATAGTGTCAAAACTAATTACAGGTAAAGGGAAAATATATCCTAAAATAGGTTATGATAAAATTCTAAAATGGTAATCAGCATCACAGGTATTGTATGAGACTTGTTCCAAGAAGAATGTAAGCCACAAAATTCAATGGATTAAACGTAGAAACTGTATTGCTAATCATTTTCATCATTGATATAATGTCATCTTTCAACCTACTTTTTTTCACTAGCTAAACAAATCAGCCACCTAAGGTACTAGGACAACTGCAGTGCCACCTCAACCTTTTTTTAACGTTCTTCGGCTGTTCTTCTGCTCAAGTTCTTACCACCAATTGGCCACCTTATGCTCTAAGCATTAGTCATTCTTTAGAGCAACCTGATCGGCCAGTTTAGACCACTTAATTCACGGTGAGGTAATCTTTTAAGAAAAGAATGTAAAAAAGAAAGTGTAAATGAATAAATCCAATTATTTGGACTAACAATGATTTTGGCTTTGTTGAAATTTTTTACCACCCCAACTCTAAGTTGAACCTTAAATTTCAGCTTGACTTCACAAGTGTGATAGGTCCTCATTTCCTTACGGACATTAAAATCTGAATTGCATAGGAAATACAAATACAATAATTCATGCTGTAAAACTTTGTTAAAGCAACAACGCCTGGTAGAAAGTTAAGTACCTCATAGTCTATAAGCTGTATAATGTGGCTCTTTCCTTTCAGCTTATTCAAATATTCGATCTCCTGACAAAAACCAAAAGCGGTGGCATAGTCACGCCCTTTCAGCTTGATTTTCTTAAGTGCGTAGATTGTACAATCTGATGATATGACTTTATGGACCTCACTGCTGCCTCCGCTACCTATTTTGCCAAGCCTCTGATAGAGCTTCCCATTAACTTTAATAAACAAGTCAGAATCTTTATTCTTTTTACGAGCTGGCACAACTTTACTGCTCACAGCTTTTTCTTGTTTTTCTGATTTTAAAGGCTCAGACTTGGTATCAGAACATAAATTTGGGGGCAAAGTAACCTGACATCGTGCACTGGCAACATCTTCTGCATATGCTTGGGTTTCAGTTTGCTTCATATCGGCAACAGAAGGGTTTTCCTGATATTGAATCTCTGACAGCTTGCAGCCTTTTTGCTCCTTAGAAAGGTTAGATTCATTTTTTTCATTTCGGGTATCAACTGCAGAGGTCGAAGGTTGGCTTGCAACAGCTATGAGAGGATTGGACAGTGCAGCAGTGCCCCTTAAAGGAGCATTTGATGGTGGAGGATTTACAACACAATCTTTCAAGGGTTCTACTGCCACGTGAGAACCATGATTCAAACTAGAACAATAAGTTGTCGACATGGGTGCTGAAGTAGCATGGACAGACGTTGTAGTAGCACATGATGGCCCAACAACTGAGGATTGAGTCATAGGCTGGCTTAAGAAGTTCCTAAATTGATGCAACTGATCTTGAGCTGCAGTTGTTTTCTTCGCCAACAAGGAAATCCCACCATCAGACTTCAAACAGCTGTCGGGTTCTGTATTCATAATATTCTGATGCTTTGAGTCATGATTTATGACACCTGATGCCTCTGCTTGACTAGTAGAAACCCACTCCATTTCTGTCAATGCAAGTGAATGCATATGAGATGATAAGGTCTCTGATTGAGTGGCCATAATATCATCAGCCCCTGTTGATAAAAGGCAAAAATATTCGAAGCATAGCAACAAACTCAAAATAGTATTTTGCACACAGCATCAACAATAATCACAAAAAGGACAACATCACAAAGAGGCTGCCTAAGAATCATGGAGATCAAAACCAGCAAAATCAAAAGAAGTATAAGAATCTTACCCAGGGAAGAAGCAACAGTTCCAGTTGTAAATTGGACGTTCTTTTGAGCATCAATCCCTTGAGACTCAAAACGACAGGAAGACATATCTTTAGCACCAATGTCAGGCTTGGTTTGATCTATCGGCACATCAAAATTCTCATCAAACGTGTGTGTGATACTGCTTGAATGGGAAACCACCGTAACAGATGCATCTTCCAGACTTTCCTTAGCAATATGAGCCACATCATGTTGCCGCACAATTGTCTCCTTTGCAGTACTATCCTGACCCTTTGTAGCTACACCTCGTGAATCGTTTGTGTCAATGTGAGTCGCACTTGAAGCCGAGCTCTTAGTTACTTCTCTCCGAGGAGCCAACATGCGCTTAGGCCTTATGCTTGTCTCTGGTGAGTAATCCACTAAAATCAGCACTTAAGCAATATATGACACATTCACCCATCAAACTCCAAATGACTAAAAACTACTTCTCTAAGTCTTATTCTAAAGGGAAATGCTCTAATTCAGTTTGTGTTAATAGCTAAGAATCATAATTTCTTGAATCCCCAATTTCAGAATTCGGGGTTTTAACCAAAACAATAAGTGATACAAGTCCAAAACTTTATTGGGTATATTCACAGTAGAGCCCTAACCAGAAAAGCCCTAAATTTGAATAAAAAATCCAACCTCAAATTCAATTCAGATTCAGCAAAACCCTAATTTACGAGAGAGTGAGAAGTACCTAGTGGGCGATGGCGCTTGAGGGCGGCCTGGACGCTGCGGAACAAGTCGGAATTAGAGGATGAAGACGAGGAGGAGGAAGCGAAATCGGAGTTGATCGGACGCATCAAGTTCCTGGCGTCCCTGTCCATGGCGGGATCTGAGTGGCATTTCTATGGAGAGAGGAGGGCAAAATAGGTATTCGAGGAGAATACAGAAATGACGGGAAGAGATTGGGGATGGGGCAAGGTAGTGGTGGTTAGGGTTTTAAATCCCCATCAACGGCGGAGGGAGAGAGAGAGAGACTGAACTGAAGACCTCACTGTGCTCGAGAGGGAAACCACTGGGATTTTTGAAACACTGGACCGCGCTCTTGCTTTCTTTCATAATTGGGCCTTTCATTGGGCCAGTACCCACTGGATTTGGAATTGTTATCTTTGCTGTCCACAAGACTATCCGAGCAAAGCTAAACTAATCTCGAGACGCATAAATCGGAACGTCATTCAACTTGTTTGCCACAAACTGATAGGAGTTGAGACTCGAAAGAATTTTATACTAATCAGCTCGATCAACTTTTTCAAGTCATGTGGTTTTTCACCCGTTGTTTTTTATTCTCAATTCTTTTATACTTTTTTTGAATATGTAATTGTCATGGACCTAGTGAGAGAACTTGGGGATTATATGACAAAAAGAAGTAAAAAACATAGAAAAACGCTCATGGCTTTGATGAGGAATTGCAACAAACAAGAAACAAGTAGTTCACTATCACAACAAACAAGATGAAGTTGTTCAGCGAGATAGATGCAAATTGAGTATGAAGAATTGAAGATAGCAGCTAATTACCAGCGAAGAAGACGAAGAATAATGAGGTTGCCATGAGAATGATGAGATTCATATAATACGAGTATGTGCAGGTTACTGCACGTAATCCACCAACTTGGTGAAAATAACAAATATGTAAGACAATTACCAACGATTCGGGACGGGGTTGGAAATTTTGAACTTCAAAGCTATGGCCTTGCTCTTATATAAGAATCAGAATTACTATATGTTATGTTAAATGATAACTAAAAATTGTACTAGTGAAAAACTGAGTTGGAATTCAGCTAGATCAAACTTTGATCCCAATGTAGCAAAGAACATACATAGATCAATAACGGATCATTCTCCTTCATTTTGAACTCACCAGCAATAAAACTAGACAAAATTGGAATACCCTTAGTGTCAAGTGGGATACCAAGTTTTGAACTTGCATTTACTTATGATAAAGTAGTCCATGGTTCAACTTCAAAATCAATTAGCAATTGAGAGAGTACAAGTTCATATTTTCCTGATGCGGATTGAATTGATATCTCAACACCTCTCTGCACGTGTGACGAATTTTCAAGCCTAACATATGGACAACATTTTGGGTTGACGTGGAGTTTGTGTGGCCTTTAGGCTTCACACGTAGACGTGGGTAACCCGCTTTGATATCATGATAAAATAGTCTGAGATTAACTCTAAAATTAATTGATAATGAAAAAGAATAGTCCAAATTCTTTTTTATGTCTTTTATTACTGATATAGAATATATATCATCCTTGCTCGTTTAAATTTCAAATGGGATTATTTGTCATTATTGAGGCATTCCCCCGCCTAAAATTTTCTTGTCATTTTCCCCCACTCAAACATCCTTCTGATCCTAAATACAATAATACAAAAGCCAAGGACCCTATATCAAATAATTTCACTCAGAGCTCCATACTCTGTACTTACCTAACGGTCACCAAAAGCAAAGGCTCTTCTGTCCTCGAGTAAAGCTTAGAAATATGAAAAGCAACAATGGCCAGATTTAATTAACAATGAAAACCCCTAATGGTGGGGAGACTGAGATTTTGGTGCTTAAATTAGTTGATGGCTTTATTCCAAAGCATATGGGCATTGCATGATTTTGAGAGCAAAAGGAATCAAAATGAAGCAGTTTCATTTCCCCACAAGGAGTTGAGTTTTGCACCATTATTGTGTAATTAGTATGTTTACCTTATTGTGCGCTTTGCGTTGCCCTATAAAAGTCTTTTATTGGGGTTAGAATGGTTACCGATTTAACTTAGTTTATGGTGTCATCTGCCTTTGCCATAAATTGATGTTGGCTTCGTGAAAACGAGCTCCCCATCAGTCACTACTAAAAAACGCTCTTAAACGATGAAATCTTTCAAAACCAGTCAGATTTCTTTGTTTAAATAGTTCTTAAGCGACGAAAAACTATACTGCCGCTTAAGATTCAGAGTTCGTCACCTTAAAACCTCATATGCGACGGAAAAAATTATGTCGCCTCAATTCTGTCATCTAAGACCCATTCTCCCGACGACAACAAAACCGATGACTTTGAAAATTAAGGCGACATAAGCATCAACTTATGCGACGAATAGTATCTGACGATTTAGTCCTTGCGAGGAAAATATTTACCTAAGCGACGGTTATTTCCGTCGCTTAAGCCCATCACCCAAAGTTTTAAAATTTCAAAATCCCGCTCAAAATTTTCGCCCTCATCATTCCTCAAACCCTCATCCTTCTTTATCCTTTGTCGCCCATTGCGTCTGCTCCGATGTCGCAATCTATGAGCTCCTGGCGATTTTCAGCCCAGCTAGTGGTGGAACAGCGCCAGCAGCCGTCGAACACCACCACCCTCTCCTCTTTCCTCGGCTCTCACCATCATCCTCCTGCTCTTCCTTGGCCCTTACCTCCTCTCCGTATCGAAACTGACATCGTATCGACACCGCTGTATCTCTATTTGGCATCAAAACTTTCTGGTAAGATTTATTCAGTGTCCGACCACCGTTTTCACTGTGTGTGGTAAGATTCTTAGTCTTTTCGATGAGTTTTACAAGCCTGTATGATTAGTTTCTTTGATCGGTGTTGTTTTAAAATTCTGGGTTAGGCAATGAGTTTCCTGATTTTCGGCTACCGACTCCGACAATGACCTATAACGACGTCTGGGCTTCGCGTTGTTGGTTCAGGTGTGAGATGAGACTATTGGTTAAGTTATTGAAAGAACAACGGGTTAATATGGTGTTGATGATGAAGAAAAAAGATCGAGTGGCCGGAGTCAGCCAGGTTTTTTTGTGAAATGCTAAACACTTAAGCGACGGAACCCTTTGGTCGCTTAAGTCTATTCATTTTGTCGCATTAGTGCTTGTGTAGCAAATATATTTTGTCACATAACAACATAACTTGAGCGACAAATTTTACCTTTTCTGTTGCTTAGACCTTAGGCGACCAACCTTAAATGACGGGTCTTAGGCGACAGACATTCCGTTAGTTAAGCATTAAGCGACGAAAAATCGGTCGTAAGCGATGGTTTACTTTCGTCGTTTAAGAATGTTTTTCTACTAGTTAGTATATATAGAATAACACATTTGACGTACAATTACAGAAGTTTGCTAGAGTAACAAATTCACTCTAAGGAGTAAGGAGTCTAAGCCTTAAGTAAGGGAAGTAGTTTTATTAGACATCTATGTGAATCCATTTCGAACAAGCAAAACGTCGATCATCGTTCATTAGGATCACAACACACAAAGATTGACCCGTGCCGGTCATATTTATCGGTAATTCAATTTGGACAAAATATCATATGAACGGCTTGTCAACCTTTGATCATATTTATCGATCAATCAACTATTACACAACTGGTAACATTTTATCTTAATAGATTTTTGGAAAAATGTTCATTCACTACAAAATTTGGCATCCTACTTCCCATTCTAACTTTTTAAAAAAAACATTGACCATTTGAACTTTCAAAAGAGAATTTGTGTCCATTAGGTCTAAACTCTTAAGACACTTTTAATAACTTATATTATTTTAGTACCATTATACCCCTCATCCCTTAAATATACTTAGAGAGAGAGACAATGTAAGAAAAAGGAGGGTTGACCAGAACCTCATCGACCACGGTCACCTGTCGTCGGACTTTGGTCACCGGTCGCCGAACTCCTGTCACCGGTCGCCGGATTCCAGTCACCGGCTGCCAGACTTTGGTGACCGGAATCCTGGAATTACTGACCATAGTAAACATTCAATTCCAAGTTTACTATTATGTTCCCAAAAATCAGACTCAAAAAACCAAAACCAAGTTTACTACCCCTAGTAAACTTACTTTTGTTCCCAAAAACCAGACTCAAAACATCAAAACCAAGTTTACTACTCCTAGTAAACTTACTTTTGTCCCTAAAAACCAGACTCAAAACTCCAAAACCAAGTTTACTAGGAGTAGTAAACTTACTTCTAGGGTTAGTAAACATCAATACACATTATAAACAACAACATTCATATCCAGTAATTCAGTGGGTCAATACATATCATAAACAACAATATTCATATCCAGTAACTTAGTGACTCAAAACACCAAAACCATGTTTACTACTCCTAGTAAACTTACTTCTAGGGTTAGTAAATATCAATACACAACTTATGAGAAAGAGAGAGAGAGAGAGAGAGAGGTAGACCAACACAGAAGTGATCCGGGCACCCAACACAATTGATCTGGACACCCAAACCTAACTGGCCGGACCTCATGTAAGAGCTGGTGAATGCCGGATCAGATCTAGTAAGAGAGAGAGAGAGTAGAAAGTAGATTAGAGGCAGTGGCTAGTCTTAGGCTTTGGCTTCACCATTAAGGATCATCGTTGAGGCAGTGGCTTCCCTGTCGAGGCTGTGATTCACAGAGGCGGAGTGACCGACGAGCTCGTCTAAAGAAAAACAAAAGCAAAAATTACGAAGGAGGTAAAGATGTGATGGATGAGGAGGTGGAGATCAGTAAGTGGTGGCAGCGTTGTCGAGTCACATCGTCGAGAGATTGAAGCGGTGACGACGTCGTCGAGGTGCTGACAAGCAACGTCTTGAGAGACCTCGTCGTCATCTTCATACATTGACAGAGAGAGAGAGAGCAGCAGAGGGAAAGAGCGGCAAAGGGAGAGAGCGGAGGTGAGATGTTTTGGGAGGCTGGACCTAGATGAGGAGAAGGAGAGGCGATTTTTCGGTCACCAAAGATGGTGACGGTAGGGGGTAAAATAGCCGACGAGGGATCTATGAGTGAGAGAGAGAAAGAGAGAAACGGTGGAGGAAGAGAGATGATGATTTGAGAGAGGTGGTTCAAATCTGGTTTGAGGAAAAAGATTAGATCTAGGGGTAATTTTGTCTTTTTTGTTAGATTAGTTAAGATGAGCACATGAAAACTTTTTTAGACCTAATGAACATTAATTTTCTCTATTTATAATGAATGATCATTAGCCCTAGATTTTTTATAGGAATCTAGTAACTCTGGGATGTTGTATATTGATTGGTCAATGTGGCAAGTTTGCATGTCGATCATCAAGTTAGCTACACTTTCATCCTATTTTTGGAAGACTTACGTTTTTAGGAATAATAGTTAACCTAACAATTTAGGGGAGTATCTTCAAATCACGGTCGTGTATATACACAATACATGTGAACGGTTAAGATTAGAGAATATAATATTGATACATAGATGATCAAACATATAAATTATTATAAATAATTAATATTGTGTCGTGTACATACACAACAACCATAAATACAATAATTTCTCATTATTTAGTGTGAAAATTATAAAATAATTATTTAACTGTTTATCGACCAACACCCGTACATATACAAGAGCCCCCACATAACCCTAATCCATAAGCACTTTTCTACAAAAGCCATTGGAGCTCCTTTGGCATTTCCAACCCCGCCCTCTCTCTCCTCTCTCAGTTATCATGTCTCTGAAAGTACCCCATCTGAAACTCTGAAACTAAATCCCCAAAAAACCCCAGCAAACAGCTTATCTCAAGCACCATGTCTACAACAATGGCCAAACTCAAAAGCCAAAGAAAACCAACCAAGCCAACCCAACAAAAGATCAAGAAACAGAATCAAAACCAGAACCAAAATCCCCAAAAGCCAGAGATCAAACCACCCTATTGGGCTGTTGTAATAGGCTTACTGACTTGCAAACATCTCCAAGCAGTTCAGCTACTACAACAAGAAGGCAAACATCCCCCTCAGAAACAACAACAAAATGAGCAACTAGCGGTCATGGAGGATTTCAAGAAATGCAAGAAAATGAGATGCTCTGGCTCATTATGCAGCAACACAAAGATTGCACATCGGCCTGAACTTGGATCTCCTGAAATCCACAAGAAAAGGGCTTCTTCAATGGGATCCTCAAGCAGCACAATGGAATCTTCAAGCAGATCCATGAAGGCTCCTCTGCATGAGCTCAATGGAGTCGTCTCTACCTCATCTTCTTCACTATCCGCATCTTCAATCATCTCCTCTGCTGGTGGATCCTTCAGAGCTATGCCTTTCAGAAGATTTTCAGGTTGCTATGAGTGTAGAATGGTGGTTGATCCAGTTCTTGGTTTCACCAGAGACCCTTCTCTTAGGGGAAGCATTTGCTCATGTCCTGAATGTGGTGCCATTTTCATGAAAGCCGAAAACCTGGAGCTTCATCAAGCTGTTACGCATGCAGGTACTTAGTTTTCAAAAATACTTGTTTTTCATTTGAGGCACTGTTTGTAATATTCACCCCGTACTCGTGAAGCCATCGTCATTCTTCAAACACATAGTAAATGCCTCGTTACTCTCCCTGCATTATTTTCATGACCCCGAAATTCTTAGGCTTTTTTGTATGTGAAATTTCATAAAACAGTTTCCGAGCTTGGTCCAGAGGACACGAGCAAGAACATAGTGGAGATCATATTCCAATCCAGTTGGCTCAAGAAACAAGCCCCTATCTGCAAGATCGATCGCATTCTAAAAGTCAACAACACACAGAAAACCATCTCCAAGTTCGAAGAGTACCGAGACTCCATCAAAGCCAAAGCCAATAAGCTGCAGCTCCCGAACAAGAAGCACCCACGGTGCATCGCCGACGGCAACGAGCTTCTCCGGTTTCACTGCACCACCTTCGACTGCTCTGTCGGCCTCAACGGCTCCTCCAACCTCTGCAACTCCATCCCAAGCTGCAATGTCTGCAGCATTATCAAGAACGGCTTTAAAGTTGATCGGAGCGAGTTGGACGGAAGTAATGGGATTCTGACTACGGCAACAAGTGGGAGGGCGCATGACATGGCGGCTGTGGCGGCGGAGGAAGGCCGGAGGGCGATGCTGGTGTGTCGAGTGATAGCTGGGAGAGTGAAGAAAAATGTGGATGGACAACGTGCTGGTGGCGGTGGGGTGGAAGAGTACGACTCGGTGGCCGGAGCTGTGGGGATGTATTCGAATTTGGATGAGTTGTATGTGTTTAATCCAAAGGCTATTTTGCCTTGTTTTGTTGTCATATATGGAGGTTTTTAGGTTTCATGCCAACTTTGGTAATTATGAACTAATTATTCTGTTTTGTGTACCAACTGATTGATCTGTCTGCAAATATCTTCGATCCTCTTCTAAGATTTTTGGTGTTTTCTGGGAAGTGAATCATCACTATCAGCTTATCGATCACGACCCCATGAGCAGCCTCTTTTCTTTTTGTTAATCACATTTTGATCCACAAACTACATACGTTTGAAAAGCAAAATTGCCTCGTGGAAAAGCTCACCGCGCCTCTTTTAGAAACTAGGGTTTCCTCCGATCTAGTGTTCCCGTCGGACGGCTCACCGCTCCGACGCAGGCTTCTGGTCTCGTCAGTGATGGGTGCAACCGGACAGAGTAGTTTGGTGGCTGTTCTGGTTGGAGGCGGATTGGGTTTCAGTTTTTGGCAGAAGGCTATAGATTTAGAGAGAGGTGATCGGATCCGGGCTTTTTGGTGTTGGAGGACTTTGTTTCCACCCATCTCTTCGTCTACAGGCGTCGATGATTCCGGAGTCATTCAGGATCAGGTTAGAAGACTGGCGGTCGACGAGAAGGTGGGGTGAGTCGGGATCATCTGGCTCGCTGTCATCGACCACAATCTCGAACCGAATGCAATTTGGACTATCTTCCTTTTGTTTGGCTTGCTAGATTGGAGCATTGGTGGTAGAGATCTTGAATCCATGGAAGAGTACCAGCGTTTAAGATGCAGTGAGGGTGGCGGCGACGTTGCTGGGAATGAGTCAGGGATGCTGATGCAATGGTGGGCCTAGGCCATGGCTTTCCCTCTATGATCTGGGCTGGTTGTTGGGCTGCCCAATTCCCTCAGAATAAGAGGGCTTGGTCTAAGACTCCTTGTACAATTTGGGCCGAGGGGTTCGTCATGGACCCACTTTGGGCTATATTTTTATTTTTTAGTTATGCTAGTATTTCAGCTAGCTAGTTTCATTTTATGTTTTCAATAATTCCTAACCCAATACCGCTTTGAGCTGTGGGCTTTGTCCCGGTTTTTGTATCTTACTTACCATGTTTGTTCTAGGTGAGCGGCGAGTTCCTTACTTTGTCAAATGGTCGCAGCCTCCTAGTGACATGATGAGATTTAGTGTCACTGATACTATCTTCCAGTGGCAATATGCTAGGAAAACTGTTAGACGTAGTAACTTATCACTACCAGAACAACTACTTTAACCGACGAAATTTTTTCGTCGGCTAAACCCTAAATTTTGTCGGCCAAGACTTTAGCCGACAAAATTACTGTTCATCGTTGGCTAAAGTCATTTATTTAGCCGACGAATTTTTGGACCTTAGCCGAAATTTTATTAAAATTCGTCAGCTATAGTAATTTATTTAATTATTTATTTAACTTTAGCCGACAAATTTTATTAAAATTCGTCAGCTATAGTTATTTTATTTATTTATATATTTAACTTTATCCAAAAAATCAATAGTTATTATTTTTATTATTTTTATTTATATATTTAACTTTAGCCGACGAATTATAGTTATTTATTTTATATTTTTATTTATTTAACTTTAGCTGACGAATTTTAATAAATTTTGTCGGCTATAGTTAGTTATTTTTTTTCTTGTATTTTGATTAATTTTTTTTCTTCTTTTTCGTTTTACACCGGTGATGGAGGAGAAGAAGCTAGAGGGGGAGGAGGAGGAGAAGGAGGAGGAGGAGGAGTTGTTGCCGCCGGAGGAAGAAGAGGAGGAGGATGAGAAAAATGAAAGATATAAAAAAAAATTCAAAATTCCGATCAAAAATTTTGAATTTTGAATTAGCTTTAGCCGACGAATTTTAATAAATTTCGTCGGCTATAGTTATTTATTTATTTTACATTAGCCGACGAATTACTCTAATTTAATCGGCTATATTTATTTATTTATTTAACTCTAGCCGATGAATTACCCTAATTTCGTCGGCTAAAACCCTAAATCCTCAACACAATTTTCCATTCTTTCTTCCTAGAGTAGCCATATCTCCGGTGGTTATTTTTCATAAAATGTTTATGCCACTGGTTTCGTCTCATCGATTTGAAACTATTTTCAGTTGAAGGTCCGAAAAAAATACGTAATTTAGATAGTTAAATGACCATTTCCGTGCATTAAGGGGTTTGACTTACAAGATTAACCGTAAGGATCGAGCCCTTAACGTTGTCGGATAAAGTTGAATTTTTTCCTATAGACATATTTTGACATAGTGATCATATTAGACAGTCAGATTTTCGTTTCTTAGCTTTGATCATCGAAATCACAACATGCCTACTAATGTTGTATAACTTGTTTACTAAGCTTTAAGTAAATGTTTTGTTTCCAATACAAACTCTACGTAGAAACTTCAAACGCAAAAAAAAAATCATAAAATAAGATATGACCGGAATGGTGAAATACAACTATGGTTGAAAAATCACGTACTTCCTGTAGAGTCTCGATGCCGATAGTTGCGGTCAATACAATTTAGAGGTTTGACTTACGAGATTGACCATTCGGATGAAGCCCTTAAATTTATCGGATCAAGTTGATTTTTTTACCATAAACATATTTCAACATATTAACTATATCTGATGGTCGTATTTTTGTTTGTGAATTTTGATGACCGGAATCACAACATGCTTACTATTTACTATTATTTATCCATATGGTGAGCCCTATCATCAAGGGATAAATGTCAAAAAGTTTTTAGATGGACAGGTGCGTCTCATCATGGTGAGAGTTTTTTTGTGTTGAAGGTTTCACCAAAATTCCTTATATAGATGCAGATATAGGCGTTTTCGTGTGTTAAGTGTTTAGAAAAACTGCGTTTTAAAACCTTAAACGAACTCGGTTGGCTAAAAAGCCCACATATTATAGCATTAGCAATAAGTTTTACTCGTACATCCGTTCCGCTTCTAGATTGGTATCACAATAGTCAATCGGACACCGAAATATCCATAGTGCAATTTTATAACTAAAATGTACTTTAGCCGACGAAATACCCTAATTTCGTCTGCTAAAACTTTTCAAATTTCGTCGGCTAAAGTTCACAAACTTTAGCCGACGAAAAAATTAGTTTCGGCGACAATTTTTTTTTGTCGGCTAAAATTCCACTTTAGCCGATGAAAATTTAACTTAGCCGACGAAATATTTTTTCGTCGGCTAAAATGGACTTTAGCCGACGAAAAAAATTTCGTCGCCTTGTTTTTGGTCATTACGTCGGCTAAAGTCTTTTTTCTGGAGTGTATGGTTTTACATGAGCATTTTCTAGAATGTCGTCGAAATTTTAAAGTAAATGGAGTAGTCAATGATGCACTATTTGCTAAATGGTGCTTGTTAGGATACATAGGATTGTTAAGTGCTGATATTATTTCAAGATGTTTTATGCAATATGGGGTTTAAGCTTTTTGTTCCTCCTCCATATATTCTGCGGTTTCGTTAATGGTTAAGACATGAGAACGACCGTTTAGCCCTTATTAAAAAACACATTTTGATCCACATTCATTCGTATGAAAATCACGTGGCATGTGTCTCATCGATCAGTATAACAACT
Organism: Comarum palustre; assembly: GCA_951800085.1. Lineage (NCBI taxonomy): Eukaryota > Viridiplantae > Streptophyta > Magnoliopsida > Rosales > Rosaceae > Comarum > Comarum palustre. Next base: position 19,866,460 of record OX637579.1, read on the forward strand.
CATATTAAATTGTGGTTTACTTAACATTATTATTTATTATACATTTATAAGATATCTTACTTAAATTATTTATTATACGTTTATAAGATATCTTACTTAAATCTATCATGAAACAGACAGTGTGATCAATTAGAACAATATTGCCGCAAAAATGGAAGTTTGGAACAAACTCAATAAAAAACCATACAATCCGCCTCAATATATCCCTTTTAAGTATTTTTCTGCAAGTAGGAATAGTGGATATTTGGAGTTGAATTTTTGTCGTGTGAACCATAAAATAAGGTCAACGAGGAACCCTAAAATTGTAGGTGAGAGTATGAGACTTGGGAAGGAGTTCAAATTCTAGCTGCGTAAATAACAAACGAGTATTGCTGGATGACTTGCTAGTGTAAATGTGTATCCTATATTTTAACTTCGTGAAAATTTGTGCAACAACGAGTGTATTAATGAATAGATGACACCGTGTGAAAATTTTCAGTATTGGAATTTGCATGTCCTAGTAACGAGGAGCTCTCTGGCCCTGTGATTTTTTCTTTTATGTCCAAAGCTGTATTAGGGCACTAGCTAGAGTCAAGTTCTGAGGGAAGAAGACGATGATAAAATACGAAACTACCAGACTTAATTTTCTGTAGAAATTAATTAGTCAATCTATTCTGAGGTAGGTTTAGATTTTACATCGAACAAAAGGAAATGGACAAGCTTCCGCTTTCAAGGTCTTTTCTTTTACACTGCTAAACAAAGGGACACACGAGGAACCTGAATTCATATATCTAAATATTTGGTTTAGAAAGAAGAGACCAGCAGAAATGAACACGAGTGATCTGGCACTGTTGGGTGAACGCAAATAACCTTTGAACTGGCAGGTGGTTTCACGAATTGTTTTGATGGGAGTGGTTCTAATAAGGATAACTAAGTTGAAGACTAGCTGATATTTTGTCTTATCTCATTTTTTAAGCTTATATCTACATCTGAACCGTATAACTTATAGATATGCATGAGTAGATTATCTCTACAAATTTTCATCTAAATTAAAAATTGTTAAGGCATATTCATAAATGTGATTCACCGATTATAAACTTGAATGACTCATGTTTGAAATATTTAGATCATCTATTGATTTGATCTATTTCGATTCCTTAACGATCACTAATTTAACTGAAAATTTGTATAAGTGATCTACTTATATAGACCTATAAAATGAACGGTTGAAATTGAAAAATGTCATTGAAAAGTGAATGTAATAAACCATTAAAATTGAAAGTGCTCAACAAAAAGTCATCAATAGATTCCCTCTATTGTTTTGATATCACAAATTATATGTACTGTTTGCACGCCGTATATATAACAATTTCTGGATAGAATGAATGTTTTGCATATTACAATGAAATTCAAATTATGGATATAGGGACATACTTTGCACTACTCTATTCTTCTAATTCTTCTTACTGAGAAGCTACCATGCATCCGAGACACATGGGCGCACGAAGATTGTAGCATTGCATGTTTTCTGGTCTTGGCATTACTTAGACACTATCTAATTAAACAATAAGAATGGAAGGCAGTGCATGGCTTCTTGAGTTATGGGTACCTCCCTAGTTCTACTAATCTCTATTTATCTTGATGCTTGATCAGAGAAGGTTCCAAACTCCTAGCAAATAATGTAACCATGTACGCCAAAACACCAAAACGTGTGCCCTAAATTGTCTTCATCGATCCTCTCCTTCTTTCATTATTTTAGGTCGAATTGCTTCCATGTTCTCTATACTTTCGGATTTTTAAACGTTTTACTTCCAATGGACCAATACTATCAAAGGGTTTGTTGTTCTTACATTTGTAATGGTTAACAGCAATTAGTCTCATCTTAAGCTCGAAGTTCTTGTGTCAAGGACCAAGGACCACGCAAAGGACCAAAGACATTATAACCTCTGGCCCTCTTCCATTGGGATGAACCAAATTTCGGGCAGAAAAGGAATCCCACTAAAATTGTGGTTTATACTAATGATCCTTTTGTAAAAATGTGTTATTTTTCATGGAAAGGGTTTATCACGACCCATTTCGACATAGGTAACGTGTATGAAGATGAGACGATCGTCCACAAAAATGCTTATTTGTGAAGAAAGTTGTGTAATATGACACAAGCTAACTCCAACTCTATTTATTTGTTACGGAACCTTTTACAAATATTTAGAAGCTTAATTTGCAGTTTTAAGCTCGAAGTTCTTGTATCCAAAATGTATTAGATGGCAATCATGGAGAAGAGATTGGTTATTATATGGCGCAACCTTACACCATAGGCAACGCAGTTGGGACAAATCATAACCTTCCATGTTCTAGGGATGAGCCAAATTTGGCGCCAAAGGAAAAAGGCCACCACAACTAGGTAACTTTGTTTGTGAACTTTCTTGCATTACTTTAGGTTCTGAGTCACTGTTGTAAAGTGATAACAACGAAAAACTGAAAAAGAAAGAATAACCCAAAGGCATGCTTGAAGCTTTTTTTTGGAAATGCTTGAAGCTCTTGCAGTCATGCTCTCACTTTATACAGAGAAAGAGGAGACACAGTCACTGGAAATGATTGAAGAAGAAAGAAAGCAACGTGGCAATGACAAAGAATTCTGTGTCAGAACCAGAAGAGAGCCAACCGCAAAGACCAGTCTCTGTAATTACAGTCAAGTTGGGTGCCTGAAACTGATGGAAGCCACACCATGTTTCCCATTGTGTCGGGTCAGGCTCATGTGGGTTGGACCCGCTGGACCATTTTGCAGGTTCAAGGACCAGGACCAGCACCAGCATGTCTGTATATCCATATCATCTACCTTCCTGCATATAAAAGCAGTCACTTGCAGTTAACTTTGTCAGGGACAAGGACTATGATTATACGAAAATAGATTAAGCTACAATATTACTAATCGCTTAATCTAATGAGGGATATACCATGTTTTTCCTTTAATCTGATCAAGTTTGACCTGAATATATATTTATGGTAGCTTAATATGTTCCTTTAATCTTCCGTAGTATTTAAAACTAATTTGTTTAGGTCAATAAGAACTTGAGTGGTTAAAGGAAAACACATTCCAGGAAAATGCATGCTTACGTAGACTTATGAAACTGTTGTATATTTGTAAGGATTTTAATTGGGGATAGACAAGACTCTAATTTGGTCAAATGGTGCATCCAAATTCGTATCCCTTCGCTAACTGTAAAAAAGTGGAAATGGAAATAACTGTTTTTTTAACCTTTAGTTACCACCTTCAACCTTCAATATGCAATTCTTTATTGCTATGTGATCCTTTCAACTGTCACTGTCTGATAAACAGAGCATTTGGCACATTGAAAAGAATAGGTTCTCCAGTATTTTTAGAACATTTACATTACACAATTGTTTGAAATACATGCGCACATTTGTAATGCTTGCCTATTGGTCAAAATTACTTTAGAAGTAGTGATCAGCAATCGAGCAAACTGGGTGGTGAAAGATTCACTTACTGTTGGGATATAATCCACATCCATAGAGTTTGTCTCAGCGTGCAGACATAAACCCGGTTATAAACAACTAAAGAAGAGAACACAGTTATAACTTATAAGGTACAAAACATTATGGCATATATGACTATGAGAAACGTAGGAGCTGACTAGATGGCGGATAATTATGTATTCATTAAAGGTCATGTTTCATACTTGTCATCTTTTGTTATAACTGTGATAGAGTGAGATGTTTCCTGTAGAAGCTACTGAGAATTAACATATCACAAAACAAGAACATACATCACACGTGAGAATAGGAGCATCTGTCATGCGACCTAAGACAGCATCATAGTAAGGCTAATCAGAAAATAAGCTATACATGTGACCAAAGATAAAGATAAAGATCATGTACCAGCATCCTTCTGAGTATGAATGCATCTGGAGTTATTGACCCTGCAATTATCTCTATGAAGAACCTGCATGTAAAGAAACTTAAATGAATAGAATGAAGCACAAAAGTCAAGCTAAACTGAGATGTAGCTATATAGATTACCTGTGTCTTCTTTTTGCATACCTTTTGAACGTTAACAAATTATTTGGATGGCCTGTTCGACTAGAATCATATTTCAACATCAAGAAAGACGAAAATCAGACCAAGTCATGGACTTTACTTTTTTTTTATTTAAGATTGACATACCATAAGATAAATACATCACTCTGGACTTCGCCACCAAGTTATAGGTCATTCTCGCATCTTTGCAAGGTCTTCACTATTCAGTAAGATGTTCAAGTCCTTCAGCTCATGTAAGGACTTGATTTTAGCAGAGGTATCAGCTGTGGCATATTGAATGGGGAGAACTATTTTCTGCACCAAGCAATTCGGAAGAAATTATCCTGAAATTTCAATCCAGCTCTTTCCTTCTGTTTTTGCACCCACTTGCCTAACAGCTGTTCTAGCTTTGCTTAAATCAACCCACATTCCTAATTTTGCGTAGACATTTGAAAGTGTCACATATGTGGAAGGGTCTTCTGGTGAACTTGCAATAAGGTGATCAGCCACGATATTTACTAGTTCAGTGTTTTTATGAGTTCCACAGGCTCCAAGCAATGATCTCCATATGATATGGTCAGGCTCAAACGGCAACCTAGAAATGAAATCTAAAGCCTCTTTAAAACATCCAGCTTGACCAAGAATGTCAATCATGCAATAATAATGCTCTAAATGAGGTTCAAGTCCATGCTCTTTTTCCATAGAACTAAAAATGGTTCTTGCCTTCTCAACAAAACCAGCATGCCTGCATGCAGAAAGAACTCCTAGATATGTAACTTCGTTCGGCTTCAACCCTGATTCTGTCATCATATTGAAAAGTCTAATCGCTTCATCTGCTCTTCCATTTTGTCCACATCCCACAATTATTCCAGTCCAACACACAGTGTCTCTGTCTGCCAAAGAATCAAACATAGCCAACCCATTGTCTATGTCACCACATTTTGAGTACATATCAATCAGTGATGTCACTACAACCCCCTCAGATTCATATCCACTCTTAACACAGAAAGCATGAACCTGTTTGCCACTTCCAAGAGATGCTAAACTGGAGCAAAGTTTCAGAACATACGAAATGACAAAATTATCTACTTCTGCACCCAAACACACCATATTCTTAAACAATGAAAAAGCTAACCAGCTCAATCCCAATTTAGCACACCCCATAATCAAACCAGACCAGGCTACAGTGTCTTTCATTGGAAGCCTGTGAAACAACCCCAATGCATTTTTAATGTGTCCCACTCTTGCATACAGGTCTGTAAGAATGCTTCCAACAACATAATCCAACTCATATCCTGTGGTGACAATCAAACCATGCACTTGACGCCCAAGTCTCAAGTTAAGCAAGTTGATGCAGGCCTTTAGAGCACCACTGTACGTGTAACAATCCATGCGCACACCTGAGCAATGGACTTTCGAAACTAAGTCCAGAGCTGCACGATTATGTTCGTTAACGACACAACCAGAAAGCATGGAATTCCAAAGTGACAAATTAATGGAACCACTGCAGCTTGAGTACTGATCAAACAGCTTTACCGCCGCATTCAATACATTGAAATTCGCATACATATCAACCAGTGCTGACAAAGCAAAACTATCAGACTCAAAACCAGACTTCATAACATAACAATGGATCTGCTCTCCATACGCTAACGAACCATAGGAAGCACAGGCCTTCAAAGCACATGGGAAAGTAAAACAATCAAGCACAAACCCTTTCCGGTGCATCAACCTCACAAACTCCAACGCACGCACACTCCCATTACTCACAAAACCAGCAATGACACTATTCCACGTCGCAGCATTCGACTCATTCATCCTCCTCAACAACCCCACCGCCTCATTCATCAAACCAGCCTTACAATACCCCGAAATCATCACATTCCACGACACCAAGTTCCTCTTCAACATCCCATCAAACACCCTCTTGGCCTCAGCCAACCTCCCACATTTCACATACATATCCAAAACCGCATTCATCAAAACCATATCAAACTCCAACCCCTCCCTACATACCCTCTCATGAATCTCCCTCCCCAATCCAACCTCCCCCACAGCGCCGCAAGCCTTCAACACAGCCGAGTACATAAACCCATTAGGCCTCTCCAAACCCAACTCCACCATTTCCCTATACATCCTCAAACACTCATGTCCTCTCCCACACTTGGTATAAGCAGAGAGCATGGTAGTCCACGTCACTACGTTTCTGTGGGGCATTTCGTCGAACAGGTTCTGTGCGTCGTTAATGAAACGAGGGGTCTCAGAGTACATGGAGATTAGATTATTGGAGAGGAAAACATCGGGGATGATGCCGAGTTTGATGAGTTGGGAGTGTAATGCCTTGCCGTGATTGAAGGCCTGGAGTCGGCGGCAGTGGCGGAGAGCTATAGCGATGCGGTTTAAGTACATTACAGCTAGGAAGGAGGGGATAGGGGGACGTGCATTGCTTCGGAGGCAGACTGGGGAAGACCACACGAAGATTGGACCTGCGTGCCTGTACGTTAGTCCCCACCGCATTGCATTACATCAACTTTGGTTTCCGAGAGTCTCCCGCCTTATTATCACTTGTGGGGGGTAAAATTGACATAAACAATTTGCCATACCAAAGTCCTTTCATGGGATTATTTACGTAGAAATGCATTCTAGGCTAACAAAACCAATCAAACGAATTTGACTTACACGCTCTAAAAAAGTCCTAGTATTCATCTATGTACCAAATGCTGAGCAAGTCCCCCACTTTGCCAGAGGCAGCTCAGACAACATATCTAACTTGTATAAGGGGCAAATAATAACATCAAATATCAAAACTGGAAACCCTGCATCTCCTGACCAACTGCTTGGACTATCAGCAGGATTTAGAGCCTTGGGTTTCTTCAAAATCCACTGAAGAAAAGAGCTAAGACCCCGTGTAATGCGAAGCATATGATTGACAACGGTTCAAGAGAGAAACTTTTGAAGCATAGCTTGTTGCTCTCACAGCTTTGTCATGAAGCTCGAGAGTAGATGGGACAATCTGAGTGTTATTGCGTCTTTGGTAGACATCTACATTCTGGCAAAGGGTAAGTGTACACAGAAGATTTTCGTGAAAACTTTTTCACTCTCGGTACAATCATTCCCTTGCGGTCACTTTCACCCAGCATTGTTTGCATCTCAATTCGGAAATCTGTCCAACTGCAAAATCAATATTCACACAATTAACATAAACGTTGACTGTAAAGCTTACAACACAAAATCTTCACTTAGTAAGGGCATTGCAAACGGAAAACAACTTTGTTTTGATTGTATGCATGGTCTTTCTATGGGAAAATACCTGATACCCATGTCCTGCAGCAGAACAACAAGCTTGCGCTTATCAGGCACAATAGTCTTGGAATGTCCACCATGGATGAATCTCCGATGACCCATTAGAAAATGTGGAAAGTTCCCACCTTGGGTTGTTACAAAAACCTCACTAAACAAGCATACTGTATAGTCCAAAGCTGCCAATCTTGAAGAATATCCCTAGGAAACGAAACAATATGAATTAGATCAAGTATGTGGAAGAGTGACAACATCAATTGATTTTTTTATCCTTGAAACAGCTTGTCTTCTACTGATTTCACATGAAGTAACCAGACTGACCTCAAGAAATTAAAAGAATCTAGTGTAGATGAACTTTTTAGGACAGAATGTTTCAAAGTAAAATGTTTCACTCATACTCTTGGGAGCATATTGCCTGAAACCTAGCAAGTACCTTAAATGGAGCAAGCTCATCTGGCATTGCAAGAGACTCTTTGGTGTGCAGATAGGGAAACATCTTCAGCAGTGGGGCTAAATGCTTCTCTGCCCAATATATTTTCCCCGAGGCTAAATATATTGTAGTAGTATTATCAAATCCCATACCTCGTAGCATCATTCCAACCTATGTTGACGAGAAAATAAGCAGAAATAAATTATTCTCAAAAGAAAACTATGAGAAAGAAGATACAAAATGCATGCAAAACTATAAGCTATCAACGGCTGAAATGATAACTTAAGAGCCCATTTTCCCATTAGAAAACATGTAGATCATATAGAAGAAAAATTGTAAGTCAGAGTTTCAAAAGTTCATATAAGCAGAAAAACTTAAATGTATATTGAGCAATAATAGTGATGTATATTACACTACCTCCAAGGGGGTGAGTGGACATTTCCCATTAATCCTATTTAAACCGGGCAGAGTGACACCGCTTTTACTTTTGAACTTATTTCCCCACCCCCTTTGTCGTACTAAATTCATTTCCACTTTTTCAGCCTCTCCTCCATCATACAAGCAACATGAGAATGCGACCATGTCCTGCAGGATGAAGAGAGATGGTTGATATGACAATTCACTTTCTTGACAATTAAAAATGAGACCAACTTAGCAGTCCGTATACTAAGCTTTATTACCTCCTCAAAACGGAGGTGGATTGAAACATACTTTCCACCATTCCTTGAACTCTTCTCTGTCATTCGTTCAACTAGTTTCTTTGCCAAATTTGATATGGAAGACGAGAATTGCAATGATTCATAATTAGAAAGGCATCTTAGATGCTGAATAGGAGGTGGGACACTCATCGATAACCTATTAGCAAATGGAGCTATCCTTACAACCCTGAGAACCAAATAAGCAAACAAAGACAACCTTGAAGTAAGTTTGTAGAGACACTAAGATGATTTAGTTCATATCAATAGAGTATCAGAAGCTGAAACAAAGTAATTGTGATTATTCAACATGAATGTTTTCTTCAGCAGTTCAGCTGGATGAGAACACCAATAGCATCAGATATATGGAAGAAAATAACAGTTCAGTATGTACCCCTGGCTTTGCAGAACAGGATAAACTTCTCCTGTGTAATACCGGACAGGAGCCCAAGCTTCAACACGAATATTTGGTATGTTACTGATGTTGTGATCATATCTCTCCAGCAGTGCCTCAGGTAGTTCTTTAACCACTCTAACATAGCCCTCAAGGGTAGCTATGAAATGCTCTTCATCATATATATCGCTAAACGTACTGCAAAACATAATGTATTAGCTATATAGATTGAAGCACAATATGCCCATTTCATAGTAAAATCATTTTCAGTAAGGCTATAATGAGGGTATCCTCAAATTCATTTTGATACATATCCTTGGCAGTTTAATTAAGGATTGCATCTGAGCCAGCCAATCACATTTTAACCGAACAGGTTGAAGTTGGTTACACATGGTCATACAGTTTCTTATCAAGGTTAATGAAGCAAGATGGTCAGACTCATAAATTGCTGTTTTCCTGATCTGAGCAAAAATATTTAGTTTTGAGAATTGGCATTTTAGAAATATAATTACTTTTACCTCTTATCTCTCCAAACAGTATTGAATTCAAAGCGAGGAATAACTAGAATTGCATTCAAAACTCCAGCAAGAGCCACAGCGTTGCAAATCTGTGAAAAAGCAGATTTAGTAACAGCAAAAAATCATACACATACTAGGGATATGTAGTTACTAAATATTACAATGGAAATCTAGCAGCCTTGACGTTTGAAGCAAGCAAGACAAATTTGAATTGAAATAAGAAAAAATGGAGAATTGGTTAGAATTATCATACCGCAGAGCGTTGTTGGTTAAGACCGCCATTTACCTCCACTATCAAGTAACCACTAGGGGCAGCGTTGTCTGACATTCAGTGTATAATATCAGTAAAATGTACATAAAAACAATAACAAACTCTCGACTTTTTAAAACATTTGCATAAACACGAGACACTTGCTACACATAAATGTAACCAATATTGACAAAAAAATATCCATGGCATCTGATTGCAAAAGTAGCAATCTGAAAGCTCCCATGATTCAATTTAGAAAATTTGTAGTGTCGCAACTATCTCAACAAGCTTGTGCTAACTTATACATACCGGACTGTGGTCCTGCAGTTGAACGTGGACAAGGCTTCTGTTCTTTAAGCTTCCTTCTGTATCTCCACACGGAGGACAACTACACAAACAAAGAAACAACCAATCTTCTCGATTAGTTACTACATAATATCAATGGCTTACAAACGCGAACATGATTCTGAGACTCTCTAAAACAATGTAACTCGATGAATCCACTCACATAAGTTCAAACACAAATCAGAAGTACTTGATCCGAATCTTAAAACATCAATAGAAACAAATGCAAAGATTTGAGCTTTGAGCCTGTTTAATCAGCAAAACTGCAAAAGGGTTCACTTTTTAGTCAAATTTTGTCTTTTTATCTCTTGTCCTCTTTCTATTCCATCTTCCAGATTAAATATCTGAACTTCAAGTATTTTACTTCTTTTCCCTTTCAAGCATTTCCCCAGAATCCAAACATTCAGCAACAGAAAACCCAAAAAGAAAAAAAAAGAAAAGAAGAAGAAGAAGCAAGACCTCGATCGGAGTAGAATTGTCGGCCTGAATATGAGGCCAGAGCAGCTGAAACATCTCGTGGCTCCTGTAAACCGAACCGGGGTGAGGGGTATGACCCAACAGAGAGCAGAATGGGCCCACACCGACACACATGACAAGTCCAGAGACATAGAGCACGGGCAGAACCACCAAAAACCGGAGAAACCGGCGGAGGATCAGGAAGCCGGCGACGACCGACATGGGTTTCGACCGGAGTTTCCGGCGGTGGTGGGAAACTAATGAAGTAGAGTTACGACGCGGTGACGGTGGTGGGCTGGGAGAGTTGCTGCTGCTGCTCTCGCTGCCGCAGCCACCGCCATTGCCGCCGTTGGAACGGTGGTGGGACTTCGCTTTGGCTCCCATGTGAGTAAGAATTGGTGAGTGAGCAAGTATGTGGAAACTTACTGAGAGTGGAAAAAAAGATATGGGTTTTTGAATCATAGGAAATGCAGCAAGATTTTTGAGAGGAATAGTGTACCACCAACAAGAAAGAGACGGAGGATGGGCGAGTGGCTTGAGCTGGAGCCGATGACGGTGACAGTGGGGTTATGGTAAGCTTCCTTTTTTTGATACAATGGCCGAATGGCGTGTGACAGGTACAATTGTGGTTTAGCCTTGAACCCTAATTATCGATTTGAACTTGGTAACGTCCTTGTTATGTGTGATAATTGGCTTTCAAATGTCATGCTCTGATGAAAGCCAAAGATATGAGAACAAAAATTCGAATAAATTGTGAGGTTTATGATGCACTTTGATGAGACTAAGGAACCGATGCGCTTTTGAATGACAAATTTTTACATATTGATTGACTTGTTTTTTGATCGTCAAGTTACAATGATGTTTCATTCTCTTCCATTTAATTAGATACTTGGACAACATCAATGATATATTCAAGAGTATTACTAAACAAGGATGAAAACGTATTGAAATTTTATTGACACCTAAAATGTTCATTAAAACTTTCATAAGCTTGAAGATCTGAAATTTCAAACCTATTTTTTTCATCAGAATCATATATGAGCGACAAAATTAAATAAATAATAAACAAAATATTCAATGTAAAATATTAAATATGTTGATAACGTTAATGTTAGTTTAAGATTAACGTTACGGCCTAATGATTTATTTCGTTTAAAAAAATTTACATTCTTATTTTTTTTGTTTCAAAATATGTAAATGACTGTTGATTTAAACAATACAATTTGTGTAACCGAAATATTTGTGGTAAGGTTGGATTTGAAGATCACCCAAAGGAAAAGAACACAAATCATCAAAAACAAATTTAAAACTTGGACACATTTGCGGCCATGATAGATCCGGATGTGTTCTTTTTAACCCTAACATAGATTGCCTTCTCTGACATGAAGTACCAGCAGAACTTAAAATAGTCAGCAAAAAAATGTGCGGTGAGGTGACCACTGACCAACACGGACCGGCTCCGGTTTTGGCTAGTGAGCCATCGAGTTCAACAATTGTAACGTGTCAAAACTCAGAATAATTTTTTTGACACCTTTCAAAGAATTCCTCACATTATTCAATCGGGTATCTCAAAAACTTCTTAGGCCTAAGGATTAATCCTGGTCGGGCCTGTCGTCTGACCGAAGGAGCATTGCAGTACTCCCCTGGCCACATTTGTGAATTTAGAAAAAATCAATGCGTCCCTCACACGTTCGAACTCCAGACCTGGTGGTAAGTCAAGACAAAGTTATCCATGATGGGAGCCCACTAATACTAACTGAACCACTTGTGGTTTAGTACTCAGAAGAATTAGATACTATAATTAATTTGTATCGTTAACGGACCCCGTTTGCAAGTGCGACGTCGAAGGCTCGGTTTATGATCATCATCCCACATTCCCATTATAGTAGCACTATCTGGATTCAAATTTGTCGATCAACAATATATGTTGGTCATAATGACCAACCAATCAGAAACAGGGGGTGGAGAGAGAAAGTAGAGAAAGAGTGTGAGGTTTGAAAAATTATGACTAATATGACAGCATTTGATTGGTTGATCATTATGACCAACTTATGTAGCTGGTTGATAAATTTAAATCCCCACTACCTACTTTTATATTCCCCTTAGATTTAAGTTAACTAAATAGTTACCAATTTAAGTTTGATACTTTTACTCTGTTTTGGTAAAATCTTATGTTAGATGGAGTGTTAATGTCTTCATGGTAAAAGTAAATATCATCATCGAGTTACATATACAAACTCTATTGTACATGTTTCACACTAATTATGGTCGAAATAGTTAATTGTAGTGTTCATCTGGTAATTTGATAACTAAGAAATTTATATATTTTTTTTGAATTAAAATGGTAGTGTCATCTGAATTCATAGTTTTCGTATCTTAAGAGTTGATAGATGTCGACATGATTTCTAAAAGAACACTGCTTCGAGAAACTAGTATAGACAACTATACATGAACCTACAATAGTCCTTTTTTACCACATCCAAATCAAAGTGGCCAAATCACCAAGCACTTTGATGTAGGTTATATTAACGTTTTCATTTGCCTTCTATACCATATCACTTTCATCCTCATGCCATTCTCTACTCTAATTTGTGCGCTACTTAATGTAGCACTACTCGATGTAACCGGTTCCACTGGCCATCACTATCCGACTGAGAAATGGGGCATTGTCATGGATATTAAGACCTAGATATGTAAGATAGATCATCAATTCCAGCAAACCTCACATTCAAGAGGCCACATTGGCAGCTAATTTCTAAATAGGGTTTAAAGCGCTAGAGCAATTACTTAGCTCACCAAGTATGGAAGGAAGAGTAGGTGTGTGATATTGTTAGACCCAATGAACCAAAGCAAAAACAAGACAAACCTGAAGGACCAGTAATGGATGCCCGAATAAAAAACACCACCTCTATTCCACTAAGGAAGATTGTCAGGGACCATTTGGGATATTTCATGACTTGAACAACTAAGAGGCGATGGGGATGCCCATAATCATTTTCAGTTCATACCTAATTGCACGATCAATAGTGAGTGATCAATCACAGGGCCGGCCTTCGGCAAGGCGAGCAACACTCAGATCTTAGACCTCTAAATATTAAGGGCTTCTTCATATGTAGTTCTTTTATTTTAGTTTTTGTCTTTCTTTTTATTTTCAACATTTAATTCTTTTTAATATAGTTCATCAAACTATTTTTTTTCAATCCGAGTCATAATTATTTAATATATATATATATATAATGAGTTAATTAATAAAAGTTCTTATATATACTGTATTTTGATTTTTATTTTATCAAACATTTATTAAGAGATCCTGAATTTTTCTTAGTTAGAGCCTTCGAACACACAGGGTTGGCCGTGATCAACCTTCCTCTTATGAAGGAGTACAAGATGGCCATACTCTAGATCTAGTAAGAACTTGATATCGATATTGTGTACTCATGTACTTACAGATGATGGCAAGATCTGGGTTTTTCTTATGAGCTTACGTACGTTTAGTATATAGTCAACTAATATTCATCGGATTTCAATTACATATAAAATTTAGAGTTTTGATACGTAGATACACAACTTCATGCAAATAGTTAAGATACGATAATTCTAATACAAATATTTAATGATATAAATATATGAATGACTAAATATACTGTATATCAACCAAAGCCAATTGACTAAAATCCTAGGAGACATGACACGCGCTTCTCGCGCTAGTTTCTCGAGCCTCCAGGCTCTGTTAGGGTTTTTGCTTCTTCTGGTCATCATCATTTGGGGATTTTGCCGAGGACCTCCGTGGCCTGATCCTTCCCCTCTATTTCTTCTCTCAAGCCTTTCAATTCCGAGCCCAAATGATTTTCCTATCCAGGTTTCATTTTCAAAGTCCCCATTTTGGGATCTCGCAAATTTCGATCCGACTCGGACTATGTTATGCTTTTGAGTTGGAGAAGGACAATCGTCTTTCAACGTCAAAGGTGGATCATTCTAAGGTCAGATTTGCTCTATACCGGTTCCTAACCTTGATTCAAATGAGGTAAAGTGCTGGGCCTATGTATGTCTCTCTACCCGTTCAATCTCTACTAAACAACTTAAGGCGCACTTGTTTCCTATCTTTGAAGTGGTTAAGAGTTGTCTCTCATTGGGTCATAGATCAAGTTCTGTTCTATTATTTTTTGTTAATGCTAAGAGGTCGAGGAATGATGACTTTTTGATTAACCGGTATCATCCAGTTGATTTGGATAAAATTGAGTCTTTAAGCAACTTGGTTGCTATGACAAACATGGGTATGTGTGAAGCCATATCCAAGGACTTAGTCCCCTACCGCAACGATTCTATTTGCTTTGGGTATTGTTGGATAAATTGTTTGAATGTGTTCTCTCTGATTGATGTTATTTATAACATTTTGGGTAGTTCAATTTGGTTTGGAGAGACCAATACACTTCTGAGAATGAAAATTGCTGATAATATTGCTGAGAACAATTCTATGGATGATGCTATTGAAAATGTCAATATGTTAGGTATTTTTAATGATAATACTAATATGGAATAGTCAGGGTAGTTCCTGACCGGGTTTTCAAGCCCAGGTTTAGCATTTGATTGTTGCCCTGAGGCTAGATATTTTGTGTATCCTGGATACTAGAATTCTTGATTTTAGTCAAGCAAATAAAATCTCTTCTATGCTTTCGTTTTATTTTGCTAAGCTTGAGTTTGTCAATTCTAATGGACAATGTGGAGGTATTCTTTTGTGTTGGAATTCCCTTAGTTCTGTTGTCAATGTGTTTCACAAACATGATAGGTTTATTCGTTGCCATATTCTTGATCTGATTACTAAGAAAGAATGGTTCAATACGTTTGTCTATGCTTATCCTCATAAAAGAATGCAGAGTGATCTTTGGAATGCTATTGAGGCTTTGAAACCCCAGAATTGTGATGCTTGGTCACTAATGGGAGATTTCAATTGTATCACTAGTCTTGATGAGAAGGTGGGAGGTGCTTGCACCACTTCTGTCTATATGCAGAATTTTGTTAATTTTCTTAATAATGTTAATGTTACGACAGTTATAGCTGAAGGCATGCCTTTTACGTGGTCTAATAAACATAAAGACCACACTGTTATCTTTGAAAAATTAGATCGAGTGGTTGTTAACCCAAGCTGGTTAGCTTTATTCCCCCATGTAAATGTGAAGAACTTTCCTATGGTTGGTTCTGACCATTATCCTATGGTTGTGACAACTTTACCTGTTAGAGTGGTTAAGCATAGAAGTTTAAAGGTTGAGTCTATTTGGTTTGATAATTCTGATTTCAGTAAATTAACCATTAATTGTTGGAATCAGTGTTTAGATGATAACCCCTTTAAAAATTTTGTTGCGGTGTTCAAGTCTTTTGCTCATAGTGTTTCTAGTTGGAGTAGAGATGTTTTTGAGAATTTTTTAAATAGCTCGACTAGACTTCAAAATGACCTGGCCTTTTACCAGAATCAACTGATGAATTATCCTAATTCTTGTTTTCTCAAGGGGAAAGTTTTTGATGTTTCTAAGGACTTGAATGATTTTTACCAAAAAGAGGAGTTTTACTGGGCTCAACGTGCTAAGGAGAATTGGCTTTCTTTAGGTGATAAGAACACCAAATTTTTTCATATGCATGCCACTGTCAGGAAACAGAGAAATAAAATTTCAGGGATTAAAAATGATTTGAATATGTGGATCACTGATCATTCTGATATTGCTGAAATTTTGGTGCAGAGTTTCAAGAGAAGATTTAACTCCGGAAATCACGGTGTTGGGGCTGATTTCTCTTTTTATGAAATCTTCCCTCAGATAGTTTCAGAAGATGATAATAGAATGCTTTTGGCCCCTATGACCTCTTCAGAAGTGGAGAGGGCTATCAATTCTATTGGTGGCTTGAAAGCCCCAGCTCCTGACGACCTTAATGCTCTCTTTTTTTAGAAAAAATAGGAGGCTGTCTAGGGAAGAGTTTTGGGTATCCAGTTTTTTAATAACAATTATAATGACTGCTTGAGTTTGATAAAACATACGAATATTGCTCTTATTCCTAAAGTGGATAATCCGGAGTTGGTTAGTCATTATAGACCAATTAGTCTTTGTAATGTGATTTATAAAGTAATTTCCAAAGTGTTGGTTTTTAGACTTAAGCCTTTGCTCAAGAATTGTATCTCTAAGAATCAGGGGCATTTGATCCTGGTAGATCTATCACTGATAATATTTTAACTGCTCATGAGTTGTTCTCTAACTTCAATAAATCGAAGTCTGGAAGATGATCTATGGTGGTGAAATTGGATCTAGAAAAAGCTTAGGATTTCTTAAGCTGGGATTATATTCAAGTAACCTTGTCAAAGTTTGGTTTTGATGACCGTTGGGTAAGTCTTATTATGACCTGCATAAAGTCTGTTTCCTTTTCTGTTTTGGTTAATGAAAAGCCTGAGGGTTACTTTAGACCCTCAAGAGGGTTTAGACAAGGAGATCCAATTTCTCCTTATATTTTTATTTTATGCATGGAACCGTTAATTAGACATTTGAATATGGCTGCTGACAAAGCAAAGAATCATGTTGGCCTTTGTCCTCCCCTAAAGGTTTCAGGATTTCAAATTTGGTATTTGCTGACGACTGTTTGATTTTTGGCAAGGCTTTCTCCAAAGCTGCTAGGAACATTTCTTGTATCCTGGAGAGTTTTGCTAGAGTCTCGGGTCAACAGATTAATTTAGATAAGTCCTCAATTTATTTTTTCTCTAAGACTAATGCTTCTTTGAAATTGACTTTTTCTAATATTTTAGTAATTCAAAATAGAAGTTCTATTGGTAGATATTTAGGAATCCACAATATTGTGTTTTGGAAGGACCCTCAGAATTATAAAGAGCTTCTTATTACAGTTTTTAAAAGACTTAGTGGTTGGAAGAGTGCTACTCTTTCGAGAGCTGGCAAAGCTGTCTTGCTTAAGACAAATGCTTCTGCAATTCCAAACCATGTGTTTTCTTGTTTTATGTGTCATTCTAAAATTTTGAAAGCTATTGAAAAGGAGATGAGAAACTTCTTTTGGGGAAAAAATGCAAAATGCCCCCGGTTGCGTGGGATCATGTTTGTATTCCCAAGAATTGGGGAGGGCTTGGCCTTAGACCAATTACTTACTATAACAATGCTGTCCTAGCCAAGTTAGGGTGGAATTTGATTACCAACAAAGAGAATTGGTGGGTGGAAATTGTAACTAGGAAATATCTTAGAAAGTCCTCTTTCTTTGAGTTGAAAAAAACAAGTCAACCATTCTTTGGCTTGAAAAGGTATTTTGGATGCGAGAGACCTGCTTCTTTCTGGTATTCGTTGGATTATTGGTAATGGTAAGATTGTGAAATTTTGGACCTTCAACTAGGTGTATGATTTCCCTTTGATTAATATTATGGATGCATCTGTTAGAAAACATATAGATTTAGATACAACTGTAGCAGATTTTATTGATAATGGTTATTGAAATGTTTCTAAACTGAATGAGTTTCTTGATAGTGATACTGTTAATACAATTTTTGAAGTTAACATTTTTGTTGTGGACGTTGATGATGAGTTTGTTTGGGGCCCATCCCCAAATGGAAAGTTTCCTGTGAAAATAGTCACTTGGCTGCAATGTAAAACTCTTACACACTCAAAAGCTGATTATTTGAATAGAATTTAGAATCTGAAAATTCCTCCTAAAGCTAAGATTTTTGCTTAGCTTCTTTTGAGAGGTAGACTAAAGATCAGGGCTTTCTTGGCTCGTTTTATGAATAGTATTGATTCCTTATGTGCTCTTTGTGGCACTGCAATTGAAGATATTAATCATCTGTTTAGATCTTGTCCCTTTTCAGATTCGGTTTGGTCTTCTGTTGGTAACTTGCCTTCCCCCTCTAATTTTCCTAATGTGGAGGTTTGGCTTGAACATATAATGGATAATGAGCCTCGCTCTGTCTTGGAAGATTGTGTTCTACTGTGCTGGCAGGTTTGGAAGTCTCGAAACAACACCATTTTTTGATCTGCTCAATCCACTCCCACCTCAGTTGTTTATGCTGCGGCCTCTATTGGTGCATCATACCGTAGTGTTAATGGTCCCTCTATTGCTCCTACTTCAAAAGCGGTTGATCTCATCCGTTGAATTTCTCATGCTCCAAATTGGGTGAAGCTTAACTTGGATGGGTCTGTCATCTCCACCTCTGGTGCTGCTGACTTTGTTATTAGAGACACTATTGGGGTTCCCTTAGTTGTTGGTTTACGTCGTCTCCATACTTCCAGTGTTCCAATTGTTGAGTGTTGTGCCCTTAAAAAAGGTCTCGCTGCTGCTAAAAGGTTCAACTTCGAGTCTATTGTGGTTGAAGGAGATTCTCTCTTAACGATCAATTGCGTTAAGAATGTTTGTGAAGTCACTTGGCGTCTCAAATCCGATGTTAGAGATGCCATTCATGTTGCTAGTGAGTTTGATAACATCAGCTTTGTTCATGCCTTCCGATAAGCCAATTACGTGGCTGATGCTCTTGCAAATCTCGGGCACAGTTTGCAATCTCCAAAGATTTGGCTTCGTGCTCTTCCTCCCCAAGCGGCGCAAGCGTTTCATTTAGATTATGTGAATATTGGCTGTCCTAGAGACGTCTCGTTATAATTTTCTTTTCTTTTTTTTCTAAAAAAAATATACTATATATCTGATTATTTATAAGTTGTTTATACAAGAATTTTTTTATTTATTTTTCTGCAAAGAACAAGGCTGAGATGATTTGAGAGAAAAGAGATGGATCCCATCACATGGGGAGTATGAATTCGTTAAAAAGACTAAAAGGTGATTAAAAAGAGTGCAAAACACTCTGAGACATGCGGTTCATCCACTTTTTTTTGGCAAAGGGTTCATCCACTTTCGTAAGCACGGATGAAGCTCACAATTAGATGTTCAAATGAACCGAATTTTATTCGGATCCTTTCTGGATTTATAAACAAGTTTAGATCGAAAATTTGACTTGTTGATCTGTTAAGAACCTGGATCCGTTTACTAAACGGATCGGATCCGGATCTTGGTTGATCCGATCCGTTAAGGATCCGATCTATTAAGGACCCAGATCCGTTTAAAAATAATTAAATAATATTTTTATAAATATAATAATATTATTAAATATTTAATAATATGATAATTATTTAGATAATTTAAACATTCATATCTAAATTGTTTCTAAAGTATGATTTGATGTCAAGTATTTTAATTATATTAGTTTACCGTTACAAAGTATTTAGACATGTAATTCAACTTTTGATGTAAACCTTTATTTTCTTATAAAGTTTTATCAGTGTTTTATGATAAAACTATGAAATTATTATTAAAATTTGAAATATTTATTATTATAAACGGATCGGATTAACGGGTCAGGTATCCGTTAATCCGTCGGATCCGAATTTGGATCAAGCTATTAAAAATCTGACAAATAACGGGTCTGATCCGGATCTAAAATTTTTATTACGGATCCGGATCTAAAAATTTTATTACTGATCCGGATCCAAATCTAAGTCGATCCGGTGCACATTCAATTCATTTACAGGTCTACTCACGACTACTAAATTATCCCTTGACCAACAACATTGTTCGACTTTGTTGGTAATGCTCTTTCCGTAAAATTGCTTAAGCTTAGCTTAGCTTAACTTAACTTAACTTTTGGGGTTTACTATTCTAATCACAAGTAGGTTATTAACTTGTTGGGAGTGCGATCCCTGTATATTCTTACACTGCCAGAAGGATTTGACACGTCTGGTTTGATTTTCTATTCCACTTATCTACGAGATCATGTTGGTAATTTGACTAACGATTCATGACAGTTATCCACAACATAGTATAATCGTCTCTGCCAAAAAAAAAGTGTAGAAGTAATCTATAACAGTTCTTTATAGTCTAATATCTGTGGAGTGATGATGGTAAAAACCTTGCTTATCAGCTTTTATATACATAATTGCATTCCATATTCCTCCATATATAGACAATGAAATATCAATGCACCCAAAGGTACGGACTCATAATATACGTTGTGTAGGATGAAGTTAGAGGAAATGTTTTGACATAATCTCCTGATAATTAAATAATTGACCTTAACTAAAAGCATTTCGATACACTATTGCATTCTGATTTTACTTCTTCATAGACCATGAAATAATATAGATGCACACAAAGGGTATCATCACGGCCTCGTAATCCATTACACAACCCTAGGTTTGCTTTAAAGCAAATGGAGTGTGACGAATCCAGGGTTTCATAAGAGCAAGATCACACAAGGTAGCACTCCAAACTTAAAACTTTACTGCTAACGGTGCTAATGTCGTTACTGAGAGAGAAGGACTTGACCTGGGTGTTTCCATTAGGAAAAGAAAACTTTACTGCTAAGGGTGCTAATGTCGTTATTGAAAACGATTTGGGAAAAGAAAATGGCGTGTAACACATCAAGGTCCGTCCATATACGGCCGTAAGTGGGAGCAGTCACTATTGCATTACAATTTTGTTCCTGTTCAGCATGTACCTCCCACTACTCAAAACAAGAACCAGATGAAGTGCTAGCTTTCGGCACAAGCAATCGCAATCGATAATCGGAACCCTCGAATCGCAGTCCGTCGACGTACGAAGTCAATGAGAAGAAGATAAACCAATCAGCTCTTCCTCCAAAATCATGTTGAAAATTATTGGCTTGGAGAAATCTAAATGCACCGGACAAACGGGTTCAGAAATGGCTTATCGTCTCCATTCTTCTGCAGCTTCCTGCTTTCTACATTAATGGCTTCTGGGAAATGAACGTTACGGATCTGCAACGACAAGAAGTTAGCTGGGGACCAGGTGGGGATGTCTTCTCTGTTAGCCATGGATTCATGAACTCTAGAAGCCTGTCAGGGAGACAGGTTAATATTGATGGGCCAGTGCAGAAAATTCAACACCATTTTATTTGATTATTTTGCTTCAATTAGGAGCCCTGATACAATATATATTTGTCATGTAACTGCAAAGTCCAGGACGTCCTACCGTCAACAATTGGGACTGTGATCGTCTTTGGACACGATCCGACAGTTTCGATCATCACATTTGTTGCGACACAAATAGATATTTCAAGATTTATATCATGGGACACTAGATTTTTCTTCACAGTTTTATTTCCTTTTGTAATCGAAATTTGGTTTAGGCTTGCACTCAGATGAAGTTAATCCTATTTCCGCTAGGAACAATCAAGGGAATCGTTAAAGATATCAGAGAGCCCGACATTAGATAGAACAGGATATAAAAGCTAGGGTTTAACAAATTCTTATTTTTGATTTTTCTTTTTCAAAACAAGATCAGCTAGGAGATTAAATTCTTGACGAATCGAGTTGTGTGATGGCGCTTAACAAGGTAGACACATGGTACGACGTGGAGTCTATTATCAAACAGTTCAATGGCAAAGAAAGCTTCATGTTGTGGCAGCGGAAGATGAAGAACATCCTAATCCAACAAGATCCGGATGAGACTTCTCACGGTAGAAAAGAAGCCCGCTGATATCAGAGTCGAGGATTGGAAGAAGATGGACAAGAAGGTCAAGAGCTTCATAGAGCTCCATCTTGCCGACAATGTGATCCTTAATGTTGGAGAGGATATGAATGCTAAGGAGACATGGGAAAAGCTCGAGAAGATGAATGAGAACTCCAATAGCTCACAAGTACAAGGTTTGTGTGCCAAAGTTAGATCGCATTCAAAAGGAAAGCAAACGAAAGGTTGCTTCGTATGTGGTGCTTCCGACCACTGGAACAGAGATTGTGAAATATGGAAAGATAATTTCTGTTTACTCTAGGAATCTTACTGGTCAGATTTGTAACTTTGTGAGTAAATCTAGAGTTCTAGTCAAATTTATGCTTTCTGCTTCATACATTGTCTGTGTAGTGTCAGGTCGGTCTGTATCACACCTTATTTGTGCAGTTTTGAACATTGAAGGAATCAGTACTGCCCTGTAACAAAAATAGTGAGGAAAGACCTTATAAATAGCTGCATCTCCATATCACAGAAGTAAACAATCATCTCAATCTTAAACTCTACTGTAGCTCAAAATATCACAAAGATATGGATCAGAAAAAGCCTGAGGTTGGGGTGGTCGTGTCGCAGAGCAAGACACAGACGAATGTATCTAGTGAAGTGGAAAACAAAATGCGAGCAGATGTTCTTGGAGGATGTTCAACCAATTTTACTCAAAGTTACAAGGCAGAAGAGTTTGGGGGCCAGCACAGTGGTGCTTTGTTATTCGGTCCTAAGGAAGATGATGAGTTTGTTGACTTGGAGCAAGGGTATGGTCCTCAGCCTCAGACTCAAGAGCAGCTCAAGGAGTCTGTAAGCAAAACCAAGTCCAATGCCTAGTATTAATTGGCTTTTTAGTGTTTGCTGATAATAAGGATTTCCTACAATTTCAGTTAGTTTAAGGAAATCTCCCAGTGTCTGTCATATTTACATTCATAGGAGTTTGTTTAGGTCTGTATTTCACTATCTCGTGGTTGTTGGCTTAAAATAACAGTGTTTTGGTTGTTTCAAGAAAAGAAAACTTCGGTTTACTCTAGGAATCTTACTGATCAGATTTGTAACTTTCCACCTATTCTCTAATATAATATCAGTGTTTCTCTACTTCACCATGTTGGCTAATATCACCAACAATTATGTAACGATGTTAATGTCATATGCATAATCCTTCTCTTTGAATAAGCAATCGAGATTGTTTCACAATTTCACTTAGCTAGAAGCCTAAATCATGAAACACTAAGACTTGCAAGTTAGCTGCATCGCGATTATCAAATATGATAAAGAATGCTCTTATTTGTAAACCAAGGACAGATGGATCTTCAACAGATAAGGGTAAAAACTATAGATTTAAAGCTTGATCTTCATCAATTACAGTCATTTTTTCTGGAGTTTATTGTCAACTATTCTGACATTGCTTCATAAAGTCTGAAATACTTCCAACTTAATTAAAATGGTAATATTATAAAGGATAATGAAAATCACTACATAAGTAGACCAGTCTCTTCAATTGGATGGTAATGATGCGTTCATTGCCCCAACAGATCCAACCCTATCGCGAGGAATTAGGCGAAGTTCAGAACCATGCTTCAGGAATACATTGCCTGAGAAAGCCAGTAAATTTATGAGATCAAGGACATAAAACTAACAATAATGCTGAATTTAATACCATGCATGTAGCTAATAACAGTTTGCTGTATGTTTGGGAAATCAGGAAATGCATAGAAAGATAGCTAACACTTATTTCATCTCTACAATCACATCTATAGGGACATGTATCATAAATTAAAGCATTTTTATCATAGAAGAATCATTCGAAACACCCATATTGAGGCAATTCCTTCAATGATGCTTTTTCGCTGTGGGCATTCAAGTCCTGTCTATAAGTCCCTTAGTTTTCAGGTAGAAACTAATCATTTCATCCTAGGAAAACAGATTGTAAATCCTAAAATATACTGTGTCATCCTAAATTTTAAATCATATTCAGTGTAAACAATGATAATAAGCACCAGTCTCAAGCCCTCAAGAGCATGCCTAGTAGCAACAACTGTTTCCCTCATACTATAGCCCACTCAATTTCTTAAGATACTGAGTACTCTTTCTTTGTGGCGAAGGATGTCGAACTATGTCAAATCAAAGCCTAATTCTGAGAAGGGACTTGTTAAGGCAGGTCGATACAATGCTGCTAAACTTCAATTAAGAAACACAAACTTCAACATTATAGATAGAGCATTGACATACCTGCACTTTGCTGAGGATTGATTCCAACACCATCTGCAGAATAATAAGCAAGAAGTGAGGACAAACAGAAATCTAATACGAATAGGTAGATCCAACAACGATGATGCTAAATGTCTACAAGTACACAACTGACGTAAACTTGTCTTGATTATTACTTGGCCAGATACCAAGTTCCAGGAAATATATAAGCAACAATATTTCAGCACTGATAGCCTGGGAAGAAAGAGCTCTTCCCAAAGCTTAGCCATATCAATCTACGGAAAGCTCTATCCTTTCTCACTCTTCCCACAATTCGATAATCCAGACTCTAATTCAAGCCTCACATCTCTTTCCCACTCTACATGGATTGAAAGTCCCAGCTCTCAATCGAAGACTCTAAACTCACACGGATCTAATCCAATAAATCATTAAAGTATGGCATCCACACCTCCCACAAACCACTAGCCCTAATCTACACACAACAAATAATTAATCAAAATTTCCAAGCTTGAACAGATCATCAACTTCAAAATCATATATACCGTTGGTGATGATGGCGCTGGTCTGAGGAGGCACTTTGAATTCCTCGGCGGCGAATTTGATCACGGCGGTGAAAGGGGCTGCCTCCGGAACGCTAAACCTGAATCAAACAAATCCGGAAATTTGATTAATTTTATTTAGAATTCGAACATGGAAAGAGGAATTGAGAGAGAGAAAGAGACGATATACGAACACTTTGAAGGGTAGCTTAGGATCGGAGGTCAGAGTGACCTTGAACGATACCTTTCCACCACCCGCCATTTCTCTGTCTACGACGGCCAGTTTCTCAGAGAGGAGAGGTCTACATGTGACACAGCTAATATAGTCTGTGTGTATTTTTAAGGAAGTTTTTTTCCTCAATTAATTGTGTATCATTTTATTTATTTGTAAAAAAGTTGAAAATAATGGTTACTATCAAG
Source organism: Comarum palustre (assembly GCA_951800085.1). Lineage (NCBI taxonomy): Eukaryota > Viridiplantae > Streptophyta > Magnoliopsida > Rosales > Rosaceae > Comarum > Comarum palustre. The sequence goes on from OX637579.1 coordinate 19,891,558, forward strand.
ATGCAAAAGAACTTGGGATCTCCCCTCCCCATGTATACAAGCTGAGTTTGAACCGTAGATCTTCTATTTATTAGATTAGATGACTAGACCAATTTATTTTGGTCGCGTATTCTTTTTTGTTAGACGAAATGTATAATGTATCGATCTTTTATTTTGACTAGCCACATATCTGTATCTCTTCTTCTCTCTCTCTCGATCTACAAAGACTGTGATGAGGCCGTAGGTGCTACTACCTTGAAGACATTGTCGTAGCTGCTACTGCCTCGATGATGACATCACCGCAGCTGCTACTGTCACCACAGCTGCAACTACGTCGACGACGTTGTCGCAACATATACTGCCACCTCAATTATGGAACCTCCTTACCAATTCGTTTTATCATATCCAGATCAAGGAACTTCTTCTCGATCTATTCCCTCACCTCAGGTAAAATGATGGTATTTTGCAATCTTAAGTATGATGAATGATCGGATTTCAATTATGGAACGGTTGTGGTAACTGTTGATTTGGATAGATCTAGACGTTTGATGCATTTTTGTACAAAATCATATTTTCACTGACAAAGTTTTGATCTGTGTTGCTATTGTGTCGTCGTCATCCTACCTGCTGCTACTACCTCGTTGTGTTGAGTGCTGCTACTGTGTCGTCATGCTGCGTGCTGCTACTGCGCCGTCGTGATGCAACTCTACTGCTACTGTGTCGTTCTGTTGAGTGCTGCTACTGAGTCGTTCTGTTGAGTGCTGCTACTGCGCCATCGTGTTTTGGCAGTAACACTTTGTTGTCGGAAGTAGGATGAGCAGTAGCACTCTGTTGCTGAAAGTGGGACTGACAGTAGCACTATTGTCAGAAAATGAGACTCGCAGAAGCACTGTAGTAGCAGTGAATTGTAGTGAGGGTGGTTTGGTAAAATATTTAGTGACATATGACACGTGCACATCAATTTGTCTTAATTTGTGTCTAAATGATGTATTTGTAAACTGTAGTTTATTATTTTTTAACCAAAAAATAATTGAATGGCTTAAGTAGTGTTCTAAAACTCGGCCTAGTCGGCCGAGTACTCGCTAGTCGGCGTCCTTCCGAGGCGATTTTAAGAAAATCGGAGTACAAAGTCGGCCGGAAGAAAATCGGCCGAGTAGTCGGCCCAACTTGGAAAAAATCGGCCCAACTCGGAAAAAATCGGCTCAACTCGGTAAAAAATCGGCCTAACTCAGAAAAAAAATCCGCCAAACTCAGAATTTTATTGACTATTTTTATTATTTTGGACATTATAATACCTTTTAAAAAAATTATATTTAATTATATGTTTTAAAAATAAAAATAAATCCAAAAATTAAAAACTGAGTACTCCCCGACTACTCCCCCGACTACTCCTCTACTCGCTAGTCCCCGCCCGGCCGACCGACTAGCGACTAGCGACTTTTAGAACCTTGGGCTTAAGTAAATGACTAGGTGGGAGGTTTGAGTTCAATACATGCTTCAGTATGAGGAGACTAGAGTAATACAAGTATGACAAGTTCACATGAGTGTCAAGACTACATAATACAATGTGGCCTAACATCCACTAAACAACCTAGAATAATAAGAGTTCAACCATTGATCCTTACCACAAAAACCCATTGATCCTTACCAGGAAGCTGTGAACCTTTTGATCAGGCAGCCAGAGGGACTGGGCCGTTCTAATGAATATGGCAACCTCATATGGAGATTGGATCGGAGAGTAAGCAATATGTGGGTTAAGCCGTTTGAATTTATTGGATACAACCGGATCGAGAAAAGGTGCAACACTGCAGTACCATTGTTTACTTACAAAAGAAGGCAGAATGGAGGAAGAAAAAGAATAGATGTGATTCTGTTCATAACAGATGCATTCATTCCTTTCCTTAAACTGAAGGGAAATACTGAACCGAATAACTTTACATGTACAACCAACATGGACAATCCTCTGGGAAAGAGACTGATACATTCTTTTGAACTGGTTCTGTATAAGAGAAAAACAAAAACAATCTTCTCAAAAAATGATCCATAAGTTAATCACCAGTAGCATTACAAGCATTGTCACCCACGATCTTGATGACTTCAAACCTATTGATCCACTGCAGATAAGCTTGTTGTTATGATATGTACACACCGGTTGCTTCCTGCATACAAAGAGACATTCAGAGGGAAACTCGTTGGGGCAAACACAGAATGCTTGAGCATTTCCTCTAACAGTCCAAGTGTGTATAACTGTATATACTAACATGGATAAAAATTAGATGTTTACTTTCTTAAGTATTTTGAAATTAAGTGATGGCAAACCTGGATGAGCAGAATGCGACGATATAATCAGTGCCTGTGCAAGTGAAAATACTGGATGGATCATCATACGCATAACTATATGCAGTAGGGCATGCTTCTTTGAACTTCTTGGAATAATATGTGGGTTTACATACAGCAGCGTTTCCATAAACCCCTCTGCAGCAATACTCATCAGTGTTGTACACATCGCAAGCACTCCGGCAGCCAATAGTCTTCCCATTTGATTTCAAAGCTAACTCGTTGGGGCAAGTAGTCCTCAGGTCCCCATCACAACCTGAAGCACTGCAATTTCCCGAGCCATTAACAGGTGTGACAGTCAATGGCAAGTTAAACCCATCAACAAGACTAACATCATAAAAATCTGGCTGTGCTAGTGTAAATTCAGCAAGTGATGCTGGGGTGTTTCCTGAGGCTCCACACTTGAGGCTACTGCCACAGGCCCCAGTCTGGCATGTTCCATTGCCATTTTTGTCAAAGTTGCAGCCGGTACGACCCCATATCCGGCCAGACCAGCTAACCGGAGCAGTGAATACAATGGACTGGCCTGGTTTTAGTGGAAAACCACCACCATTGAAGTTCTCCCCAGGAAACACAGCAGGCCAGATTGTCTCTTTGCAATTATTTACTATGGTGAAAATTCTAGCAGACTCGGATAACTTTGGCCCTGCCAACAAAAATTCAAGAAATCAATTCCTCCCAAACTTTATACAGAGAATAGTTCACAAATCCGTTAAAACCTAGCTAAGGGGTTAGTAACTTGATCATTCTTCATCTACTCCAGGGATGTAAAATATTGTTACTACTTTTAATCATATGACATTATTTTACAAGTAGGATTGCAACATGTAAGAATAAGCTCCCATCAAAGTCCTATATCATGATGTAAAAGAAAGATTAGACCAAAAAGACTGTTGTGAACAAGAAATACCTGATGAAATAATGATCATAGAAACCAATAAAACTGGTAACCAGAACACATTGAAATCTGTTCCCATATTTGCTTACTTCCTGTCTCTTTCTATTTCACTATAAGCGAGCTACTATGGTATATGAATATGAATGACGCTTAGAAATATACAAACATCCACATATAAAGAAACAGAGAAAAGAAGAATACGTGTGGACAAAGCACTACTAACCCAAGGGAAAGTTTTGAGGAATCCTTAGCTATGTGATTCCTTTCCTAATCCATATCGGCAAGTCTATTAAGGTTCTCTTCCTCGTTCATACTTTCACTTTGCAAACATCAAACACCAATGACAAATGAACATGTACCCACATAAACAAATCCCCATTTCCAGAAACCTCCTTTACTTCAAAACAGAGCCACCATTTTTAAGCAATATAAGTTCCATGTTCAGAAGCCAGAGTCGTCACTCAATTCAGATTCCTAATGCAGAATTTTGGGAATATTATACAACTGTTTCACTGTTTGGTTGATAAATCATCCTTTCGGTTTTCATGCCTTTCTTTCTTGCTTTTCCTATATTTTCCCAGAAAGCACAGGAAGGAGTACAAAACAAATGAGAGAAACAACTACCTGAATTGGGGTTGAAATGTTGGATTGAATGTGAGTCGGGAGAGGCTCAAATTAACATCTCGTCGCCTGCGGTAAACAAGGTCTGCAACAACCAGCTTAGACGCAGAGGCAAGCGTCGGCGAGGACTGAGAAGGATTGCACCCGTGAGATTAAACTGAAGAACGATATTTTTAGAAAACCGGACCAGACCGACTGAAGTCGGACCGCCCAAAACCACTTGCAGTCCAATACTGCAATACACAAATGATACCTCAAAGCTTGACGTTTCCTATGATCGTTCCAAAACGCATTAGATTGTTTCAACAGTTAGCGTTAGTTGATCTTCAGCATAACTTACACAAGAAGTGCGTTCAATTCGACTCCAAATCAATAAAGAAACTTTGCTAGTGTTCATTGTCCAATCTGATCCGGATCCTCTTTCTTTTCGTGCTTTACCCCATGAATCCATACGAAATCCAAACCTAAGCAAATGTTGTTTCATGAAAACGAGATAATGATACATGCCTAACCTATGAATCAAGTCATCAAGTGAAAGGAAAGCCATGAGGATCAAACTTTTCTTTTTTGATCCTTCAGAAGGTCCTTGGTCCCAAACTTTTAGTCACCGGCCCCTAGTGGTGTATAAATCATCCTTAAAGTTGCGATATGTAGGGTGGGGTTAAACTTTAGACTTATTGATGTACGTACCCATCTCTCTGAAACAATTAGGTCATGATTCATCAACATCCAAATTGAGCTACATCGATCCCATTTTGATAATGCCATACCATCTGTTCATTATTACTAATCTTTCTTCATCTCCATTGTGTTCACTTTATCTTTTCCTTTCACACAAGATTTAGATTGAACCCTCTGCTACTGTTGTAGCTCTTGCAAGTGACTTCAGAAGTCATGGAGAACAGTTATCTGAGTCCCTTAATGGTTAGTGACCGTCGTATGCTGTAGAAACCAGAAAGAATGAGTCCAAGAGTAGGTATAAAGCTTCCAACCAAGTATTGGATAAATCTTATCCAAGATTACATTGGGCCAAATGGGCAAAGTGATTGGTTGCGACTCCCTAATCTCACCAGCACCATACCCTGATAGCTTGGCAACTCTTAGTCAATGAATCAAACTTCTTTTGGACCTGGATATGTACTCCTTCATTGATATATGAATGGAAAAATAATCAAGGACAAAACCAACCAAATGATTCTTTTCTCCCGTGATCAGACATATTTTCTTTTTAATAATTGAAACATAGCCATTGTGGAAGATTTTCAAAAACATTTAGGTAAGAAAATTATTAAGCTCGCTGTTGTGTCGTTTATTTCTGTGTTAGATGATAACTAACAAGCCACCAACCTTGTGTATGTAAGCATTGGTGGGAAGTCGCCTAGCACCTAAATTGAGATTTTAGAAAAAGCACTAGCTTAAAAAGCTTCTTCTATTTATTAAGATCATGATTTAGAAGGTGATGAATGGCCCCAAAGAAACCTGGCCTTATTTTTCAAAAAAGAGGATTTTTTAGATTCCTTTTTATTTTTGTAATGCCAGTTGGTACACGTGTGGTACTAATCATGTTTAGCACCCAAACCCACCTCAAAAGCAATCATTCCCTCCATCTTCGGCTTCTCTTTCAACTTTAATCCCCCCACTTTTCACTATACGGATTGATCATCCATCACTGTTGCACCATACACTATCCCTTTCGGCCTCCTTTATGGGCCATCCCGCTCGTGCAATGCAGGCTAGGCCTGACCCATCAACAGTAATTAAAATAAAAAATAAATTATTCAGCACCTAAAAAATATGAAAGTAAGTTTTTATTTATTTATTTATACCTCTACAGCTGTTAATCGGATATCTTCACTTAGGTTATTTTGGTATTGTGGTGTGAAAACTCAAATTTTAAAAAATTCAGCTTTAAATAAGAATTTTTAATCTGCTTTTTAAAAGTGTGGTTATTTAAACTAAAAAGGTTTTAATAAACACATTTTAAGGTTCTACCAAACAAAAAATATATTCAAAATGGTAATTATAAGCGATTTTAATTTCCAAAACGCAATACCAAACTGGGCCTTAATAGACCTTCATTCTACTTTTACAAATAACAAATTTACTATGTGTACCTCTTCTTCCATAATATCCCCTCTTTCAAAGTTTCAATATATAACCAATAAAAACTAATCATTTTCCTAAAACTAATTAAATAAACCCTTATCAAGAAGATTTTTTTTTCAAGGTTTTCTAATAAACTAATGAAACATAGTTACCAAATACACTAGATGACGATATTGCAAATTACTCAAAAAATTATATGCAATGGTCTTAGCCGCTTAAATGTTTGAGTTTTGCAATTAACTATTTACTTTATCCTCATTCACAACCCCCAAATTCTTCATAATTAAATTCCTAAGTTTAAATTCTAACACTTGTTCTCAATCACATTCATGTTGTATATGAGTATTTTTTTGGTGTTGATTACAAACTGACAACCCTTAACTTTCTAATCCCATAATGGTCATGTTGCGGCGAAAACCATAATAGTTAGCAAAAAATAAATATACAGTTCCCTATGAATGAATTAATGTAATAGTGATGCATCAATTCAATTTTACTACAAAAAACATGTTTCCCATGGTTTTATTAAAATTTAAAAATATTAATTTGGAATTTTAGGGTTTGATGGAGGAGAAAGTTTTCTCTAGATGGAAGTCTACATATTGTTTGTAAGAACAACATCAACAGACTAGTCATTTAATTTTAACTTCTTAACAATTTTAGAGAGCGGATTTATTTTTTTAATCAGTTTTACTAGCTCTAACAGACTAGCTATTTTATGTCAGTGGCTAGCTATTTTATGTCAGTGGCTAGCTATTTTAACTTTTAACTATCTCGCTAGCTAAATATAGTCAGTGAGATAAGACTCTCTATAATTTAAGTTAATTCATAGTATTCTTTTTAAGTCATTTTGTTTATTATTAAAACACATTTCAAATAATTTTCTTTATTTGATCAATAATATAAATCAAACTTTTGTTGAAATAGAGAGTAATTGTGTAGAAAGATTTCTAAAGTGGCTAGCAAAAATAAATTTGTAGTTATTTTAACTTAAATATGACTAGCTAGTATGGTTGAAGTTGCTCTAAAGATAATAAATTATTTTGTCTTCTTTTATGTTTTATTAGTAATTTAACATGAGTTGACAGTGACAACTATTACTTAGAAATCAACAATTACTTTGAAAATATAAAAGATCCAAGTAACAGTTTTAAAAAAGGTCCAAATAACAGTTTTGGGAGAAAAGTGAGATATATATATGTTACTACTGGGATATGCATTCATATCACCCTACAATGAAATCCCAGCTCAGTAGAAAAATTATAATACAACAAAATGTGAGATACAACGATTGTCTTCACCGACTCTCTATCGACTCATTTAGTTAAAATGTTGAATTAAAACATTAATAAAAGTGAGTACCAATGTAACATATGTTTAGTTTTTAATTTTTGCTCTTGCTAACTAAAGATTCAAATCTTAGAATTACTTTATATATATTAGGAGGGGCTAGGTTTCCATTTGGGTAGCTCAATTATTGCTCATGAAATTACATCAAGCAAGACTGCAAGAGAGGAAAGCTATATACCTTAGCTTAAGACATCTTCAACTCTCCATCTAAAACCTACAGTATATATAGGATTTGTAAAATTTTATTTTTAACTTATTAGCTCAGTTGAGTTAAAATAAGATTTACCTAAAATGTGTTATATTTTGACTCAATCAAATAGAACCAAAACCTATAATTTATGAGGGTGAGTGGGTGTAGACAATTGTCATATTTTATTAATATAATGATATAATATGATTAAACAATTGAGTTTTAACCCATGTATGATTAAATAATGATATAAACTGATCAAATAAATTTGAATTTTGTCTCTATGAGTATAATTATAAATTTAAATGACTTAAAATTTGAATATAGATTTAGATTTTAAACAGAGATGTCCTAATGAGTAAAAGAGTGAAAAGAAAGAAGCACTTCCTCTATCTATTTATAGACTACTCATACACTGATCCATTGCTTCCCCCCATAACACTAAGAGCTCTATAACAATGGCTTCCGAGAAGGTCGAGACCATTATTGCCGGAAGCTACTTAGAGATGGAAAGGGAAGATGGTGATTCCAAGGCTTCTGCTAAGAGCAAGCTATCGACGTTTCTCTGGCACGGCGGCTCCGCCTATGATGCATGGTTTAGCTGTGCTTCTAACCAGGTTCATATTTCAAAAAAGATTATAACATTGTTATTTCTTCTTTAATACATATGTGAGAATATATGTAGCTAACTAAGCTTTGTTTGGTTTTGATGGAACTAACTAATGCAGGTTGCACAAGTGCTTCTGACACTGCCATACTCATTTTCACAGCTGGGTTTGTTATCTGGGATTCTATTTCAGCTTTTCTATGGCTTAATGGGAAGCTGGACTGCTTACCTTATCAGTCTACTGTATGTTGAGTACAGAACTAGAAAGGAAAGAGAAAAGGCCGATTTCAGAAACCACGTAATTCAGGTACACATATGAACCTTTACACTAGCCTAAAATTTTCAGATATTTCGATCTTCAAGCTGTGATTCATGATTAACGTTGTGATTTGCAGTGGTTTGAAGTTCTTGATGGACTTTTGGGAAAGCACTGGAGGAATTTAGGCCTCTTTTTCAACTGTACTTTTCTTCTGTTCGGATCTGTAATTCAGTTAATTGCTTGTGCAAGGTAAATCAGTGACTATAAATTTCTAAAGTTTGGATCTCTATATACTACATAACATTAATCGACTTCGGTAGTAAGAGAATTTAATGGATTAATTTGTTTTTCTTATGCATTTGTTTTGGTGCCAGTAACATCTACTACATAAACGACAATCTTGACAAGAGAACTTGGACGTATATCTTTGGAGCTTGCTGTGCTACAACTGTCTTCATCCCTTCATTTCATAATTACAGAATTTGGTCATTTTTGGGTCTTATTATGACTACTTACACTGCGTGGTATCTCACCATTGCTTCCCTTATCCATGGACAGGTAATATCACATTTAAAATCTTACATCAACTACAAGAATCCATTATTATATGCTACAATAACTTTATATTTCAATATTTTCAAATTCATATAAGTAAAATCTCAATAGTCTGACATTTTACGGTGTAACTTTCTCAAAACACACATGTTTGACAATATAACATTAATGGATGTCGATCTATGATGAATCATCCTTTTCTATATGCCCTAATTAGGTTGAAGGGGTGAAGCACTCGGGTCCAACCACGATGGTTCTCTACTTCACTGGAGCTACCAACATTCTCTACACTTTCGGTGGACATGCTGTTACAGTGTGAGTGATTGCAATGATTCCCATTTATATATGTATGCGAGTTTAGGATCAACAAGGCGTTAGTTAGCTAAACTTGTTTGTTGATCACTGCAGGGAGATTATGCATGCAATGTGGAAGCCACAGAAATTCAAGATGATCTACTTGATGGCAACACTATATGTGCTGACCTTGACTTTACCATCAGCCTCTGCTGTGTACTGGGCTTTTGGAGACGCCCTCTTGACACATTCCAACGCTCTCGCTTTGCTTCCGAGAACCAGATTTAGAGACACTGCTGTTGTTCTCATGCTCATTCACCAGGTAAAATAGTAGCAGTATGAAATTGATCATAAAAAATCGATTAGTTAGTGACTGAAAAGGGAATTGGTTGTGTTTTGTTCTGCAGTTCATAACATTTGGATTTGCTTGCACTCCATTGTACTTTGTGTGGGAGAAATTCTTGAGGGTTCATGAGACCAAGAGCATGTTGAAGAGAGCCATTGCTAGACTTCCAGTGGTGATCCCAATTTGGTTCCTTGCAATCATATTCCCATTCTTTGGCCCCATCAACTCAACTGTTGGATCTCTTCTTGTCAGCTTTACTGTCTACATAATCCCTGCTTTAGCTCACATGGTCACTTTTGCTTCTCCACAGGCGAGAGAGGTCAGTCGTTTTGAGTCACATATATACATCACATACTCGACATGTCATGTTAGAATTAATGCGCCGATTGATAGTTTGACAACGTAACATGTTAAACTATTTGTTTGTCCATCCGGTAAAAGAACATCTTGTGTTCTGATTCATCGTTGTGTTTGATCAAAATTGCAGAATGCTGTGGAGAGACCACCATCATTCTTGGGAGGGTGGGCAGGATCATACACCATGAACATCTTTGTGGTGGTGTGGGTGGCAATAGTGGGATTTGGATTTGGAGGGTGGGCAAGCATGCTCAACTTCATACACCAAGTTGATACATTTGGTCTATTCACCAAGTGCTACCAATGCCCACCTCACAAAGCTTGAGTAAAGAGATTCCTCCTAGCTACCTTCCAGAAAGTTTTTCTTTTAAAGATACATATGTGTGTGTAAAGAGATTGGCATTTGTAACCCTTTTCTTCTTCTTTTTATTTACTTGATTTGTACTTCTTTTTGCCTTTGTAGCTTCTCTCTTTGTAAGATGTTCTTGTTGATGGGCTTTCTGCAGAGGTGTGATGGCAATTATCATGGCCACCCTAGCTTTATACAGACCTACAGTTGTGTGGTAATTAGTATTATTTTTGAACAAATGTGACTTCCCTCATTACCTGATATATTTTTCTTCCTGATATTGGAACTAATAAGGTGCTAACACTTCAGTTTTTTTTTGGAATAATTTCTAAGTTCATAAATTTTCTTACTTAATAAGTGAAAGACAATTTATTCGACAAATTACTTCAAACAGATCAAAATATTAACAATTGAGGAAAAGAAGTCTACATGATCCCAAAAGAAATTCACATATTCATATCAATCTAGGTGTTCATGACACCTTCCTTATCATAACTTTAGATATCCTACTTAGAGTTGACAGTGAAATATCTCAGAATGGTCCATAGGTCATCCTCACGACCAAACTGTGTCACTATGTCAATGTGCAAAAGGACCAACTTCGAGCTCACTTTTTCATAGGACTTGTTCTAGCTTTCTATATCATTCAAGCGCCAAAAAAATCAACCTCAGTAGCTGTGTTTGATTGAATGAAAGGCTCATGTGGGAAGGTTTAACTTTAGAAAATGGTGGCATGAAGACTTCTTTGCGTGAGAGACATTAGCATGTTGCTGCATCATGAGCAGAAGATGTGATCGTCTATATAAAATCTTGTAGATGCAGAAAGCTTTGATGGGTACTTCAGGGAATCAGGGTCACAATTACGATGTCTTTTCAAGGCCAAACTTGATGAGTAAAACCAGTCGTTTTGCATAATTTGCTGGTTTCTATATGTACAATGCCTCAAACGACAAAGATTTGGCAAATCAGTTTGAGTCGCCTAGTTATTGGCTTAACTACACCTATCGAACATAAATTATTGAGGAGGAATCTGTTGTTGGACGATCATGACAGGTTAGTCAAAGATAGATCACGATCAACCAGGTCAAAGATTTGTTCATACGGCTAGTGCATTTGACATATTACCAAGAACAATCAAGCATGGCTAACCAGCACCATAGGTTGGCGATTAGGCATATAAGTCAAGAGAAAGTCTTGTCATACGCTACCAAACGACTTTAAATTCATAGAAACCTTGTATACGAAAATGTTAAAATAATATCCTCTAGCTATCACAATATTGTAAAAGTAAAATAGGAATCAAGATTGGTCTACTAAGCTCATTACACATCCTCTTTATATAGAGATGATATTACAAAGATAATTACAATAATCATAATGACTAATTGATAACTGATTGAGTAATTACATCTGTTAATCGCTAATTGCATAATCAACTATTCGTCAGTTACTTTGACGAAGGCACATAATACGTATTTCCTTTAACACTCCCTCTTGTGTCAAGTCAAAGTTAAATCGGTGTATGAGTTGCTGCCTCATTAAAAACTTTGCCAAGTAACAAAACCCAGTGGGACAAAATAAATCTTGGTCAAAGGAAAAAAGAGCGCAACGCACCTATTGTATTTTGAGGGTGATGTGATGATACTAGACTCTCTCTGAGGTCTACACCCTCCTCTTGATCCTTACATCAAATCAAGAGAGCTCAAAAAGTGTTCTCATTCTGATACATTTCACGTGCTTTTCAAATGTAGTTTCAGGTAATGATTTGGTAAACAAATCTGTCACATTCTCATCAAAATTTATTTGATTCTTGAGGAGGGTGTGTTGTTGCTGACTGTAGAAGAACTATGGCGATATGTGTTTTGTGTTATCACCCTTGATATAGCATAACTTCATCTGTTTGATGTAGGATGCATTATCTTCATAAATGTATGTGGGCTCTTCAATGATAGAATATAAACCACTGGTTCCTCGAATATGTGTAATGATGGATCTTAACCATATACACTCACGGACCGCCTTATGGATGATAATGATCTCAAAGTGGTTTGATGAGGTAGCCACTAGGGTTTGCTTGGTTGATCTCCAAGATATCGTCGTGTTCTCAATAGTGAATACATGACCAGTTTGAGAATGTTCTCTATGTGGGTCAGAGAGGTATCCAACATCAGCAAAACCAACCAAAACATTGTTTGATATATTGGTGTAGAGTACTGCAATTCCATATGCATTTCCTTTCGTTTTTCTATAAGGATAAGATGAACTCAAGTCAATAGTTCCATTCAGGTATCATGACACATTATGTATACCTTCCAATGACACTGCGTTGGCGCTAAGCTAGGTCTAGCTACAAGTTCTGTAAGATTGTTGTATCTAGTTGAGGTTCTTCGGGTTAAATACAATATTGCGCCTATTGCACTATAGAGAGGGATTTTCAATTCTCAACCTTTCTTCATCATCTTCCTTTTAGACAAAATGGATCTTCCTTTACATCCAAACATCGACTGATCATTGGGAGTGCTAAAAGTATGCAGACTGGTGGATTAGTATTTCACTATTCCACACACTCGTTGTTAACCGAATTTCCCATGATTATTCATTTCAATTCGAATTTCATGTATCTTAAGGTTTCTCTTATTTCATTAAGATTACCTGCTATATTTATCATTAATATAGATTGTAAATCCATAACTTGTTTACTTTATGAGTACGCATGTGCATAGTTCACCATCTTGCATCCCTTCCCAATCAAGTAGTCACTTCTATAAAGTGAGAGTTTCAATTCTAATTGCAAACGCACTGCGTGGTTTAGAGCTACTTGAGTTTGATCGTTTAAGGTCATCAGGCGCCTTTTGATATATCTCCCAATCAAGATCCCCATGGAGATATGTAACCACATCTAAGAGCTGCATTTCTATTACTAGGGAACATGCCCCCTTTTAGTCAATCCAGAGCGTTGCGTGAAACCTTGGCGCTCCAAGGAGAGCCTTATCCTTTAGGGCTTCCTTCTTCTCATTACGCTTTTTAACAAAGAGTTGTTTATGTCCTACATGCTTTATACTTGGTAAGGTTAGCACTACCAAACCAAATATCTGTCTCTTTGTCAGAGAATCTAGCTCTTTCTAGATTGCATTTATGTAGGCCAATATGCTCTTTGTTGACATGTTTCAACAGAGCTTGGTTCGATCTCTTCGTGCTCTATAATTCCTTAAGCAATAATATGCATCATCAATGTGTATTTACTCTCGTAATCCGTGAGATTTTGTCTCTGGAATCATTTTAAAACATTGGAGCGTCATCCCTTATTGATTCATGAATATAATTGTAATCAGAGACAATCTCATGAGAGAGAATCTTTACAGTGATGATGTTGTGTCTTACTTGCCTAATTCCTTTAGTCAAGTATTGATCGAACCATGTGGCCTCCCCTATTCCTTTAGGGAGCCACAGCCTCAACCACATCTCCATTAAGTGTGGTTGTGTCGCCTCAATCTACGTCAACGTGCCCTTTATTGAGGACTTTTTACCTTACAGACTTTTGCAGCCAGTATGTATGATCTCGTCACTTTGGCGTTATCTTTAAACGCATTAGACATCGAAACTGTTACGTTTTTAGATATAAATTATCTGGAGATCAGGATGAGACAGAGTGGGTAATCACGACAATTCATGTCATTCCCTTATAAAATCATTTTTTCTTATCTCCCCCCAACGATAGGAAGACTATCTTATCAAAGTGACAATTCGCAAATCGAGCGGCGAGATCGCCTCTAAGGGTTCCAAATGGCGGTGGTTGGAGGTGCATATCCAACAAAAATACATATTCGTTTCTAAGATCCCATTTTTGATGCGTTGTGGAAGCGCAATAGACACATATGATGCACAACCAATTATGCATAAATCTCAGGCGTGTGTCCAGTTACCAACTGTTACGTAGTAAATGGTTGACTAGCAATGGGTCTCAGAACGAATAAGTAAGGTTGCGTACAATATTGCATAACCCCAAATAAATGTATACATGATGGCATATACAAAACCATTTTGTATATAACCAATACCTATACATGATGGCATATACAAAACCATTTTGTATATGTTTATAGGGTTCAAGATGCTATCCATTGATTCTTATGCAATTCCTATCGTTGTGATGTTAACTCTTAGCGTTGTCAATTCCTATAGACCTTATCATTAGGGTGGTGAGCTCTAAAAACTTATAATGTTGCTAAGAGTGTTGCAACATTTCTGGTGGACAATTATTCGACATGTGACTAGTGTCGAAACATCCCCTAGAACCATAAATACTTTAATGGTCCGTATTTCTAGAGTGAAAAGTCCACAATAATCATGTTGTACAGTGGGTTTGCATATGAAAGTGTTGGCACTAATGTCTCTTAAACTTTGACAAGGTTCGATTATCTCTTGGTGCATATAGAGTTTATGTGACTTTGACTATGATGTCATTTTAGCAAGAATGATCAAGTAGGTCCATCGCCGTTTTATTTGATGTGATTGTATCATCATCGTAGTCACAATGGTGTTATAAATTAAGCGCTAGGTTCTCCTCTATACGTTCCTTAAGTATATGAGAGTATTTGAAAAATATAACTTTTATCCTTTAGAGTATATCATTTTAGGTAATGATATGGTTATCATTTTATAACATTTCTTTTATTAGTTATATGCATTGCTTTACATTTTTATAGTGTTGTTTCGAACCATAGATAAAATCGAATAAAATTAAGGTTTCATAATATAATTCAAAATTTAACAAGCCAACGATAATTCAATCAAGGTCATCTAATTCAGTAAGCATTCTACATATGAACTTTAAGACCGAACAACAGTCTAATCAAACAAGAATATATTGAAAAAGCTCAGAGCATATTTAACCGAAGTATGAAACTTTCTCGCATCATTTCTATTTCTCACATTAGTAAGCTTATGGGGATTGATAATCTTTTTTCAATCCTGATGTTGAAGATACTTTTTCAATATCTCATGCTTCTATGATTCTTTGCACTTATTGCAAGTCGCAACTAATTCATTTATTGACTGATAATATATAAAGATTAGTTTATTTATAGTAGTGTACGTTGCTGCTTATGTCATGTCTCTAGACCCTCTTACACATGACAATTACCCTTTGCTTTGGGTTTGTTTTCACCATTAGTTATTTTGCATGTTGTTTTTAGAACAATTATTTGTCCTTACATTGTCATTGTATAATTTTTTAAATTATGCTACTCAACTATTTGCATATTGCTGATTTATTAATTATATTTCAACATATACGAATTTAAAGCATAAATGCTGAAGTAAGTAAGATTAATACATATCTAACGCATGGTCTTTCATATTATGTAATTATTTGTGATATGCTTTTCACAAAATCATACATATCTAACGCAGTGTCATTTTTTTCAGTTGAAGGCATTGACTGATTCATAGTTGAGCAAGTAGATTTCTTTCTACTTAACTGTTATGCTTTGAGATAAACATTGTATTGTATTTTCCCAATATATCACAAGAAAAGCAACAGTTCATTGTTCAAGTGATCAATTATAAATACCCCTAGTACAAGCTAGGATAAATGTGACGCCTTATAAATATTAATGCTTTGAGCCTTGGTTGACTCAATAAGTGGGGAGACTAATACTCAAATTCTTTAGAGTTCACTATGTCGAAATCAGGCTGATGCTTTAGCCATCTGTAAAAATAGTGCAATGAGAAGATATATTAGATTCTCAGTCTAAATAGACATCCATGATAATTGTAACCAAGACGCAGAATCATCTTTTTGATTGTGAATTTTCACGATCACAATGAAAATTTCGGTTTAATCATTTGCATTGCTTATAAGCATAAGAAATTTCATTATCATTTCTTTCTACGCAGTCCATCCACGTAAATATTCCAAAAGATATGAATTAGATATGAGAACCAAGATTCATAGTGGTTACATACTTTTTCGATGCTTTGTGAAAATGTTTTTTTCACAACTTTATCATTTTGATGCTATAAATTTACTTTATCATAACACCACAATTTATATGATATGCTAATAAAATAATTATTTAATTAAAAAAACATAGCATATTATATAATATTGTAACATGCGATAATTGCAAAATAATTTTTACATGTAACATGCTTAATATCATGAGAAAAATTTCACGAAAGTAGCAGCATTAATTTATAACATACTTGTTGGTTTGCTAAATAAACCGCATATTGATGCATTTGCTTTCGCAATTTAACTTTGTAATCCTCTTGTAGCAATTTCTCTCGTAATCAACATTTTAATCGCCATCCCACCATAATTGACATGTTGATCATCACATGGCATTGAGCATATTATATGCAAAAGCAACATAATCATATATACTTATTATAATTAATCATAAATACTAATAAGTAATATATGATGTTACTTTATAAAATAATAAATAATATAAACAATAATTACTTTTTTGTTTTACCGTTTTAATTTCTATAAACAGTAAAATATAAGCCTGTAAACATTAAACAGTAACTCAAAATCCACCATATGGTAGCTTTATGATATTACCTTCGTAAAATATCTGATTTATTAGAAATGATAAATCCCTTTTTTCTCTGTGGGTTCGGGCGAGTCGGATCCAAAAGGACCCGGGTTGAGCCTGTCCCGATCGGACTTGGCTATGACTACGGTCAGAGAGGGGTCACGGGGGCTGGGTGGTGCGACTTGGGCCACAGGCTCGTTGCCGGTGCTGGAATGAGATCGGAATGGAGCGGGAGTGAGCAACGCTCAAGGGGGACTCAAGGATCAGAGTAATGTTGTCGGATCCGATCTGGCCTGGGTTGGTTTTAACGATCTGAAACGTGTCACGCCGATCCGGGCCAAGGCAGAGGCGTGAGTCGTTGGCGGAGGCGGGGCTGGGATGCGGAGGCGAACAGGCCTTGGGGTGGAGGTGCGCCGGTTTGGAGTTGATAGGGGCACGGTGTCAGGTCGATGCTCTGGTTCGTCGTCATGGAAGGATGACGTTGTGGTTTCTGGGCTCCCGGTCATGGCAGAGGACGATGTGAGCGGCGCTGGGGTCGGGTCTGTGGCCGGAACATCACATGGTTAATGAAACCGTGATCTTTCGATTAAGTGTTTCTGTGTGCCGGTTTCGGCAGATTTCTAGGTGATATCAGAGAAGATGTTGGGTGCCCTGAGTATAAAACAAGGGTTTCTGGGTGCCAGTTTTGGTTGTTGACCAGAGAGGTGCGTGACTGAAAAATCAAAAAGAAATGTAGAGTTTTTTTCTTTGACTATTAACGTAAGGTTGAAGCAAAAGTGCTGATATTGTGTAAAAATAAAATAAGAAACAAGATTAGTCTACTAATCTCATTACAAAGGTAATTACAATAATTATAATGACAATAATGATTAATTAATTAAGTAATTACATCTGTTAATCGTTAATTGCATAATCAAATCTTCGTTAGTTAGACAAAGACACATAACATTTTTAAGTGGCATTTCATTATGTTAAAATAATTGAACAAAACTTCGTTTGCTTTTCAAATTCTTAGAGTACGTTTGATTTTGCAGTCCTCTAAAAGAACATGAATATAACTGATTGATAAGAATATAACGACAACAAAAAGGAATTATATAACAGAATAACTAGTAAACTGTGATAATTAGAATTACAACTAAAAGAATTAGTGATAAGAAGAACCTAACGTACAACAACTCGGTAGGGATTTACTTATCCTAGAGGAAATCTAAAAAGAATATTGGGGCGAGAGAGGCTCGAACTCTCGACCTCAGGATAACTCAGAAGCTATGAGACCTACGCGCTAGCCAACTGCGCCACCGCCCCATGTTGACGCTAGGCGCAAATAAAATCAATATGAACTTATCAACTATGTCCTACTTTTCTTAGAACATTCAATTCCAAGACGTGGACTTGTCGTGAGAATGCTTTCCATTATTAGTCTTCTCACGCACCTCCCGTCTGGTATGAATGTGCCTCTGCATAAGGAAGCTACTTTTGACCAGCTAACCCTCCTTTTTTTCCTTTGTAGAACTCATATTGCTGATCTGCTGTAGTAGTCATGCTTTGAGTGTATTTTGATTTGAATGCCTTCAATTTAACACCAACTCCGAGAAGGTCTTCAAGCTGCTTGGCTGCAACACCACAACTGTGTTCTTCTTGAAGGAGATTCTAAGATGCTGATTGTGTAAATGGGAAAGCTGCTATTCCCTTGTGTATCAAGACTATCGTTTAGGACGTTCTATGGTTGGTGTTTCAGTTCCGTGCTTGCTATTTTCGGCATGTTCATAGAAAAGAAAATTTTGTTGCTGATAAAATAATAGCCTCCTTAGGGTTTAGTTCTTCTACTCCTCTTTTTTGGTATTATTGTCTTCTCATTTATGTATTCCTAACATTTCATTTGGGTCAACTAGGAATGAGAGTTTCTCATGGTTTAGTATCGTAGTTGCATGTATACTTTTTTTGTTGAATCAAAGAAAAAAAAACTCTGAAACCAAATGTAGTGATCAATCTTCGATCCATGTAGCATAGAAAATCGTGGGTTTCAATCTACTTGATATGTTACTAGACATCAAACATAATTTCTCTAATAGAATATGAAGTCTTGTATTAAAAGATAAAAATTCGTCATACAGCTTTTGTATGTTTAAATTTAAACAAAAATAGAAATTACCTTACTTTGTTTGGCAATCAAGAAAAAGCAAATTATATTTGTTGGTATATTCAAATCAAGCACTTAAGAATTGGATTCAAGTTTGTAGTTGTAAGCTTTTTACCAAAAAAAAGTTTGTAGTTGTAAGCTTGTGAAGAAGAATCAAAATCAAAGATCATGCCACGAGTCAACACTGGAATATGTCACACGTGCATGGGTCCTATGATATACTGGCATTCTTTGGAGGCCATTCGCAATACGTCAGTGGATAGAGAGTGAAGCAAATGAGAGTCACCACAGTTGGAATCACTTGACAATTTGGTCAGAATTTTTTTTAATGTTTGTGTAAAAGGTGACTTTCCAGAACATAAAAGATAAATGTGGCTTCAAACTCATCCAACTGGTGACACTAAGAACATCTGCAGCGGTTTTTTTGGTTGCTCCTCCTATTTTGAGGAGGTGCAGCTATCGTTTGAGGAGGTGCAGATAGGGTTCCTGTTTTTCGTGCAGCGGTGTTTGATCTCGTCTCCATCCAGAAGACCTTCGAGGTCGACTCACCAGAGCGTGGCCCAACGGACAGCTCGTGCTGCTGCTCGAGCAAGGATTGCTCGTGCTCGCGCTGGTGCTCGACGTCAACGAGCGGACGCCGGCCTTCACCTCCCCCGCTGCGCGCTCCTTTCTCCCTTGCTCGTGCTATTTTCCGGCTGGCCCACCCTCCGCCTCCTTTGCTCGTGCCCAAATCTGCCTCCGCTGCAGATGCTCTAACAACATCAATATCCGCTTATGTTTCCCAACATGAGAAAGTCTGTGTGTAACCAGCAATCACTTATAAGTCGTAACCTAATACAATCCGAGTTTACAAATATAGAATCAGGGACCAAACCAAAAATGAAAATCACTATATTTACCTCATGAACAAAAATTATTAGTTGTATACATGTTAAACAATCTGAGCAGTCATCTTTGATTAAGCCCTCAAAAAAATTGATAAGAAGTCATTACATGAATAACAACAAAAAAAAGTTGTGAAGGCGCACTACAAAATGAGCTATTTTGAAATTGGGTCTTTTTGAGTTTCTTGAAAGAGGAAGGAAATCTTGAAGGTGAGGGCTTTGGATAGAGGAGTTTGGTAAATTGGTTATATTAGAAACCTGATTCACTAAATTAGAAGACTGAAATATTGAAGGTCTCAAGTTTTTTTTCTTCTTTTTATGAGATTGACAAGTTTTGATTTTGATTGAGGAAATCTGTGTGGGAAAGAGAGATATAGATAGATTGATTTTCTGCATTTTATCTAATAAGGAGGAGAGAACATAAGGGAAAGAAGAACACAACAGAAGAAAATTAGCGAAGGGAAAGACATGAGAGAAAGAAGGGAAATAAAGTCAAAGGGGATGTGAAGGTAAAAAATAATTGATCTTTAGATTAGATTTGAGATACATGTGTGCTTAGGGCGGTGCACTTCGTAACGCAATCCTGATCTTGTTTCGGTTCCGTACTGAAAATTGGCGGAAAGGGACGAAACAAATTTTAAAATGGCGGTACCGTCCCGTCTCGTCCCGATAGTTTGGAAACTAGACGGGACAAGACGGGATCGGGACAAGACGAGACCGTCTTGAAAGTATAAATGTACTTGTATTCGATCATAACCGTCCGATTTTTAGGGTTTATAATATCTTACAATGAATTCAAAAACACTCAATAAGACTTCCAAAACCTAAATATAAATTCACATTACTAGTTCCATACAACAAGAGTTAGATAATTCATTCACATTTAATGATGATGATCATATGACAGATATCGGTCGTCACAACGAAGCTATGTAGTGATAACTGGAGCTCTTTTGATTTTTCAAACTTAAGAGTTTTCTCAAGATCTTAATTAATTAGTTAGATACAAATTACAAACATTTAATTAATTGGTTATTGATTCCCTTTTCATTTTTACAATTTTTGTTCGTCTTGTACTTATATAGAGTTAGGAGTAGAACTAGGGCAATTATACCATGAAAAAATTGAAGTAACACCATAGAATATATATATATATATATATATATGAGAAATTAATACACAGTAAAACCCTCATCCATATTGGATGAATTCATATTGACTTTATAAAAATAGATATAAAATTTCTTCAAGAATTTAGGATTAATTTATCTCTAATATGTTTATTTTTTATTTTTTTTTCTATTGCTGCGGGTTCCCGGTCCCGTCTCGATCTCGTCCCGATACCGAACGAGATCGTCCTGTACAGGATACGTTTTTAAAAATACAATCTCGTCTCGTCCTAATAATATATTTTCAAGACGGGACGAGATTCAGCAAATCCTGTCCCATCCTGTCTCATGCCCAGCCCTATATGTGTTCATCTGGTATGTATGTACTCAACTTTTTTTCTACATAAAAGTGAGAAGGGCTGTAGCAAACCCTAGCCCACCTATGATTTCGTGGTTGCATACAATAACATCCGTAGTAGTTTTCTCCAACATTTCAGTTCAAATACTTAGGAAAATAAAATAATAAGGGTTATTTTCTATTGGAATTATGATGGTGCCACAATTATTTGGTGAACATGTATACTCTTGTCTACCTATCCATGTACTTATATAACGCAGATGAAAACGAGAAACAGGGCAACAGTGCAACGAAATTTGCGTGACTGAACATATATACAACGGGGCAAATATACATCACTATATGTACAAACCTGAGATTAATATTTCATTTTAGCGTTAGAGATGTTCGGGTAGACACTAAAATGCATACACCGTTAAGCATAAGTAACACATTTTATGTGGATCCACAAGCCATAACAAGATCTAACCACGACATATATCATGAAGTCTGTCATACAAGCTACGTAACGATACCTGAAAGTTGCCGATACGACATCAGGAAGTCACATTACCAACCTCTCCAACATGTCATCATTGAACACTTTTGGACATCTTGTTCTACATCGGATAATGTAAAAGGGTGGAGTCTTCTTCTCATATAAAATGAGACTTCTTCTCATATAAAATGAGACTTCTTCCTTATTAGACATTCATTGATCACTACTCTTGTAATACTTTGAGGAGCTATTAAGACACACAACACTAGTGCATGTTAAGTGAACGTAGCTTTACCCACCGAAGGTAAGGTGAACCACTATAGATCTTGTATTCGTTGTCTCCATATTGCCATTAAACACACATTATATCCATAACAAACCGTATTAACATTAGCGCCGTATGTGGGAAGTCGAATCAAAATGTTTCGTGAATCTTCAAAGAGCTATGTCATCTCAAACAATTCCTTAAATTTCAATTCAATGGCAACTTATGCCCAAAATTCAATTAGCGGAGTAAAAAAACAAAGGGCGGAAAACCTTTTGTCTAGTTTAAACACTTGTGCCTTAATTATATATCAATTCTTCTGGCTACTGGAATGCTCAAATCTTATTGGCTAGAAAACTGGGGGAGTAGCAAATAACGTCATCCCCTTCTTGGCAACACAGCTGCCTGGGTGCCCCGAACAGCGCCCCATGGTGCCCCCATATCGCCCTTTGGTGCCTCTCAGCACGCCCTATGGTGCCCCGGATATCGCCCTTTGGTGCCCCAGAGTGCGCCCTTGGGTTCCTCAGACACCCCCTCAGCACACCCCTTAGGTGTCCTAGACAACGCCTTCAGCGAGCCCCTTGGGTGCCCCAGACAGTGCCCTTTCGTTGTCACGTCCTTTGGTGTCCAACCACCGAGCCCCAAGCGCACCCACAATGTGCCCCCATCGCGCCCTAAGTGTCCCCCCATAACGCCTTTTGGGTTCCTCCATAGCACCCCAACGTGCACCTCTCCTGAGACCTAGAGAACTCTAAGGGTGCCACCAGTGCACCCCCCATAACGCCCTTTGGGTTCCGTCATAGCACCCCAACGTGCACCCCTCTTGAGCCTCAGAGCACCCTAAGGGTGCCACCAACGCATCCCTAGTGTACACACTAGGTGTCCCGTTGCTGCACTCTAGTGTGCACCCGTAGGTCCTGTTACTGCACCCCAATGTTCACCCTCGGTGTCCCGTCACCCTTGTGTTCCGCCATTTCTCAGCATAAGATAAGTTTTGTATCTTAATACACACTCTTGCAAAGTGCAAATGACCAAATGTCATACTTTACTTGACAAAATAATATGTCATCTAGCATACTCAACAAATGTCATATTAGCTAGCAACATGACTACTAGTGTTGGCTTTGATTACATGTCATGATTGTATGATATTATGTTTAGAGATGTTGGGACTTTAAGACTTTCAACTAAACTATGATGGAGTTACAAAGTGTAAGCGGATACGAGCGTGATTATAGTTATCGGCTTAAGAGTGCAACTACCTTATGAGATAAGAGACTTTCAACTACGTTATCACCATAAGAGTTCAACTACGTTACGAGATAAGAGACTCCACTATTCAAGCAACACAACACATACACGCTTATAACACCCAACTTACAACTCCATCATTGTTTAGTTAATCATTGATCATTACCTCACTATGCGAATGAAACATGCTTCTAAATTTCTCTTGTTGTTGCATTAGAACAAGATGCATGCATAGACTTTACTATGTCATCCACTATGTTGACCACACAAATATCCGAGCACTCTCTCCTTAAATAGCGGAATTCAGGAACTTATACACATTTACATGTTTAAATGAAACATGATTATTCTACCTATTATTCTTAGGAAATTCTTGTTCTCCAAGTGTCAATGCTAAGAATAAAGATAATCCTCTAATGATTTCATTTAGAAACATGTCATCTCCCTTGTCGTTGTAAGAGTGCAACTACCTTACGGGATAAGTCTTCGTCTCTCTTATCACCGTAAGAGCGCAACTACCTTAAGAGTGCAACTACCTTAAGAGATAAGTCTTTAACTATCTTATTGTCGTAAGAAGGACAACAATGTTACGAGATAAGAGTCATGACAACTACCTTTTTGCCATAAGAGAACGATTACTTTCTTTGTTACATGTGTGCAGGGAAACAAGAAAATTATGCAGTCTACGAAGATGAGGCAAAAGATGTCGCGGGGCTTCACCACATGTAAGAGAGCACCAAAAGGTGACATATATCATTGGGACCCTTTTTGATTGAGGAGATCGGGGACTAGTAGGGCTAGGCGCAACTTTGACATTACTTGTGACACGCCCCGACCCAAGATTACCTCTCTAACCCTGGGTTAAGACGTGCGGGACCCAACACAAGAGAGATTTACTCGAAATCCCCCTTGAGCCAGGATAACCCTTTTCTTCATAACCCAACTCAAACCGTCCAAACGGTGCCGGAATAAACCTCAAACCGGAGGTTATCCTGTTTCCCACATTTGAATCTCAAATGTGCCAATTAAAGAACCTAAGGGTTCTAATAATATTTGTGACTGCACCTGAATCCTGGTCAGGCTGCCTACGTACCCTGTCTTTTCAGGGATCAAGCCACTCGTAGCTCTT
Organism: Comarum palustre; assembly: GCA_951800085.1. Taxonomy (NCBI): domain Eukaryota; kingdom Viridiplantae; phylum Streptophyta; class Magnoliopsida; order Rosales; family Rosaceae; genus Comarum; species Comarum palustre. The sequence continues at coordinate 19,915,968 of OX637579.1, forward strand.
GTATAAGATTCACCCTAGCCGGGCAGAATCCCGCTTTTCTAATTATCGGTCGATTTATTAGTATGGATATCAAACATCTAACGCGTATCCGGAGTTTAACCTCTCCGCTAAGGTATCCACCGACCATCTATCTGTCGGGACTATCCCAAACAATCCACCATACAATTACACAATAGGATTTCACGGAAATCGTAAAAATATAGCAACATGCACACATAAATATATAATAAAACATAGTGGCAACCACGTAAATAAACCAAACCACGACATCTAAGATATTTCCTCCTACTTGGCATCCCTGAAAATAACTATAATTACCAGGGGTACTTATGGAATTACCATCTCAATGGCATTCCTGTAATTAGCCCAAAACTGTCAGGGCAATAAGGACAATCTAGCCTTAATGGCAGTTTCGTAATTAATCTGAACTACCAGGGGCCCTTTGGGAAAAACAGCCTTAGTGGCAGCCCCTGTAAATATACAAATTCGTCAGGGGTATTTCTGTCATTTTGGTCTCAGTGGCTGTTTTGTAAATAAACAGAACTACCAGGGGTATTTCCAGGATTTCCACCCAGTGGCACCCCTGTAATTACCCTAACCTGCCAAGGGCAGTTCTGTCACTTTGCCAACACAGTAAACTGGTAACAATTCAGATCTACCGCGGTAACTCTCTGAGAATTTACCCCTAACTATACCGGCCGGTCTACCGGCCGGATTCTCTCCTAAGTCAGGCCATCATTCTCCCACTACAACGAACATCACAAAATCTCAACCACTACACACTACCCTGCAACCTAACACACTCAAAAACATAGAAGAGAGGGGGTGGAGAGGCTACCCAGTCGATCTTGAAGGCTCGACGGTGGCTGTTCCACATCTCGGGGTTGGTTCTCCACTTCCTCTGCGTTGGGCTCCTCCATAGTTGCCTGCCTCCACCTTGGAACCCCTGTTGACTGGGGAAACAGCTTGGTGGAGGTCATCTGGTTTGGCTGGAGACAGGCGGCAAGGCTGGGCGGAGCTGAGAACGAGGCGAGCAGCGGCGACAACGAGGCAAGGCGGAGCCAATGGGAGGTTCGGTGAAGTTGGACGCGCGCTAACGAGGGCGCATCTGGGGCGGCTCCAGTCGACTGTCTCCCACAGTCGAAATGAGAGAGAAAGAGTGGGAGATCCAGGAGAGAGAGGGAGTGAAAACCGAGAGAAAATCCTCCCCCCCGGTCAACACACCCATATATATATATATATAATCAAAAGTCAACGGCCCAGATTTGATCTCACAAATCCAACGGTCCAGATCTGCCAATGAATTGTTACCATGAATAGTAAAAAGATATTTTTTTCTATTTACTTTTACCGCACGGTAACAACACTTTATCCCTCATAACTTCCGCATACGAACTCCGATTAATTTATAGGACATACCCACGAGTTCGTATTAACGTCCTCCACATCTTTCCCGAAGAAAACTCCCTCAAATTCTCGACTTAACGCAAAGTCCCCTTTTTCTACGATAAAGTAACTTACCATTTGTTACTTCCGTAAATTCGATAAATTCGTAACTAACAACTCATAGCTCCGGAAAATCTTCCGGACATACCGGGGATCTCATAATAACATAATCTATCCCTCGGGACATTACTTCTATTTTTCCCCAAAACTGAGAATATCTCAATAATAATTCGGGGAAAATTAACAGTGCGGTTACCATTCCCCGTAACTCGCCTAATTCCGGTAAAAAATGTTAATTTCGGGACGGGGTGTTACAATCTACCCCCCTTATAGGAATTTCGTCCCCGAAATTTCCTCTGTGAGAGGTAAAACCAACTGTCAAAGAATGTCGTCAAGTTCCACCGAACAGAGCTTCAAGAAAAACTAGAGTCACCAGCTCTATGTATCATTTTCTTTAGCATTCAGAGTATCCCCGCATTTGCAATACGGAAAACATAGCTACTGTCACTTAAAACACTAGGGTACGATACCCTAGTCTCATCCTTTTCATCGTAATCGACTCCATAAGACTTGCCTCTTAACTCTTCACAAGCTAATTTCCAAAATGCCAATTTCGACAATCCGGCAGCTTTCCCAAACGTAACCCAAACTAACTTGAAGTCGACTCGAATGCTCTACTTACACGACTGCCACACTTGGCATTTAACACCAAAGTCTTCCACATGGAAGGGTAAAAATGCTACAGTCCCTCACCGTGGAGGAAACTCATATATCTCTTGCACCTTCCGAGACTAAAGAGATATGAACTTTCTACACTAGGCCCTGAGACCACAGACGGATTATCTCTTGCGTCCATAATCAAAACTCATCCACCCACGTTCCTAATACCCCAACTTTTAACCACAGGACTCGAACAAACTCGCATACCACAATGCGACCTCAAACTGCTCACTTGAGCTGATGAATCCGTTATGCGACTTCGCGCCTACATGTATGTCATCTTCACATACTTAGAAATAGTGAATTTTCCTCATCCTACCCCTTTCTTATAAAAGAGTCTTCAGTTTGGTATTTTCCAATAATCAGAGCTAACAAGCTCGCACACTAACTCATGCGTGCTAAAGTCTTGCCTACAGGACGGAAATTTTTGGCCCAACATCCTGTATGCTTCTCATAGTGCTTCTATAATCAGTTTCCACTGTTACACCAATTCGCTCAACATCTACCATACCTCATGTCAAAAATATTCTGAAACCAAGTCAAATCCCCCATGACTTTACCCCAAACCTTAATCCTTATTAGAAAGGTTCACGCACACAAAAGAAATAATAAGTCTGACTTCTCAGACTAGGGTCGGAGCTAAGAGCTCTAGTAGCGCCATCACGCTATGCTAGCTAGATAAAATAATAACGGACAACCCTTATAATATCCACCTGACCTCTCAGGCGTGTCTGACCTCTCAGACCAGGGTCGGAGCTAAGAGCTCTGGGTAAAGTGGTAATGGACAACCCCCCTCATAGTATCCACCTGACATCTCAGGCGTGTCTGTCCTCTCAGACCAGGGTCGGAGCTAAGAGCTCTGGGTAAAGTGATAATGGACAACCCTCATAGTATCCACCTGACATCTCAGGCGTGTCTGTCCTCTCAGACCAGGGTCGGAGCTAAGAGCTCTGGGTAAAGTGGTAATGGACAACCCTCATAGTATCCACCTGACATCTCAGGCGTGTCTGACCTCTCAGACCAGGGTCGGAGCTAAGAGCTCTGGGTAAAGTGGTAATGGACAACCCTCATAATATCCACCTGACATCTCAGGCGTGTCTGACCTCTCAGACCAGGGTCGGAGCTAAGAGCTCTGGGTAAAGTGGTAATGGACAACCCTCATAATATCCACCTGACATCTCAGGCGTGTCTGACCTCTCAGACCAGGGTCGGAGCTAAGAGCTCTGGTAGCGCCCTCACGCTACTCTAGCTAGCATATTCATTGACAACCCTTATAACAAAAATTCATAACAAAACTTTACCCAATTACTCATCCCAAAACAATAAGTAAAACCATTCCTCGTCTTATATGCATAATTCCACATAAAACATTCATGAACCCGAGGAAAATATAATTCTCGAAACCATCATATAAACCCTGCAAATAACTCAATAATTAGGGCATGCATTCATAGTCTGTCCACTCATAGTACTATTGCGACCTTCTTCCCGCTCGGAAAGCTTCTCGAGCGAAACTCTCGAACTAACCGCGTAGTCGAGCCCGTCTCACGTTCAACCAGAGACTGTACAAACAACCCAATACATTAGTCATTTCATCGTTGACTTGGTCTTTTCCTTGTTTGACCAGGAACTCCTATTTGACCACATGTTGACCAAGTTCCTTTTTAACTTTCTTTTCCGGTTATCGACTCTTAATCTCAATTTACCGGAAGTCCGACCCAGTTTCCGAACTTCCTTTATCACTTTTCAAACTTTACACTTATTTCCGATTATCGACTCGAAGTTTGGTTTCTGTTTACGCCACCGTAGCGTAAGTATTTTCTCTTACTAAATGTGAGTCGATGCGTCGATAACAAAATTATCCGATTGCTTTTCCACGATCCACTTGACAATACCGTTAATAGGAGTCAACATCTCCCCCAACCACTAGAGTGGTCATCATAATATAGTTCCCATATTTCACTAATTATCTTCAAAACCTTTAACTTGAATTCTACATTTTCTTTAACCTTTTCAACCCGATCTAACATCTTCTCCAAAAATAGAAACCTTCCAAAAGGGAGAGTTTCCCAAAATGGAAAGTTTCCTAAATTGGTAAGTCTTCCTTAAAATGGGAAGTTTCCTAAAATAGAAACTTCATACTTACGTCCACTTTTCCGTAAATATCCCGATTACGATTCAAGTGACACTTTTCGACTCAAATGGGATTCGGTTTCTACCTCTTCGGCATTCTGCCAGTTCAACTGCATCACCGGAATCTTCGTCGGATTCCGATGTCTTGTCGGAATTTCGCCATAACCTCCCCGTTCCTCTGATCCACCAAGTTCCGACAAGCAAACCACACCAACAATACTGTAATTACACCGTGATCAAGAACACACACACAGGAGCTCTAGGTAACAGTAGTTACCTTCAAAATTGATCCGAGGCAGAAATACCCAAACCTCTGCCTCTGTCCAAACCCCCAACAACATAACTCAAAGAAAGAATTTATTTAATTCTCGCAATCTTTTGGTCCGAGATTTGAACCTGGCTCTGATACCATTGACACGCCCCGACCCAAGATTACCTCTCTAACCCTGGGTTAAGACGTGCGGGACCCAACACAAGAGAGATTTACTCGAAATCCCCCTTGAGCCAGGATAACCCTTTTCTTCATAACCCAACTCAAACCGTCCAAACGGTGCCGGAATAAACCTCAAACCGGAGGTTATCCTGTTTCCCACATTTGAATCTCAAATGTGCCAATTAAAGAACCTAAGGGTTCTAATAATATTTGTGACTGCACCTGAATCCTGGTCAGGCTGCCTACGTACCCTGTCTTTTCAGGGATCAAGCCACACGTAGCTCTTGTATAAGATTCACCCTAGCCGGGCAGAATCCCGCTTTTCTAATTATCGGTCGATTTATTAGTATGGATATCAAACATCTAACGCGTATCCGGAGTTTAACCTCTCCGCTAAGGTATCCACCGACCATCTATCTGTCGGGACTATCCCAAACAATCCACCATACAATTACACAATAGGATTTCACGGAAATCGTAAAAATATAGCAACATGCACACATAAATATATAATAAAACATAGTGGCAACCACGTAAATAAACCAAACCACGGCATCTAAGATATTTCCTCCTACTTGGCATCCCTGAAAATAACTATAATTACCAGGGGTACTTATGGAATTACCATCTCAATGGCATTCCTGTAATTAGCCCAAAACTGTCAGGGCAATAAGGACAATCTAGCCTTAATGGCAGTTTCGTAATTAATCTGAACTACCAGGGGCCCTTTGGGAAAAACAGCCTTAGTGGCAGCCCTGTAAATATACAAATTCGTCAGGGGTATTTCTGTCATTTTGGTCTCAGTGGCTGTTTTGTAAATAAACAGAACTACCAGGGGTATTTCCAGGATTTCCACCCAGTGGCACCCCTGTAATTACCCTAACCTGCCAAGGGCAGTTCTGTCACTTTGCCAACACAGTAAACTGGTAACAATTCAGATCTACCGCGGTAACTCTCTGAGAATTTACCCCTAACTATACCGGCCGGTCTACCGGCCGGATTCTCTCCTAAGTCAGGCCATCATTCTCCCACTACAACGAACATCACAAAATCTCAACCACTACACACTACCCTGCAACCTAACACACTCAAAAACATAGAAGAGAGGGGGTGGAGAGGCTACCCAGTCGATCTTGAAGGCTCGACGGTGGCTGTTCCACATCTCGGGGTTGGTTCTCCACTTCCTCTGCGTTGGGCTCCTCCATAGTTGCCTGCCTCCACCTTGGAACCCCTGTTGACTGGGGAAACAGCTTGGTGGAGGTCATCTGGTTTGGCTGGAGACAGGCGGCAAGGCTGGGCGGAGCTGAGAACGAGGCGAGCAGCGGCGACAACGAGGCAAGGCGGAGCCAATGGGAGGTTCGGTGAAGTTGGACGCGCGCTAACGAGGGCGCATCTGGGGCGGCTCCAGTCGACTGTCTCCCACAGTCGAAATGAGAGAGAAAGAGTGGGAGATCCAGGAGAGAGAGGGAGTGAAAACCGAGAGAAAATCCTCCCCCCCCGGTCAACACACCCATATATATATATATATAATCAAAAGTCAACGGCCCAGATTTGATCTCACAAATCCAACGGTCCAGATCTGCCAATGAATTGTTACCATGAATAGTAAAAAGATATTTTTTCCTATTTACTTTTACCGCACGGTAACAACACTTTATCCCTCATAACTTCCGCATACGAACTCCGATTAATTTATAGGACATACCCACGAGTTCGTATTAACGTCCTCCACATCTTTCCCGAAGAAAACTCCCTCAAATTCTCGACTTAACGCAAAGTCCCCTTTTTCTACGATAAAGTAACTTACCATTTGTTACTTCCGTAAATTCGATAAATTCGTAACTAACAACTCATAGCTCCGAAAAATCTTCCGGACATACCGGGGATCTCATAATAACATAATCTATCCCTCGGGACATTACTTCTATTTTTCCCCAAAACTGAGAATATCTCAATAATAATTCGGGGAAAATTAACAGTGCGGTTACCATTCCCCGTAACTCGCCTAATTCCGGTAAAAAATGTTAATTTCGGGACGGGGTGTTACAACTTGTGCTTGATGACTTGGGTTTTAACTCCCTAACTAAGAAGACTCTCTTACTTGGGAACTTCGGAGATTTGTTGGGGTAGGTAGGGATGACAATAATACCCAGAGGATAGGGGGACCCATTGGTATTCGAGCTTAACAGAGGGAGTTATACGGGTATAAACGGGTAACGAGTATGAGGATCCCCAATATTCAGATTCTTAAATAGGGTACGAGGTAGTTATGATATTTTTCTCCATCCCCACCCATTTAGGCTGGATAAATCATTATATATATTATATATTATATATATTTATAATATATATATAATTTATAAATAGATATTTATGTGAAAAAATTTTGTGATATTTATTCTGTATGATTCTCTTAATGAATATTTATAGAAACTTTATTTTTAAGAGACTTATATTTGTTTTTATCTTAATTTTATGTCATATATTTTTTAAAAAATAATAATAATTTAATTCACTATTGTTAACGGGGATCAAGGTGGGTATGAGAACGTAATTCTCAATGGGTACTGGGATCTCCATTATCTAATTACGAGGATGGAGACAGATACGATGATGAAAAACGTTAAAGGGTATGTGTATGATATTTTGATCTCCTGACCCTATCCTACCTTACCCATTGTCATCCATAGGGGTAGGTACTAATATGCCTACATTGCCAAGCATAAGTAACACTTTTTTATGTGGGCCACAAACCATAACGAGACCAGACTATGACATATATCACGAAGCCTGTCATACAAACTACACAACGATACCCGAAAGTTGCTGATACGATATCAGAAAGTCACATTGTCAGCCTCCCCAACATGCCCTCAAGGAACTCATTTTAGCCCTCTTGTCTCACATCAGAAATATGTAAAAGGGTGAAGTCTCATTCTTATGTAAAAAGAGACTCCATCATTCTTATTAGACATTCATTCATCACAACTCTTGTATTACTTTGAAGAGTATTAAGGCACCCAACATGATGCAGCGGAAAATAAAGGATAGAAAATTGAAATCCATCAATCTGTTTTTGATCTCGAATCCACGAGAGGTTCTGGAATCCAGCAGGAATTGAGATAAACTCAAAGGATTTTTTTATAAATCAAAGTTGACGAATACAACTGATAGAAGCTCCTTATATAAAAGCAAACAAACCCTAGAGCAACTAACAATGAAACCTAAAAGCCCATGAAATAAAATAAAATAAAGTTCAAAACAAATTAATTAAAATAAAACAAAATAATACAGATAAAACTCAAAAATAATTAAAACAGTCTTCTGGAAGCCCAACGAAATTAGATATTTGTAAATAATTTGTCACGATCAAACGGTTCTCTAATCTTTATTTTCCGTCAGAAAGCGACTCACATTCGTTTTGCATCAGTCTCCTCCACTTCAAAAGAACTCGACCTCGAGTTCATCTTGAATAAAGAAGAATAATTTGTAGAAAACAAACTCAATAATAAATCCAATAATTGATCATGTGGTTTAGAAGCCAGAGACTCTGTAAACTCTAAAGGCACAATCATGAATCCAACACCATAGAAGACAGGACCCACCCCGGGTTAAACCCTTTTAACCCGAAGTAAATCCTGCGGGGACCACCTCAAGGGAACTTCTTACCGAAACCCCCTTGAAATGGCCAACCCTTCCTACAAAACTAACTAAACCGGGTTAGTCAGAGCAGTCTACAGAGATGATTACCCCAAAGAATTTCGAGCAGCAACGGAATGATCGACTATGCCTCGACTCTCGTACGCGCTCGACCTCCTCTCAAGAACCCTGCATCACTGGGCATTTAAAAACGAAAGGCCCAGGGGAGAAACATTTAAAAACTGTTAGAGTGAGTGGACGAAAATCAAATATAAAAACTCCATTTCCTGTAATGCTCTCCCAAAAGTATATCAATTTAAAAATCATTTATGCATGCCCACAATTACTAAATTTCCGCATATGCATGATAAGATAAACCAGCAAGGAATATGGGAAGAGAAATGTTCACCCAACATAATAAGTCTGACCTCTCAGACTAGGGTCGGAGCTAAGAGCTCTAGTAGCGCCCTCACGCTACGCTATGCTAGCTAGATAAAATAATACGGTCAACCCTTATAATATCAACCTGACCTCTCAGGCTTGTCTGACCTCTCAGACCAGGGTCGGAGCTAAGAGCTCTAGAATATGTGATAACGGTCAACCCTTATAATATCAACCTGACCTCTCAGGCTTGTCTGACCTCTCAGACCAGGGTCGGAGCTAAGAGCTCTAGATAAAGTGGAAATGGTCAACCCTCATAGTGCACTACGTAGTTTGCCTGACCTCTCAGGCTAGGGTCGGAGCTAAGAGCTCTAGTAGCGCCCTCACGCTACTCTAACTAGCATATTTATTGGTCAACCCTTAAAATAAAAATTCATAACAAGACAATAATCAACTTCTCTTCCCAAAACAATTAATTAAAACAATTCCTTGTCATATATGCATAAAACCAATTTCCAACGAAGTCTCGGGTTCAAATCCATTCGAAGGACGGCCATCACCGTCTATAACCATTTTCGGGAGAAATAGAAAATTGTGTAATAATGTAAATACTTCACGTATAAGTGTCAATATCTCAAACCATAGTAAAAATCTTTAATCGAGGCTCCCGCTAAACTTTATCCATATAAAAACGTTCAAGAACCCGAGAAAGATATAATTCTCGAAAACCATCATAAAAACCATGCAATGTACTCAATAATTAAGGCATGCATTTATTTAAAATAATATGTCCACTCACAGTACTATTGCGACATTTCCGCTCGGAAAGCTCCTCGAGCGAAACCCTCGAACTACCCGCGTAGTCGAGCCCGTCTCACGTCCGACCAGAGACTGTACAACAAATCATCACATTAGTCATACCACAGTTGACTTGGTCTTTTCCTAGTTTGACCAGGAAATCCTATTTGACCACAAGTTGACCAAGTTCCTTTTTATGACACTTAAACCTTTTTGACTTACCTTTCTCGGTTATCGACTCTTAACTCAATTTACCGGAAGTCCGACTCAGCTTCCGAACTTTCGTTATCACTTTAACTTTACATTAGGGTGTCACATATTAAACAATAAATATAACCTCGAGTCGATATACCGATTTAACATTTTCTCATAAATTCCAGTTATCAATTTCCGATAACAATTTAACTCTTTACCCAATTAACCAAAAATTGTCACATTCATTGAGCTTCAGTTCTTAAACCATTTTTCTGAAAATGCCACTTTCCCAAAGTGAAAGCTTTCCTTTAATGGAAACTTTCCCAAAATGGAAAGTTTCCCAAATTAACAGGTTTCCAAACTTGGGAGGTTTCCCAAAATGGAAACTTCCTAATTACGTCCATTTCCTCCGTAAATGTCTCAACTTAGGAATTAACCGTACTTTTCGACTAAAAGCCTAACAAGGATTCGATTTCTACCTCTTCGGCTTTCTGCCGGAACCATTACGTTTCACCGAATTCCGGTAACGTGCGGGATTTTCGCCAGAGTTTCCCCCGTTTCCTTCGTCACCAAGTTATCGACCACACATGCACAAAACAACTCAATTTCAGTAACAGGGCACAACAACACACACAACAACACAACACAACCTGCAGGAGACAACAACCCAAACTCACCTTACAGTTGCCACCAGTCCCTATAACTCCCTCTACCAGCACCACTACAGCTCCGGCAGCACCTCCACCCTTGCTTGTCGTTGTCCCGAGCACAGAGGCTTCCCACTGCCCAGACTCACCAACTAGGGCCTCCTCTGCCTCAGTCCCTAGTCTCCAGCCTCTTCGGAACTCCTATCACCACCGGAACAACCCAGAACTCCTCGTCGGAGACGAGGACTCAGAAACCCAGCAAGCACAGTGAACACCGAAAAGGAAGAATTCGCTCAGGCTCAAATCGAACATTCAAAGACATGGAAAAGGAAGAGGAAGTGCAGAGGAGAAGAACCTTACCCTCCACGCGCCCTAACTCCGCCTGAAACGGCCGGAATCCGGCGAAGACCGCCGAGTGCAGAGGTGCTAGATCTCCTAGCACGGTGGTTGTCTAGGTGAGCCAAGGGTAGGGATGAGTAGGGGAGGAAGAGAGGAGAAGAGTGGAGCTGGTCCGCCGCCCTGGGGTGGCCGGAGTCGCCGGCGCCGGGCAAGCACAGTGGAGGAGGCGAGAGCTCGGGGGAAAACTCGGTTGACCGAGCCGAGACAGTTTTTTGACCGAGTCAAAAACTGTTCTCCTATTTATAGGAAAATCAACGGTTGAGATTCAATCTTGAAAGGATCCAACGGTTCAGATTGGAAGAAGGTAAAAAGTGAAATGGTTAAATGGTAAAAACTGATTTACCGGATTATAATTAAAAGTTACCGGAAACTTCAAAAATCCGTAGAAAACAAACCGAAGCTCTGAAAAATAATCCGAAAATACCGGGAGACTCGTGTCGACACGTACTACAACATCGAGTCGTCAATTCAGGTATTTGGAGTACTTTTAAAAAACTCGAAAATTAACTCGAGCGATAACTTATCGAATTACCGATCGCAATTAAAAATCCTCGGTAACTCGTGAATTTCTGGGAAAGGTAACTTTTATTAACTTCACAAGATTCGGGGTGTGACAATTCTCCCCACCTTATAAAAATTTCGTCCTCGAAATTTCTATACTCAAAGTCCAATACTGTGGGGGATAGTACCACTTAAAATAATAATATTGTTCTCCAATATCACTTCCTTCTGAGAACTCATTTGAAACGCCTCACGAATAGCATTGTCAAAACTCTAAACACATGCCCTTTACGCTCAACATAATAACTTCGACCAGTAACCAACCTCCTATCCCTTCTGGTTTAGCCAACTAAACACCACCCAATATTCTTACTAACCACAAGTGACGTCGTCACAATACTACTAATACTCGTCTGATCCAGTAACACCTCGCTTGTCGCGAGTAAAATTTTTTTTTTTTTCAAGAACACTCGTATTCTTTCGTTGAATTTAGATATCAACTCAACACATTCCCTCTGCAGGAAATGACTATCACGCCCGAGGAGTAGAGTCTGATGTCACTAATGGATTTAAATCCTCTGGTAACACAATACCACGTGGAGCCAAATCTACTGACAACAAGTCCACGAGAAAACCGTGATCACATTGTGTTACACAAACCATCACCTCATTTGAACCGGGCTCCCTGATTTGGTTTACGCTTTCTAGAAACTATTCTGTCCTGTTGTAGAGTAATTGTCTTCCCTTACTCTATCATTACTCAAACCATAGTACACCCAGGACACGAGTTGCCATGAATTTTAGCGTAAATCCAAAATCATAGCCTTTTAATCAGGGAGATACAAATCTCCAGACATCGAGATCCAACAATACTTACTCCTCGCATGAAGACAATGGTCAGACTACGTACTACTCACGTAACTATTCTGACACAAATCCTGACTTTTACTCACAAGCCAAACATAAAATCGCTTGCTCAATTATCACCTCGTGGAACTACCACGTACTTTACCACGGTAATACCTCACCGTACTACTCATAGGTGAGGTACCACTGACCTCCCCATCTCTTACTTTAACCTGGAATGACGCATAGTGCAGAACTTGCACTTCAACCATAACTGTGCGTCTATTAAACAATATCCGCATCACACTCTGGGATAAACTTACCATTAAATGACTCCCAGAGCCTTACCCGCTCAACAAGGTTAATCCATTCCCAAATGCCTCCATTACCACATCGTCCGGTAATAACCAGCAACTTGGACATTTAACCAGATCAGACATCTACATGAAATTTAGTGCCACTGGTGCACGCCCAAAGGAACATCTGATCAAAGCATCGGGAATTAATTTCACCAGACACAACCATGTTGATCACCGAGCATCCAGTTAACGAGGCACAAGATAACAAATACCATTACCGCACTGGGCACGTATACATCACAGAGTCAACTCGTACAACTAGACAGTTTCTAACAAAACTGTCCCCCAGGCGCTGCGGGTTTACCATCCACCGCAACCTCTATTCGGTAAGATTCAAAATTCTCAATCGCTTACCACTCTAGATCTTAAATCACAAGGTCCACTGCCACACGTTAACATCCTCTCAGATCATAACTTAATCTGAACGTAGCTTAATCACTCCACGGTTTCCGATGGAGTGTTGCACAACTTAGCAACATACTTTACTACTCTTGTAACAATTTGGTTTCCAAAACCTTGACTCGTAACACCTTTGAGTCATCAAAGAAACTCTTTCCTCAGTTTCACTGCATTTCATACTCGCCGAAATGTTGACAATTTCGCAAGTCATCTCCAATGATCTTTCTTGCTACCACTTTTACACTCGTGGCGCCAAGAATTGTCGTTAGGTCAATCATTCCTAACAAGTAGGGTCACTACTCAAATGACCAATGACCATAGCAATGCCTACAATAGTTTAATCCTCTCAGGATTTCTTTAAATTAACCTCAATAATTGATCTCCCAGATCTTAATCCTTATTCCCCATATCAAGATTGAGAATATTTCCTGTCACTGCAGTGAGTGTAACTTATGAACCCCAAACACGACTAAGTACACATTCGGTTACAATAATTGATTAGACCACAGCCAGTGAGTGCACAAATTCCCATGCCATCAAGCTCAGTTAATCGCCCTGGAGGAAACCAAGTGTCATAACAGACGACTTTGGTTGCAGGTTGAAGCTTGACCATCTACAACATTCTCACTCCTATTCAACGATTCAGTAAACCTTGCCTCACTGCTGTCCCTTCACCTTTTCCGTGCATTTATCTCAGAAAACATCCTTCCACCTACTAACGACATTAAACCATTTAATTGACGTTTTACACAGAAACTTCTAACCAAACGTCTTTAATCTCCGTTTTCAATAAATGGAACTCTCATGACACATTCTTAAGATGATGTCATCATCAGCCTTAGTCACTTACCTGATGTCATTTTTGACCACACACAGCTGTACACCATAATTATGCCTTACCAGCATGTGCTACCCAATTTCAGCTTACCACTTCCCAACAAAGAAGGGTACACGTGTTCCGGTGGGGTATACCCATGTACATCTTCAGCCGTCAAACAGTGCCGTTTGCACAACTACCGGTTCCTACACCACAATAATACCAAGTCCATCAAGGCTCGTATCACTATCTCCGGTACCCCAAGCACCCTTAGTCCGAGACCCGGTGGCTTGTTGCCACTTCCAACATGTTCCTTAAAATTCCGGAACCACTTAACTTTAATTACCACTAGTAACGCTTTCTCGATCAGAAAATCGAACTCTATCACAGCCAACCTGGAGACTCCTCCACAGGTGTACTAATTAGAATACCCTGACCATAGGTGGATAACTCACCTTATGGTTGACATGAGTCCCAAGATCTGGTGACACGATTAAATTCTTGCCTCCACGATAAATGGCCAAATGACCATTGTCACCTATAATTCAAATTACGCTTGGACTCACTAACGATTCGAATATTTCTAGTACCCCAAACATGGGTGGCTGGAGCTAAGAAGATCTAGTCGTAGCTGTCGACAACAATGTCAGCACCAAAGCTGACCCACGCCATTAGTTCTAGTGGCTGTCCCATAAAGCATCAAGTGATCAAAACAGCCTTTACTTCCTTAACATTCTTCAATAGTGTCACATCATGGACTCGTCACTAGAAAAAGTCCATTGATCACAAAATAACCCCACTCAACTTTCCATGAGTCATTCCACTTTCATATGTCCGTTGGTTTCTCTGAAACCACACTAACGACGAACCTCAACAAAATCGTGGCAATCGTCAAATCTTAATATTCATCCTCTCAGAATAATCGCGCTAGGCGACTTCAGCTCCTTTTTCCATCACAGGATGCAACATCTTCCAGTAACTCGTACGACTCTTTACTGCTAAGAGCCTCATAACACGAACACCCAAGCCTTGTCTTAGGCTTCTACAGCATCCCTGTCAACAACCATGACAGCCTTCCAGGTGTGAATTAACTGTTTCACCACCGAGTACTTACACATAATGCTCAAACGTTAAACAACGTGAGTTTACAGCTCGATCCCCAACTCAAATCTCATAAATCAATGGGGAATACAAAAACATAAATACGTAACGAGCTTACCTTGTTCCTTACAGGAACTCTCTATGAGGTCGCGCGTACGGAGGCATAGTCTTGAAGATTCGATCGTTTATAGGACCACTCGGTCCATATCTCAATCAGGAAGTACTAACTCATATCCTCAATAAACACTAAGCGTCCAAGCATAAAATGCCGATGGATCCGCCGCGGTCGGACCATCACTCTATAGACACTAAGTGATACCAAGTATATGAGGTAGTAACAGGAAATGATAACCTAATGCTCTGATACCATAGACAGGACCCACCCCGGGTTAAACCCTTTTAACCCGAAGTAAATCCTGCGGGGACCACCTCAAGGGAACTTCTTACCGAAACCCCCTTGAAATGGCCAACCCTTCCTACAAAACTAACTAAACCGGGTTAGTCAGAGCAGTCTACAGAGATGATTACCCCAAAGAATTTCGAGCAGCAACGGAATGATCGACTATGCCTCGACTCTCGTACGCGCTCGACCTCCTCTCAAGAACCCTGCATCACTGGGCATTTAAAAACGAAAGGCCCAGGGGAGAAACATTTAAAAACTGTTAGAGTGAGTGGACGAAAATCAAATATAAAAACTCCATTTCCTGTAATGCTCTCCCAAAAGTATATCAATTTAAAAATCATTTATGCATGCCCACAATTACTAAATTTCCGCATATGCATGATAAGATAAACCAGCAAGGAATATGGGAAGAGAAATGTTCACCCAACATAATAAGTCTGACCTCTCAGACTAGGGTCGGAGCTAAGAGCTCTAGTAGCGCCCTCACGCTACGCTATGCTAGCTAGATAAAATAATACGGTCAACCCTTATAATATCAACCTGACCTCTCAGGCTTGTCTGACCTCTCAGACCAGGGTCGGAGCTAAGAGCTCTAGAATATGTGATAACGGTCAACCCTTATAATATCAACCTGACCTCTCAGGCTTGTCTGACCTCTCAGACCAGGGTCGGAGCTAAGAGCTCTAGATAAAGTGGAAATGGTCAACCCTCATAGTGCACTACGTAGTTTGCCTGACCTCTCAGGCTAGGGTCGGAGCTAAGAGCTCTAGTAGCGCCCTCACGCTACTCTAACTAGCATATTTATTGGTCAACCCTTAAAATAAAAATTCATAACAAGACAATAATCAACTTCTCTTCCCAAAACAATTAATTAAAACAATTCCTTGTCATATATGCATAAAACCAATTTCCAACGAAGTCTCGGGTTCAAATCCATTCGAAGGACGGCCATCACCGTCTATAACCATTTTCGGGAGAAATAGAAAATTGTGTAATAATGTAAATACTTCACGTATAAGTGTCAATATCTCAAACCATAGTAAAAATCTTTAATCGAGGCTCCCGCTAAACTTTATCCATATAAAAACGTTCAAGAACCCGAGAAAGATATAATTCTCGAAAACCATCATAAAAACCATGCAATGTACTCAATAATTAAGGCATGCATTTATTTAAAATAATATGTCCACTCACAGTACTATTGCGACATTTCCGCTCGGAAAGCTCCTCGAGCGAAACCCTCGAACTACCCGCGTAGTCGAGCCCGTCTCACGTCCGACCAGAGACTGTACAACAAATCATCACATTAGTCATACCACAGTTGACTTGGTCTTTTCCTAGTTTGACCAGGAAATCCTATTTGACCACAAGTTGACCAAGTTCCTTTTTATGACACTTAAACCTTTTTGACTTACCTTTCTCGGTTATCGACTCTTAACTCAATTTACCGGAAGTCCGACTCAGCTTCCGAACTTTCGTTATCACTTTAACTTTACATTAGGGTGTCACATATTAAACAATAAATATAACCTCGAGTCGATATACCGATTTAACATTTTCTCATAAATTCCAGTTATCAATTTCCGATAACAATTTAACTCTTTACCCAATTAACCAAAAATTGTCACATTCATTGAGCTTCAGTTCTTAAACCATTTTTCTGAAAATGCCACTTTCCCAAAGTGAAAGCTTTCCTTTAATGGAAACTTTCCCAAAATGGAAAGTTTCCCAAATTAACAGGTTTCCAAACTTGGGAGGTTTCCCAAAATGGAAACTTCCTAATTACGTCCATTTCCTCCGTAAATGTCTCAACTTAGGAATTAACCGTACTTTTCGACTAAAAGCCTAACAAGGATTCGATTTCTACCTCTTCGGCTTTCTGCCGGAACCATTACGTTTCACCGAATTCCGGTAACGTGCGGGATTTTCGCCAGAGTTTCCCCCGTTTCCTTCGTCACCAAGTTATCGACCACACATGCACAAAACAACTCAATTTCAGTAACAGGGCACAACAACACACACAACAACACAACACAACCTGCAGGAGACAACAACCCAAACTCACCTTACAGTTGCCACCAGTCCCTATAACTCCCTCTACCAGCACCACTACAGCTCCGGCAGCACCTCCACCCTTGCTTGTCGTTGTCCCGAGCACAGAGGCTTCCCACTGCCCAGACTCACCAACTAGGGCCTCCTCTGCCTCAGTCCCTAGTCTCCAGCCTCTTCGGAACTCCTATCACCACCGGAACAACCCAGAACTCCTCGTCGGAGACGAGGACTCAGAAACCCAGCAAGCACAGTGAACACCGAAAAGGAAGAATTCGCTCAGGCTCAAATCGAACATTCAAAGACATGGAAAAGGAAGAGGAAGTGCAGAGGAGAAGAACCTTACCCTCCACGCGCCCTAACTCCGCCTGAAACGGCCGGAATCCGGCGAAGACCGCCGAGTGCAGAGGTGCTAGATCTCCTAGCACGGTGGTTGTCTAGGTGAGCCAAGGGTAGGGATGAGTAGGGGAGGAAGAGAGGAGAAGAGTGGAGCTGGTCCGCCGCCCTGGGGTGGCCGGAGTCGCCGGCGCCGGGCAAGCACAGTGGAGGAGGCGAGAGCTCGGGGGAAAACTCGGTTGACCGAGCCGAGACAGTTTTTTGACCGAGTCAAAAACTGTTCTCCTATTTATAGGAAAATCAACGGTTGAGATTCAATCTTGAAAGGATCCAACGGTTCAGATTGGAAGAAGGTAAAAAGTGAAATGGTTAAATGGTAAAAACTGATTTACCGGATTATAATTAAAAGTTACCGGAAACTTCAAAAATCCGTAGAAAACAAACCGAAGCTCTGAAAAATAATCCGAAAATACCGGGAGACTCGTGTCGACACGTACTACAACATCGAGTCGTCAATTCAGGTATTTGGAGTACTTTTAAAAAACTCGAAAATTAACTCGAGCGATAACTTATCGAATTACCGATCGCAATTAAAAATCCTCGGTAACTCGTGAATTTCTGGGAAAGGTAACTTTTATTAACTTCACAAGATTCGGGGTGTGACAATAGATGAGTTTGTCCAATGCAACTTGAGAGAAGTCTTCTTGATTCCCAAAATTGTCTTCTTGAATGGTCATTGGTTCTGATTCTGGTTCTGAAAAAGTCATATGATGTGAGGTTTCTTCAATACTGACAACCAAATCAACATGAGAAAATTCTTCTTTAATCTGCAAAGTGATTTCTTCAACATTCATTTCACACACTTCAGGCTTTGCAGGCTTGATTGTAATCTTGTTCGACTCCTTCTTGAGTAAATATGTCTCATCTTTGCAATAACAACCGTTGACGCTTTCATGTCATGGTTTTCCAAAAAATACATCACTATCATCCATATCAATCACATGACAAAATAACCTCATCGTTATAAAATTCTCCTATAGAGATGGGAACTTTACAAACCTCTGTCACAAGTGCACGATCATCAATCCAAAATGGATTGCTCAACTTCATTGTCAGTAATTGACGGGAATGAACAACCTTGCTGGCAACAAAATTTTCATGTAGATCACTATCAATTAATGTTGACCCTACCTTGTTGTTGTTGTAACACGTTGTTCTGAAATCATTGAAATATGGTAAGGTAAATATCCAACGTTTCATGCTAGCTTCCTTCTTTTCTTCTTCTTCTTCTTCCTCTTTTTTTCTTCCTTTCTTCTTCTCCTCCTTTCTTCTTCTTCTTCTTCTTCTTCTTCGTCTTCTTTCTTTCTCCTTTCTTCTGATTTTTTTGGTCAAGCGGGTCGGGTCAGTTTGATGGTTACCGGGTTGGGTCAGGTCGATGGTTACCGGGTCGGGTCAATGGTTACCGGGTCAGGTCAATAGTTAACGGGTCGGGTCGGTTTGGGATGTAGGGTCGGTTTTCCAGGCCAGGTTGCGATACCGGGTCGAGTTTTTTTGCAGAAAAACCTAGAAAACTGGGTTTTCTCGAGAGGACGTCGAATGACGCAGAGTAGTGGCCGGTGGCGGAGCCCAGGAGGGGCAACCTTGGGCTGTGGAGGCGTCTGGTTGGGTGGCGACGCAGATGCAGGGTCTCGGTGACGACGTCAGGGTGGAGTGGTCGTGCGGGATTTTGCAGGAGATGGAGCCGAGGCTGTTATTCTTCGGTTGGGGGAGGCGCCGGGTTGGGGTGGCGCTGTCACCGGATCGGAGAAGAGCAGCAGAAAGGATGAAGGACGCCTTCGTTAGCCGGGTCGGGTCAGCGGCGCTGTGTGCTTTTTTATACTATTTTTTTGCTTCTGAATCGATGGATAGATCACTCACCAGAATCCACCAAACTCTGATTACCAATTGATGCAGCGGAAAATAAATGGATAAGAAATTGGAATCCACCAATCTGTTTTTGATCTCGTATCCACGAGAGGTTCTGGAATCCACCAGGAATTGAGATAAACTTAAAAGGTTTTTTATAAATCAAAGTTGAAGAATACAACTGATAGAGGCTCCTTATATAGAAGCAAACAAACCCTAGGGCAACTAACAATGAAACCTAAAAGCCCATGGAATAAAATAAAATAAAGTTCAAAACTAATTAATTAAAATAAAACAAAATAATACAAATAAAACTCAAAAATAATTAAAACAGTCTTCTGGAAGCCCAACGAACTTAGATATTCGTAAATAATTTGTCACGATCAAACGGTTCTCCAATCTTTATTTTTCGTCGGAAAGCGATCTCCCTTCGTTCTATATCACAATACTGGTGCATGTTAAGTGAACTTAGTCTTACCCTTCAAATGTTAGGTGAACCACTATAGATCTTGTGTTTGTTGTCTCCATATCTCCATTAAACACACGTATCATACCCATAACAAACCGTATTAACAAGAGACACTTGGATAAGAAAGATCTATGTACAGGTGGTGACTTGTGACATCGTAATGTCATAACTCATAAGAAGTTTTGAGAAAGATTTGAAGTTTCAATGTCCATGTTAAACCGAAACTTCAGTCATCCGCCACTGCTAATAAGCTGAAATTAACAAACTGGGTTCGATATATAGAAATGGTTCCTAACATCATAACCCTAACAATTAACAGCAACTATCAACTAATAAATTGTCAACTGTTCTTTAACTCATCATATGATTTCCAGAATATATATTGATGCAGATGCATCATAGATACCCCTTACCAAATCAACATAGAAAGTGAAGACACATTACAAGTGCAACTGTGCAACTAAAATATAGTTCCGGCTTAATGCTGCAAGGAAGAGTTCGCCGATTGACAACCAATCACCATTCAATACTGGCCTTGTCAACACAAACTAGACGGTTGTTTGAAGAGTTCGCCGATACGGCTATGATCGAACGATAAACGCATCTGAACAACCGTCTTCAAACATATCCACCCATGGACAAATAGACATAGACCGAATTTTTCAGTCCGTAACCATATCAAGAAAGGAAATAGGTGTTTTCCTTTAAGATTCAACATCGATGAGTCCAAGAAACCAGACCACAACATTGCCCCTATAATACATAATTTAGAACACAGCTACAAAAAAATCTTATTCACCTCTACCACAATGTTTTCCGGTTGCTCTAACTTCAGCACTCTTACAGATTCAAATACAAGTTGATATATGTTTCTTTTTCTAAAACTATAAAGCTGAATATTGGAATGAAGTACACGTGCCAACAGACCTAAGTGATAAGGTTGATGTTGACATATAATTCCATATCAAAAAAATGAGACATTGTTTGTGAGCTTATAAGGGTTTATGATACTCTTCATTGACACCAAACGGTGTGTGAGACGTTTTTCCTTGGTTACAATGGGACGTTTCAAAAACGCTGATCATGGCAGAAGGAAATTCTTGTGATCCTGCTTGTCCCATCAAATATCATCCTTTCATGGATTATCGACAAGGATAAGGGTGTATAAAAAGTCCCGGCCAATTGAATTTAGTGTAGCATATGAAGAATGTAAAGGACAAAGAAACTATATCCACAACCAGAAGCTGAGATTTGAGGAGTCCAAAACTGTGACGCGTCCCTTTCGAAAAGAACGTTTTTGTTCATAAATCCATTGACTTTTCCAATTTCGTATTGAAAAACAAGAGAGGCATGAAAATGAACAATGAATGAGATTAAGAGAAGAAAAACCATCCATCATTTCTGCAAGTATTAGATAAGAGAATAACCCAACATCTAAATGATGCAGAAATAATCACCACAGTACAAAATGAGTAAAGGTTACCAACAAGTCATCCAGCATGAACCTCGCAGAGAATACAATCAACAATTAAGAACCCGAAAACAAGCAGCAGGCCACAGAAATCTATATACCAAACTAATGTGGCAGCTTTGAGTTTAACACAAACATACCCAATTCTCATTTCTGATCATTAGGGCATTCCCTAGCCAAATGCCCTTCCTCTCCACAATTATAACAACCTCCACCACCACGCCCCCGGCCGCCACCGTAGCCTCTACCTCTCCCTCCACCTCCACCTCGACCACGGCCGCCAAATCTCCCACCTCCACCACCGCCCTCGTAACAATCCCTCGCCAAATGCCCAACTTCACCGCAATTGTAGCACTCTCCGTCACCGCCACGACCACCGTCACCGTAACCTCCACGACCGCCATAGCCATCACCCCTCCCGCCTATCCTGACGACACTATATTCCTCTGGGCCTCCGCCAGACCTCCCGTAACCACCGCGGCGTCCGCCTCTCCCGCCTCCGCGGCCACGTCCTCCTCGGTCGTATCCGGGGCGGCGGGATCGGGTGAGGTTGACGACGTCGACGGCTTTGGTGCGGCCGTCTTCATTGAACTCGACGACGAACTCGACGGTCTGGCCCTCCGAGAGGGTGCGGAAGCCGTCGGAGTGGATCGAGGTCTGGTGGACGAAGAGATCCTCGCCGCCGTCCTCCGGGGATATGAAGCCGAAGCCTTTCTGGGCGCTGAACCACTTGACCGTGCCGGTGGATCTCGCGGTCTCGGCGGCCATGGAGAAAGATCTTGAAGATTATGTGTGAGGCGTAATCTTGGAAATTCAATTACAACTGGCGCGGACAAACGGTCGTCCTGTAACTGAAACAGAGTAGTCAGAGGCTCAGTTCAGTTCTGTTTTTCATGGGTGGAAGGAAGTTAGTTGGGTGCGGGACCCGCCGTTGGATTGGAAGGTTGGGTTTTATCCGATTATCCATTCCTAGGCTTCAGGACACGTCAGCGCGCCATTTTTTTTATTATTTTGGGTCAGCTCGCCGTTGACGCGTTACTTCACGTTCATTGACAAAAGCCCAAACTCGGTCCATTCGAATAGGCCTTTTGTACCGTTCTTCCGAATCTCGTGAGCACCATAATTGCGTACCTCGTAGCGTTTTCTTGTGTTGCGATCTGTTGTTTTGATTGGTATGCACGGATTGTAGAGTTTGAGGCTTTATTTCGCGACTCTGCATGTTCCTAATCAGATGTCTTATCGTTAACACCATGACCTTTTATCTTAAGTAAGAGACTCAACCCTTGATCTCGCTTCTTCTTTTAATATCCAAACTAAATAAGACTTGGCTAGAGTTCAAACTTCACTTGTTCCAAAGTTTAACTGTACTGGTAAAAGAGGATAGAATCATGATCAAAAGTATGTCATTGTATGCTTTTCTTTAGATTAATATATAACAAAAAAAAGCATCGTCTTCTTCTTTAAACACTTCTCTAATTTAGGATATAATGTAAGAAGTTGTTATATTTTATGCACCTCGATCAAATCCATTTACATTCCATATTAGGTAAGTAAATATGTCATGAATTAATATATTTTGAGAGAATGACTAACTACTACCCTAAAGAGTATCATAATACATAAATCCTATCTTTCAGGAGATTTAAACAAATAAGGACAGGAATTCAAGTAACAGCTCTTTAGTTATAAGTAGCAGACAATAGTAGTATGTTTTATAAGCAGCAGCACAACTGTAACAATAGCAACTTCTTAATAATCAGCAACAATAGTAGAGCCTTCTAGTAGACATTAGAAGAGTCTTTGGGTTGGAAGCAATAGCAGAGCCTTTCAGTCCGAAGTAGGAGAAGGCAGTACCAAAATTGGAGGATAAGTAGTAGCAGAATTACATGATAAATCTTCAAGCAACAGTAACAGAAGTAAAGAACTACAATAGAAGAAGTGGAGAATGCAGTAGGAAAACTGGAGGATAATAGATAATAGAAGAGTTAACCTTCATTGTCTTAATCTTCAAGCAGTAACATAACTAGAGGATTGAGGAAGCATACATGTCATTATCGGAATCAGTAGTTTGGCCGACGAAAGATTTTCGTCGGCCTGTTAGCCAAATTCGTCGGCTAAGATGTTGTGGGCAAAGACTCGTCAGCTATGACTTTAGCTGAAGAAATAAAAAAGGTCGTCGACTATAGTTTCACACTTAGCCGACGACTTATTTTTCAATTTTTCGTCGGCTAAAGTAAGACCAAAGCCGACGAAATAAATTGTCGTCGGCCTCAACCTAAGACTTTGGCCGACGAAATAGACTATAAATCGTCAGCTAAATATTTAAAAAAATAAAAATTAAAATAATACAGTCGACGAAATATAGTACATTTCGTCGGCTAAAATACTACTATTGCCGACGAATTAAGCCATATGTCGTCGGCTAAACTTTGAAAAATAAAATAAAATACTATAGCCGATGAATTATGGTAAATTTCGTCGACTATAGTACTTTTTATACTAAAAAACCACAAAATTTCTAAATTACCATCCAAGCAAGCTGCAAATTACACAAACAATTTCATATAACCAACAACGTACACAATCAAAAGTAGTCTAAACGTTTTGCATTAAATTATTAATTTATAAATTGTTCATAAACCCATAAAACTAAATAAAATCTATATCCGCGCCAGGAGGAGGTTGCGGCGGCTAAGGTAGGGGAATAGGCGTAGGCATGGGCGGAGACGGAAGTCCCTAAAACTGGGCAGCTGAAAAACCTTACAAGTATTGGAACATTTGCTGCTGCTGTGCCTGGTTGGTGGCATATACTGCCGCATTATACTCTTGTAAAACTGCTTGGTGTTCCCATAGCATCTGAACTTCCGCCTCAAGCTGAGTCATTCTGCTGCTGGTCGAGGCTGCATTTTTTTTAAAATCTGGGAGTGGTCTTCAGTACCTCCTCGCCCTTCTTTCCTAGACCCCGGTAGTAGAAGTTATTTTCTCGCGGTGGGAATGTTGTGCCCATGATCCTCGCCCCAACCCTGAGATCCAAAGTGTCGATCCGAGACATGGCTTCGGACATGTCTTCCTCTTGCGTGTATGGCCATGTCTCTCTCACTATAACAGTCATCACCTCGTCACTAGCCTGCCTCACCCTTGTCTAATTGGATAAGAAAAAAATAATTAATTAACATTTTGAAATATATATATATATATATATATATATATAATTTTAAAAATTTAAAAACGTAAAACGACTTACAATATCCTCCTGGACTCAGGATATGTCTTCTCGTATGTATAGACGTACCGGTTGACTTATGGATGTTCTCTGGCCGCCTCATCCATCAACGATGCAAACGTTCCAGAACCGGTATGATGGTTCCTTGTGTTGCGTTGCCAGTTCTGAGCGTTCGCCCAGGAAACGGCCTACAAAGAAAAAAAATTAGTAAAATATTTTAAAACGTACTAATTAATAACAATATAAGAAATTATTATTATTAATTACCTGTTTATGAGGGTTGTTGAATTCTGATATCAGAAGCCAACGCCACTCGTATTCCCTGAACTGGAACTCAAAGGGGGTACCAGAACATTCGTTCCCATGCGTAATCCAGTTGGTCCGTAACTCGTTCATCCACTCCTTGTACCTATAGATACCACAAAAAAATTATAAATATTATTAATTACACATATAATTTTGTTTTTCATTAACTTTCCAACGCACATTCCCCCATGCACAACGTCCACCCAAGTGTTCCTCAAGTGCTGGGGAACGTCAAACCACACCTGCATTAAAACGTTTATTAGTTTAGTTTTTCATAAATCCACAATGTAATACATAATATTAATTGTGAATTTTTTATACTTACCGACACTTCCTGTGGGACCTCGCCCCAGTCTGACCACAACATAGAGACTCTATCCCTAATGACCGCTCCCACGCGGCCAGAGTACATCCTCGTCTTCCCGCCCGATACTACGTTCCCATCCCCGTTAGTATCGATGACGATCCTTCCCGAGGTACTCACGGTCTTCTTGAGAGCTTTCCCTGTGACGGGGTCTCTCTTCTTCCTTGTCGGCTTGGCTCTGACGGTGCCTATCATAAATTGATTATTAATATATTATTCTTATTATGACATTATAAGAAAACAAATAATTTATATTTCATTACCTGAGGGGGTTGGGGCGGACGCGACGGATTCTGACTCTGTTGCCGATGATGATACCCTCGCATAAATTAAATCCGTACCAAAAGGCACGAACATGTACGCTGCTGATGGGGTCACCTGCTGGGGCAGTGGATAAATCGGCGCCCCTGAGTCTTCGACTGCCGGTAATGTCGGTATCAACCGCGGAAGGTAGAGAAGAGGCGGCGACATCTGTACCCTAGAAGACCCACCCTCCAAAAGAGCAGGGCTCAAAGTCGGTGCCCTGTGTATCTCAGGCATACGTGGTGCAGACACCTCCGCCTGAGTCGGAGGCCACAACTGCCTCGAGGAGTGAGGGACGCTCAACTGCCTCGAGAAGCGAGGGGCGTCAGGCTGCTTGGAGGAATGTGTGGCCCCCGGCTGTCTAGTGGAATGTGTGGTCCCCGACTGTCGGGAGGAATGAGTGGCGCCTAGCTGCCTCTGCGTCGACTTCAGAAGGGACGCACGTCGGGCTGTCATTGGGCCCTGAAACGACGCTTGAGGGTTGCTAGACGTTCCCTCAGACGATTCAGAACTTTGGCCCTTTGAATCCTTAGTTTTACTACACAAGTCTTTCATCCTGTTTATTAAATTATTAGAATTTTTAATTTGTACAATTAATATTTTAATACAAAAATATACCAAATTATCAAAAATTAACAATATTATCACAAATATATTAAATATACCAAATTAATAACAATTAATATTTTAATGCACAAATATACCAAATTATCAAAAATTAACAACTTTATCACAAATATATTAAATATACCAATTAATATTTTAATATACCAAATTTATTAAATATACCAAATTATTACAATTAATATTTTAATACACAAGTATACCAAATTATCAAAAATGAACACATTATCACAAATATATTAAATATACCAATTAATATTTTAATATACCAAATTTATTAAATATACCAAAATATTACAATTAATATTTTTATACACAAATATACCAAATTTATTTAATTTACCAAATTATATTAAATATTTCAACAACATTATCACAAATATATTAAATATACTAATTAATATTTTAATATACCAAATTTATTAAATATTCACAATTTATCAAATATACCAAATTAACAAAAATTTCAATTCAATATATACATCAATAAAATCATATAATTAAATATATACATCAATAATTAAAAAAATTATATAATTCAATATATACATCGAATCACATACCTTAATTTCTTGAAAAATTCGAAAGAGAGAGGAGGGCAGTGGGAGGCGGAGAGGGCAGTGAGAGGCTCGGAGGGTAGTGGGAGGCGGAGGAGCGGAGTGGAGGCCGAGAGGAAAGAGGAAAAGAATGAGAAAATGTTAGGGTTTCTGTCGCTGGGTTTTGATATATTGGAAGAAGTATAGCCGACGACATAAAAAATTCGTCGGCTATTTACAATACTATAGCCGACGAATTTACTAATATTTCGTCGACTATAGTACTTTTTATACTAATTTATTAAATTTATGTCCAATTTATATGTTTAATCTTGTGAAACGAAAATCCGACCGTCAGATATCATCATTATGTTGAAACATGTGTGTGGGTAAATTTTCAGCTTGATCCGACAAGGTTAAGGACTCGATCCGGACAATCAATCCCGTAAGTCAAACCCCTAAACGCAAAGAACGGTAATTTGACCATCTAAATTACGTATTCTGCCTGGACCTTCAACTACAAATAGTTTCAAATCGATAAGACGCAACTAGTGGTATAAAAATTACAAGAAAAATAACCATCGGAGATATGGCTACCTCTAGGGAGAAAGAATGAAAAAATGCATTGACCGCAACTATTGGCACCGAAACTTTATCAAAATTATGTGATTTGTCAACCGTAGACATATTTCATCGTTCCAGTCATATCTTATTTCACGACTTTTTTTCGTTTGAAGCTTCTACGTATAGTTTGTTTTTGAAACGGAACATGTAACACTTGGTAAATTAGTTATACAACATTAGTAGACATGTTGTGATTGTGATGATCAATCTTGTGAAACGAAAATCCAACCGTCAGATATCATCATTATATTGAAACATGTGTGTGGGTAAATTTTCAGCTTGATTCGACAACGTTAAGGACTCGATCCGGACGGTCAATCCCATTAGTTAAACCCCTAAATAAAAAAAAACGGTAATTTGACCGTCTAAATTACGTATTCTGCCCGTAACTTCAACTACAAATAGTTTCAAATTGATGAGACGCAACCAGTGGTATAAATTATTATTTTATTTATTAACTTTAGCCGAAGAAAAATTAGGGTATTCGTCGGCTATAGTATAGGGTTTATGGTTTATGGTTTAGCCGACAAAATATTAGGGTATTCGTCGGCTAAGATAGTTTTAGCCGACGAAATGCCAATTATTTCGTCGGCCAAGATAGTTTTAGCCGACAAAAAATGATATAATTCGTCGGCTAAAACTATCTTGGCCGACGAAATACGCCATATTTCGTCGGCTAAAAATGAAAAATATATAAAAAACAGGTTGTTTAATGTAAACATACCAATTTCCTTTTCATATAACACCAAAATTAAACTAAATTATGAATTCAACGGTTTGTAGCATATAAAACACACATCAATTTGTATAACAAATTCAAACTAAGAAGACTCGTAATCAGAATCATCCGATGAGTCTTCTTCGGTGTCAGAATTAATTTCTGGCAATCTATGCATTTCTTCATCACAAGAGTCGTCGTCTGTTTCTTGATTTGGATCCACATCAATAAGCCTTGCGTCTAAATCACGAATTTAAACCGAACGACCCGCTTTAAAATTATTAAGACGAATTGTAGAGGAGTCAGGAATATCTATTGCACTGGGCTCTTGATACGTAACATCTTCTTTCTCGTCTTCGATCTCTCCAAGTATTGTAAATATGAATAATTATGCAATGAATGAGTCATGAACAAAAATAAAGAATTACATACTCATCCGCCAAAATAGTTTGCGAACTCCTTGTTGTGGTAGTCGAGATCACCTTGAATGTCTGGACAGTATAAATGGATGTCATTCCAGTATTCAACTTCTAGACAATTAATCAATATCCACCAATAGGCTATGACTAGCTCATGTGGTTGCAACTTGCAGGAGTCTAGCAAAATTTCATAAACTTCAATATCATTAGAGACTATGGAAAGGTTGAACTTCGGTACATCTACCGGTATGGTTTGTGGAGTTTCCTTCAACGCTCCTAAATACAACTTCATGTAGGTGACGCACTCGTGCGCAATATATGCTGCAGCTATACATCCTTCAGGTACAAATTTATTTGCCACATAAGCTTTGTAGTCTCCAAGTTGTCTATATATAAATAAATTGTTGTAATATGTTATGATTATATATTGAACATGTACAATAAAAAATTTAGGTGTAAAAAACATACCTTTCCATGGGATACATCCAAATATAGTGTACTGGACCGCTAAGAAACAATTGCTCGGGAAGATGGATCATCAGATGTGGCATGATGTCAAAAAAATTTGGAGAAAATATCCTCTCAAATTTACACATGATATAAATAATGTCCTGTTGCATTTCCCGGAGGTCAGATTTTGTCACTTCCCGTGTGCTTAACTTCTAGAAGAATCTTGACAATGATACTAACGGCTCCACCACCTGACGGGGAATGAATGGTTGAATGAAAATAGGGAAGAGGCGTTGTAGCAGAATATGACAGTCATGACTCTTTAACCTGTACATTTTATTGTCCCGAATGTTTACACACCGGGCTATATTTCCTGCGTAGCCTGAAGGATACTTCACAGAACTCATCCACCTGAAAATTACGTTCTTCTGGTCAGGCTTCACGGTGTAAGGAGCTTGAAGCATTTTTTTCTTCCCTTCTTTCAACCACAAATGTCTTCATAACTCCATTTTTTAAGATCAATATGTGTCTTCAGACCGTCTTTCGTCTTTCCCTCCAAGTTCAGCATTGTTCCCACCACACTGTCGCACACATTCTTTTCTATGTGCATCACATCTAGGTAGTGTCTGATCAACAACTTACTCCAGTATGTGAGTTCCCAGAATATGCTCTTATGTGTCCAAAATTTATACATGTCGGGTTTGTCAGGTTTTGCCGGCCGCCACAATATTGGGATGATTGCTGAGCTGCCCAAAATCATACTCAATAATCACTGCTAAAATTTCTTCCCCCGTCCATCTTCTAGGAGGCACACCGTTTTTTACAGTCTCATCAAATGTCTTGTCATAGAACCGTCATTCGTGATCATACGAAAGGAGAGTACGGTGACTCAATCTGCATATCTTGCTGCAATGATTACTGCTCCCCTCATCGCTAAGGCACTCTGTACAAGCCATGTATCCCCTAACAACGTTGCCAGACAACATCTCACTGGCAGAAAAATCACTAATGGTACCAACAACCATGACATGCATCTGGAACATCTAGTGCATGTATCTGTCATAAGTGGGATGACCAACGTCCCAAAAAAGCTTAAGGTCTTCAATCAAGGGTCTCAAATACACATCGAGACACTTCCCTAGATAACCGGGTTCTGGAATCAACAAACTCAACATATTGTATTCCTTCTTCATGCACATCCATGGAGGAAGGTTGTATGGTACCAAAATCACTGGTCATACACTGTATTGAAGACTCATGTTGTCAAAAGGATTGAACCCGTCAGATGAGAGCCCGAACCTCACATTTCGGACATTTGATGCAAAATGAGGAAACTCGCGGTCTATATGCTTCAAAGCCTCCCCGTCAGCAGGGTGTATAAGGGTATCTTCGCCATGCAATTCCCTATCAGCGTGTCATCTCATAGCTTTGGCCGTTTGTGACATGTACAACCGTTTCAGCCTATCCCTCAACGGGAAATACCGAAGTACCTTCACAGGTTTCCTATTGCCTGCAGGAGTCAGCTTATACCTGTCACTCTGACATACTGGACATGCGTCAAGGTCACCAAAGTCATTCCCTTCTGGATCTTTACCCCAGAAGAGAACACAGTCGTATCTGCATGCATGGATCTTGATGTAGGAAAACCCAAGATCTTTCAGGATACATCAGACCTTATGATGAGTGGTAGGAAGATAATGACTGTGGGACAGCATCGAAGCAGTGTACTGTAGATAGTCATCGACAGCCTTCACAGTCGATTTTGTCTCAACTTTAATCTTTATTACGTCCATCACACTTTCAAGAACCGTCTTCTGACAACCGGGGTACACAGGGGTCTGTTGGAAAGCAAGTAGTTTGTTGTACCTGTCAATACCAGCAATGTTGACAACTCTAGGGAAGGGCTGCACTGGCTCAGATATATACGTTCCTTCAGAGCATACACCGCTCGCATAAGGAAACATATCGTTGATGAAGACCGTTGTTGGATCGTTAGATGTACTGCCCGTCTCTGAAAATTGCTCATGATCATGCGGACTCCCTAATGATGTTTCACCGTGATATATCCAATATGTGTACTTCTCCCAAAACTCATTACTCTTAAGGTGTTGTCAAACCTTATCAATTGCAAATCGATGTATATCGCTGTGACACTGACATTTAGTGCACGGGTAATCGAAAATTGTATTCCCTTTAGCATTATCCATCACATATTCAATAAAACTAATAACTACTTTATCATATATTTTGTCCCATTTTGGAAGCGAAATTCAACTCTTATCTATATCCTGAAAATATAACATAATATATATATGTATAAACTCTAATTAATTAATTAAAATTTTAAATCATTTAGTATTCTATCTACATGTAACGTACAATTAATTAATAACAAATTAATAATTAACACACACACATATATATGCATGCATATATACTAATTACTAATTATATAACAATATTATATATATATATCAATTAACATCAATCATAATCAAAATATTACTTAATTCATACTATATATATGCATGAACACAATATTATAATTAATATATATATATATATACACTACTTATTAATATATATATATATATATATATATTATCAAATTAAAATCGATCAACTCAATCACACTCAAAATCTAATAATTCAACTCAAATTAAACTCTTAAATCAACCCAAAAACAAGATATATACACATATACGTACCTATATATAGCGCCACAAACTAATTTTGGACAGATTTCGACGACACCCAACAATTTCGTCAACACCCAAACTTTTTCTCCCATTTTTTTTTTCACATGAGCTGCTGTCTAGATCTGGAAATATAAGGACTTTTAGCCGACTTAATTATATATTTCGTCGGCTATACTTTAAAAATTTCATCAGCTAAGTTAACATTTCATCGGTTAAAATTCCATTTTAGCCGACGAAAAATTAATTTAGCCGACAATTTTTTGTTTCGTCGGCCTGTTTTTTTTCGTCGGCTATAATGTTTATTCTGGTAATGTGTGCTGCTACTTCTATTGGAATGTTAACCCTCTGCTACTACTTCGACTGGAATGTTAAGTTCTGCTACTACGTACTACTGAAACTAACTGTTACTGCACTAAGTTATTGAAAACCTGTGCTGCTAGCCTGCTACTGTATTTGCAACTGCTGAAAATTTTCAAAAGAGAAAATTTTCTCTTATAATAAACATATTAAATTAGGGTGATGTTAGTTTGATAAATTAAATTATGACACATGACATGTAGAAAATAGATTGTCTTTAGTGTTAAAAATTATCCGTATTTGTTTAACAAACACAAGTGAAATTATATGTATATATATATATATGTGTGATGTGCTAATATATTTAGCTTGAAAAGTAGTAGTATTATATCATACATGTATATAATTGTATATTTTACAAACAATGAGTCTAAACTTTGTGCACATTATTGGAACAACCCAATTCCATCCCAAGAAGTAAGCGCACAAGTATATAATTTATTCTCAAATGTTGAGGTCGACGATTTACAAAATGCCGGCCAGCAGGATCAACAGTTGGTATCTTCCTTCCCGTTGGCTGGTTTCTTTGTTTATTTACGTGTTTCAAACAGTCAAAACAGAATATCAATATTATACAGAGGTCAATAATCAGGCACCTGTGATCTGATATGTGGATGAATATACGGTTCTTTGTAGAGCATGGAAAATACCACCACATATCTGCAGCTTTACGAGTCAAGATCAATGAGTTTGACATACGTACGAAACCATATGCTATATTGTAATACCTGAATCTGGAAACGATCAGATTGTGGAATGATGCGCGCATAATAAAACAGATACGAATGACAAAATTTACAGCATTTCATCCAACTCTTTCTGTGTCGTGAAAAACAAAAGCCGTCTTTGTATTCCATGCATGTAATTTCATGGCAGAAAGAAAAAAGAAAATTGAAATCCGTTATTTTGCAGTTTTCTAGTGGTCCTATATCAGTAAGAAAACAAAAAAAAGTTTAAAGTCAATCATGTAATCCTTTATAAATAAGAACGAACAGATCGACCATTCACTCATTCAGCTTTCTGAGTTTAAAATCCCCCCCATATCATT
The DNA here is from genome assembly GCA_951800085.1 of Comarum palustre. Taxonomy (NCBI): domain Eukaryota; kingdom Viridiplantae; phylum Streptophyta; class Magnoliopsida; order Rosales; family Rosaceae; genus Comarum; species Comarum palustre. Next base: position 19,949,086 of record OX637579.1, read on the forward strand.
CTACAGGTGCATGATTCAAAGTTTCGAACGACGATGGCTTCCCTATCCTCTGGTTTCCACTTTTCCTTTCCCAAGCTCGCAAACCATTTGAAGCAGGTATACTGTACACGCCGGATCGAATATCATTATTTTTCTCTTTCTTTTCTGCGATAATTATATATTTATAATAAGATCTTAGAAGCTTCATAAACCTCGATCATTAGTTGCATCTGCATGATACATGCATGTTAATGTTTCTCATGCTTTAAGAGTTACAAACTTGTGTTCAAACTTCAACGATCGATGCTGGTATTGCTTCTGATCCAAGAGTTGCCACTAAAGAAAAAATCTTTTTGTTTCTTGCTTAGTTTCATTCTTTAGGGTGATAACTGGGGATCAGGAATCTATTGGGTACGTAGTAGCTTGAATATGTCAAAAAACAATTCACGATTTATTATATGTATAACTTGTTATAAGAAAATAAAAGAAAATTGTAGATCTAAAGGTTCTACAAACTATATAGGGGATTATAGGCTCGAAATATATAGTTCATATCTGTCCCAAGAAGCAAAAAGAACAAGATCGAGATGAGCTGAAGCTCAGTCATGAGCTCGAATGCTCGTTCGTGGTACCAAATACATGTATTTTTTCTCGAAGAATATTACAAGTAATTAACGGGATATTGAGACCAATCACATTCCTACTAAACGGTTGACTCACTCCAACACTCACCAAAACTCCGCACAAAAATATGTTTGATAATATTTATTTATTTTTAATCGGAATAAGTACGTATTTCATATGAATTCAAAAAAGAGAAGAAGGTGAATCATCATACTTCGTACGCGTGCCATTTCATAACCGCACAATTCAATAGTATAATCGACTGCGAGTCAACTGAGACCTTCTGTGTGGATGAATGGTTGCTATGAAATGGCATATTGGCACCACATGTAAAACAAGGCGGCAGATTCTTGGAACCAAATCCAATTTGGAGTTGAGTTCTTAAACACATTCTTTTGCATGATCGAATCATTTCACTCTTATCATAGTTAAAAGTGACAAATATTCACTCTGATCATCGAACCCTATTTCATCCTGTAGCACCAGATTTCTTTGTTGGTCTTTGTTTTCCTCTTTGAACATTGTCATTTTGCAGTGAAAAGAAGAATCTTTTTTAGTTAATCCTATGAAACGAACACTTAAGTCTCAGATAGTACCCGGAAATCGATCCCGTCATTGAAAAGTCACGAGGTTTGGCCCAAAAATACAACATATTATAACATATAATCAGGTACAAACTTATTCAGCCATTGCCAGAAGAAATCTGGAATGCCAGACCACCCATTATGCCCCCAAAATCCTTCTTTATAAGTACTCTTGTCTTCCCTTCTCTGTTTTCCACTTTTCATTCCCAAAGTCTTCGTCTTTTTGTTCATTTATCTTTGAGGTTCTTCCATTGCCGCCATTCTGAGATAGAAGTTCGAAAACCCTTTTGAATCAGGTACTGAAAACTTATGAACCTTCCCTTTTTCACTTGCTTGTTAATCATTAGAAGCTCTGTGATTTGGGGTTTTCTTCAAATTTCTATTCTTGTTTTGTTAACTGTTCTGCTCCCATCTAGTTTAATTTAATATGGTTCTGATGCTTAAAGTTGTGTTCGAGGAATCTGGAACTGTATGAAAAATCTGGGAATCGAAAAGTTTCACGTTTGGTGGTCTGTGCATAGAGAAATAGTTCGGAACCAATGAATTAGAGTTCTTTCGCTTTTCTCCTTTTGAAGATTTGGGTTCTTTAGTGGAGAGCACACACGTCTTTAACTGCACTTTTGGCTTTTGAATAGTATGAAACTATGAACTTGTTCCTGAATGAGAATCTGCTCCAGTTTGATTTGATGTGGTAACTATCTTCATATTGGGTCCCCAATACGCTCTAGTTTTTACCCTCTAGAGGAATAAAGTGCAGAAGTTTAAGCTTACGAAATAGCCTGTGGTTCAAATAGAGTAAACTGTGTAGATTTTAAGAACAGATAGAATCAAGTGAATTAGAGTTGATTTTCACCTTTTGATTTAAGAAATTAGGATTTCTTGTCATCTTCAGAGGTGTATGGGCCCCAGTAAGGCGTTTGTAGAACCTGTTTGGATTTGGCTGGTTCTCTGATTAACTTTTGATTCCATTAGTTGGTAAGAAGTGTTATATTGGCCCCTTTCTCTTTGGTTGTATTATGATATGCGAAAGAGAACTGGACTATAGCAATGTAAATTATATGAAGGTATTGGTGAAAAGCTAATCAAATTATTATGTGATGTATGATAATTAAAGTTCTGTACTGGTAAATGTACTGCTCTAGTCCTTGTCATGAGCTTGCTTCAAAACGCTATCGAGGGAGTTCACATGTATTTTACTTATGGTAGGTTTGATTTCTTATACGTTCTATACTCGTTTATCATCATTAAAAGTATAGTAGGCGCAAACTTGGTGAATGCATAGCAAGTACAAATTATGAATTGTCAACATTAGCAGCAGCAGGAATTGCATCATATTCACTTCCACGATTGTTTTCCCTCTTTCATTACTGTTCTTTCGAAAACAATGTTCTCATTATCTTTGGCTATTACTTTCTGATTGCACTTTTGTTACTCATGTAGTCACCACAAGAGAAGCATAGCCCCGCGATTATGGAGGGAGCAGGGTACCGAGGTACTGACCCTGAACCTAGAAGAAGTAAATCCAGTAGTCCCATTTCTTGTTCAAGTGTGTCTGGTCCTCATCCTTATCCAATAGATGATGACCTTGAAGACGAGTCTGTGTCTGAGGTGGGAGATATTGGGGACCGAGCTCTTCACAGCAACAGGAACAGTCCCAGTCACACCTTTGACAACTTGTATGGAGAGGATGTTTTGTTGCCATCCTATGGATTTTGGTGTCATGATAATACTGCATCTCGGGCTATCCCCACTGTGCCTTTGCCAGAAGAAGTCACATCTCAAACCATTCATGTGGTAGTGCGCAATGAAGATAAAAAACAAGTGAGCTTTCGGTTAATATGTTCGTTTTGCACACAGATCTTTTTATATCCTTGAACATGGACAGGATGGTTGGTCTGCCTTTCTATTGATCAATAGATAGCAAGGAAATCAATCATGTTGTGTTTTTTTTCATCAGATCTTGTCAGACCATCTTAATAACTTCGAATTATTGTTTCTTCATATGCAGGAAAATACAAATCAGTTGCCAAAGTGGTTGGAATATGGTTCATGTATGACACATTTAGCTGTCTTTGGTATTTTTGGGGTAACACACTTGACTCTTGTTTCTTGTGCATGCCGAAATTTCATTTTTATTTGAATTTGATATTTATTTAGTGCATAGCTGTTATGGCAGATATATATTCCTAAAAAAATGGATCTGATACTATGCAACTTTGCAGTTACCATATTTATTCTGTCCTGTATAGTTAAATAGATCTTCAAATACCTGTGCAACTAATCTTATCCTGCATCAAAAAAATTCTTCTTGCTAAAAATATCTTCCGTTAGAAAGTCTCTCTAAAAACATTTTGGACATCTTTTCTCGACAAGAATTGATATGCCATCGTAGTATCTTGTTATTTATTTCATTTTAAGAAACCTTCTTGCCAAATATATTATTTGAAATGCTACACAATGCAGGTCTTGACGAGGTATCTACTGCAGAAATTGTTTGGCCCTGGAGTTGCTGGTGTGACAAGCGACCAGACAATTCTTTACGTTGATCTTCCTTCTAATATGGTGCATATCTCTCTCTCTCTCTCTATGTATATACTTCATTATTCTTCAAAAATAGTGTTAAACTGTTGATGTTCCAATACGTTTTTCTTTTCGTAATGCAATTTTGTAGGTCGGTTCTTTCTTGATGGGATGGTGGGGTATTGTTTTCAAAGCAGATATAGCCTATATGTCAGATTTTTTGGCCATTGGATTGTCAACTGGTTATCTGGGAAGCCTTACTACCTTCAGTGGTTGGAACCAGAAAATGCTTGAACTCAGTGTTCAAGGCCATTGGCTTTTCGCTCTGCTTGGATATTTAATAGGTAAAACACCAATTTCTTTAGAAATGCTACAGCATATGTGTCGATGGCACTGGCAAGGACATATTCAAAATTTGTTTGAATCAGACTTTGAGTCTATTTTGAAAATTACCCATGGAGAAAACCCATCTAGTTCCATTTTTTAATGCACCCATCTAGTTCCATTCACTTGGTTAATATGAGCTTCTTTTGCATAAAATTGATTTCAGGTTTATTTCTTGCTGCGTACTCAATTATTTTTGGGGTAGAAACAGCTAAGGGTTTCAGGCAGCTTATTAAAAGGTGTGTAGGGTCTGACATTGCTAGCTCTAGAAAGACCTGGAGGGTTGGCAGTTACAAGCGTCACTTGGCAGTTTGGGCAGTTTTGCTGGTGATGCTAGGTTGCCTATGGAGTATGAGTGGAATCTTGGTGCAGAAAGAGTTCAGAAGTAACAGCAGTGACACACATCTATGGTTGGCCTGCATTGTTGGACCTGTAGGTGTGTGGATCAGGTGGTTCTTAGCTCGATTGAATGGACGCGGATTAGGAAAGACACAGATGTTGAAATGGGTTCCATTTGGTACCCTAATTGCGAATGTTTCGGCAGCTTGTATCATGGCAGCACTAGCTACTATGAAGAAAGAGGTGTGGACTTGTAATCTGCTTTCTGTCGAGTGCCACACTATGATCATGTCCTCTTTACTTTTTTTACCGCCATTCTGTCATACTTGAAAGGCTCACAGTTTTACATATATCAGTCACATTATAAATTGCTCACAGTTATATATATATATATATATATATATATATATATATATATATATTAGGTTTTTATTTAGGGTCTGTAGGAATATTCTTGAAGTTTACTCTCTTCCAAGATCTGCTAAGAGCATTACCTTTCTGTCATCCATTAGTTGAGTTCCTTTTTCAATATCTTCCTAATTGCACATACTTCATGATCTTCCCTTTTCAAATGCTTTGAGTTCCTGATTGTTATAGAGCCCACTAACTCTGTTTCTGTTTCTCTAGGTGAATACCAAGCCTTGCGATATCATTGCAAATGGACTGCAACTCGGTTTTTTGGGTTGCCTGAGTACTGTGTCTACCTTCATTTCTGAATTCAACGCAATGAGAGAAAGCAAACACCCTTGGAGAGCATATGCATATGCCATGGTTACGATATGTGCCTCTTTTTGTTTGGGGTCCTTAATATTTTCATTACCAGTTTGGGCAAAGGGATACAGATAGCACATGTTCATGTTGCTAGGCCAGCCTCTTAACCTCTAAATCCATCCAAGCACAGAACACCCTGTGCCTCCGGAGTTTGCCGTAATTTTGATGAAGATTGTTTTGCCCGTTTCACCAACATATGCTGGTTTAACGACAGCCAGGTTTCGTATCAGTGTGTTTTCATAGTATGGATGAATTTACAGATGTAAATGTCATTATGGTTCTGTAGTATAGTTAGCCTTCACTCATTGCTTCAGAGTTTACTCACCTTACTGTAAAGTTTCAATTAAGAAAATATTGTTCAATCTAATTTGGTTGGGACATTCAATTTATGCATATTGTCCATCTCAGAAGTAGTCTGTGGTTCAACTCCAAAACCATTTGACAATGAAAAGAGTAGCTCAAACCTTTATAAACATACAGACAAGGTCTCATATTCCCGATGTGAGATATATATATCTCAACACGTTCTTGCACGTGTGACGATCTTTAAGTCTAACATGTGGACACCAACTTAGGTGGTCGTGGAGTTTGTGTGGCCTTTGAGTTTCAAACATGTATGTGGGTAACCCGTTCTGATATCATGATAAAGTAGTCTGAGGTTTAACTTCAAAACCAATTGGCAATGAAGAGAGTATTTCAAACTCTTATAAACCCACAGCCAAGGTCTCATATTTTCGATGTGGGATATATATCTCAACACTTCTAACATAACAAATATTACCCACATAATAACTATTTTTACGAAAACGATAACAAATTTGTTGTTATATCGGCAAATGTAGGTATCACAATCATGTTGATATCCTACAAAATTCCATGAAAAGGTTATTATACAAGACATTCAAGGTCGCAAACTCAAAGTTTCACTAGATATACAATCCTTAACGTAATCACTTCTAATTTGCCAATAATTAAAGAACCATGAAAAAAAAGACAGTCATATATTGATAGATATATATATCGAGCCCTGCTAGCTCTGAGACCCCCCTATGCACTAATCAACCAGTAAATTACTGGGGGATCTTGTTGAGCTTGTTGTAAACATACTCGCTGTACTTCTTAGTCTTGTACTTTGCTGGATTCTCCTTATCATCAACGAGCTTGGGGTGAGGCCCTATTACTTGGTCTGCTGGAGGTTCCAGAAACACAGGCCAAGAGATTCTCGTCTTGTCTTTGCTCACTGTGGTTCTGTGCAGCACAGCCTTGTACTTTCCATTGCTCATTATCTACGTACCACATCAAAGAAATATCAATCATCACCAAATCTATGTTCATGAGAGACAGAGAGAGAGAGGTACCTCCATTTGATCACCAATGTGGATGACTAGGGCATTAGGGATGTACTTGACATCGTACCACTGGCCATCGCGACAAGCTTGGAGGCCCTGAACTTCGTTTGGGACGAGAATGGTGAGGGCGGACATGTCAGTATGAGCAACCACACCAAGAGCAAGATCAGGGCGGGGACACGGCGGGTAGTAGTTGATTTTGAGAAGGTACACCAAGTCATCACCACCAACTACCTTCTTCAGTTCTTGTGCTTCAAGCCCTAACCCCAAAGATAAAAGTTTAAACAGCTTCTCCACCACCTTGTGTAAATTCTTTGCATACTCTTCATTAGCTTCCCTGCAATTCATACATGATACACACCAATTAACTTTCACGTATTCTAATTCAGATATATTTTTTACTATTCACTTCTTTTTACCGACGTTTACTAATTCCCTCTAACAATTAACCCCACAACAGCTATACGCCTTTTGTTATTATTAGTTTTAGTATATATATGATAGTGACAAACTGACGAGACCAAGATAACCAATCAGATCCTCTGCTCGCACCTACTTCTACACACAAAATAAATAAGAAAGAAGAAGAAAATATATATTGAATTTTCATAAGGGTGGACTGAAAATGAAAGGAAAATAAAAGTTTTTTTTGAATGGAGGAAAAGAAAAGTTTTGTTGGTATACGTTTTCACTATAAACTAGAGCTGTATAAACTAAAAATATGAAAATTTCAAGTGTTAAGGGAATGATTATCAGCTCCTAATTATCCCATCAAGTATTTTCTATCTGCTCTACTCTACGACTAGATAGAGCTAGATATACGTCGGATTTTCTATATATTTAAATGCAAACCTCCAGCTAAATGGCTGCTTCTTATATATTCAAATGTTGAACGATCCAGTAAAAGGAAGAAAAATAGATGCCTCCATCTTAACCACTAATAAAGAGAATGGGTGACATGCAAGATCCATGTCTGATGCTCATACCTACCCAAGAACTCAGAAAGGCATATGAAATAATTCATATAAAAGGGTTATGATGATTGAGAAGATAGGAACACTTGGTTCATAATACTACGACACAAGCAAACAAGAACCCCCAGTCTCAAGGACCAGAATTTGGTGGCAACATGAACCTACCACACGTACAGAGGTAAGAATCAAAATTACTTCAAGATATTTCTCTTAGAATGAACTGAATTCCCAGATAGCCAGGCAGCCACGTCCACCTTCTTAGGCACGCAACTAATTTATTAACCACGTACGTATTATTCGATCTACCGTTTGGTTTCCTAGTAACTAAGAAGCATCAGTCTGTTCATGAAATAGATTCTGAAAGTAATGTAGCGAGCTCGATCCCCAGTTTTAAACACAGACTAGAACAATCCCACTATATATATGAGGGATTGTAGATTATACCAATTTTTTTTATCACATATCAACATTTTCACTGTTTAATATTTAAAGTCATATACATAGATTATCTTTAAAAAATTCCATCTAATTTAGTGATTGTTAACACTTGAAACCAACTAAAATTAATTGATGGATCAAATTTATCAAATTTAAACGGTTCATATTTCAACTTTTAAATCACATTTTTAAACACACTGCCCTAAGTGGGAAGTCTTAATGATCATATATATAACACAGCTCGATCTCTGAAGCTTGACTATCGGTTGCATCCACAATTCCATTTTGGCTAGGAGGTGTTATGCTTTGATTCGACTACTTTATCTGCATTATGATGTCCACTAAAATCATTAAAAAAATTCTGATTGAGATTGTCATGAAATTATGGGAACTTTAATTCCTGTGCAGTCAATTATAATCAGGGCTCTTTATGATTATGAATCTCGCTTGAGAGGTAATTTTCCTTATAAATGACACCTGCCGGGAGAAGAAGAGGGCACCTACCTCCGGCTTGATGTCCTAGAATATTTAAGAAAAGGACCCCTACTATGGGTACAAACCCTAAATTATCTTCTGTAGTACGTTCCTAATCATCGAAGTAAAAAGTGGCTGAATTTCACTACAATATTCAGTAAATTTCTTCAAAGGCTTCAAAATTTCACAACTGACTCTTATCCAACTAGAATGTAAAAAATAAATAAAATCACCAAATCTGGAACATAAAAACTACAAGGGGTTCAAAATTGTCCATGCAAACCCATAATGGATCCAAATTGCAATCATGATGCATGTGGTTAATTAATTAGCAAATTGAAATTATTTATCAAATAAGTTTTGAATAACTATCAAGCAGCTGGTAACTCGAAAATGCAAAGGTGAAACTAGCAAAAAACGTAAGATCATAAATTAATGTAATTTCACATTTTGTAGCCAATTATAAATGCCGAAAAATAAATAAATGCAGATTTTAGCATACGACCGATATTTCAATAAATGTAACTCAATTTCCGTTGAAAAAAATGTCATACGATCCAGAAATCCAGATCTATCAGTTTGAGAATAATTGTATTTTATTTATTGGAAAATACCAGTGTCCGATCTTTCTCCAATTTACATATTTTTAACAACGTCAATCATAATCTTAACCGTTCAATAATTTAATTAACTAATAAAGATCATCTCTAAAAAATCAATGTAAAAGGAGATTGTTTACTCAGTCGAATATATCAAATAAATAGACAATTCTTGTTAAAGTTAAGACCTTTATGATCAGCCGTTCATTTGATTGATGCATCTTACTGAGCAAACGATTTCTTTTTACATTAATTTTTTGCAGATGTGATCTTAATTGGTTAATTCAACTATTGAACGGTTAAGATTACTATTGATATTATTAAAAATATGTAAATAGGAGAGACATCGGACAGGCGTGTCCGACCAAGATCGGACTCAAGTATTTTCTTTATTAAAAAGAAACTATAACAAAAAAGGAAAGTAAAAGGAGCTGTAATAAGAACCTATTCAGAAAGAAAAAGGAAAAAATGCTATAAGAACAACAGGAGAAAAGGAAAACTAAAAAAACGAAGTGTCCCAAACCTGTAAGAAGCTGGAGTCTTAGGCCAAAAACGGTAGTTAATGGCAGAAGGTGGCCAAATCTTATGGAACAGATGATCCACCCACCCTTTCTTCCCTTCCAGTTCCTTCTGTAGAAATGTACCGTAACCCTCCACGGACTTTGAGTTAGGATCTTTTGCGTACACCTCTTTCTCCTCCTGCGGGAGCTCAAAGAACTCTTTTCCGACGGCCTGTAACTTGGATATGGCCTCGTTGGAAATGTCGTGGTTCACGATTTGGTACATGCCCCAGCCGGTGCTGGCCTCGTAGATTTGTTTGCAGAGTTTCTCCTTATCAGGATCGCTAAAATCAATGGTGGGGCATTCGAGGACTGTGTTGGGGACGGTTGTGATTCCCGGCTGCTCATTCTCTGACCTAATGTACTCCGCCGGGATTGTGTCCTCGGAGATTGTAGATGCAATGTCTTGCACTCTTTCTACCCCCATTTTTTTTTCTATGAATGAAGAAAAGGAGAAAACAAGAAAAGCAAATTTCTTTAACACTCTCGAACACGAAATGCAAGAGAAGGGAAACCCAAAAACAAGGGTGATATAAGATCACTGAAATGTGAAATGTTTAAAGCTTATGTTATGCTTGTCTCGCATTCTTGGCATGAAGTATGAAACTATGAGTGGTATTTATATTTGTGGCGATGAGGCATTGAGTTGTGTAAGATTTTTGGCGATGGATGCATGTAAGGGACGTGGCTCAATCCTTTTCGCTCGATAGTCCTAACTGCCCCCATTTTTCATGGCCAAATATCCCATATCCTAACTCGTAAGAAATCTATAAATTGTAGGTTCGTAAATTAACCATGCCATCAACTCAAAACCCTACGTTTCAGTTTTGTATAAAATTAGAGTCCGATTGGAACCTCTATATATTTGTTTAGTGTATCTTGATATGTTTTGACTTTCGAGGGTTTAAGAAAATTGGCAAACCAATCCATAATTAGCCGCAAATTAACTTTCGTATATTCTGAACATCTACTTTTTTTTAGCAGATCTAAACATCTATTTTACAAAAATTTAGTACTTACAGAGTTTTACTGTTCTTTAATGTTCCCAACCTCAATGTAGTATATACAAAGTTACAAACCAAACTAATGATCTTTCTCGATATCTGCACCAATATTGATCCAGTAAGAGCCATCACTTTTATGAAAATGAAAACGACAAAGATCATGCAGTAACATTTTTAGTTTCCAGCTGTTATGGCAGGAATTATAAGAATAACCACTCCTATCAGCTAAACTGTTGATCTAATGATTACAGGGCCATATATGTTGAAAGCGGTATAACAACAGATACATGTCATTTGCAAACGTATCAAAACATTTGCAATTGTAGTTGATTACTTGGAGATCCAAAACATAGTATATCACAACAAAAGCATTTGGCAACTGGATGTAAAAATTCCAGGTAGCCAAGCATTTAGGCCAACACTATAAAACTAAATTTCAATCACTTGACTGGCCTAATGCCAACACCTTGCCATCTCTTGGCCTCTTGTTTTTTTAATGAAAAGTGACTCCAAATCGCAGCTACATGAGATTGGCCTCTGTGAAACATAAAGCTAGAGGTATTTTAAAATTCACAAAAGTGTGAAACAGGAAGAATAGATAACATACCTCATATTCATCTTCATTAACATTCCCGGCCAAAACCTAAATCCTAATACAACAGCTACAGATACCCACACAATCAATTATCAAGAAATCGAATTAATTTACCTCATCAACTTACTGCCGTGGCTGATTATTCCCTGATAGTTTCTGATACCCATCTCTTTAGTCCTCTTCTCTCTCTGCCCCCTCTTACAGATAGCAAACCAAACGGCTTCATAATACCGAGGCTCAATCTCGGGTCGGCTTTATAATACTAAACGGCTCTAGCGAATCATAGCGAGGCTCAACAGCCGGCCAAACACTGTTCACGTGAACAGTGAACCCGGCTTCCCTTTATATATAGAGATAATAATAAAGGAATTGAGGTCGCCGAATTGGTATGGATGAAAACAAAAATCAAGCAGGGATGTTTGAATGCAAAAACAAAAGAAAATTGAAAGGATAAGAGGTCTTGAAAGTGAATTTGGAGTTATAATGAGTATAGACTGAAATATATATATGAATTATAAATATAAAGTTATTTTAGAAATTTACAAGGAGGTCTAATGAGAAAATGTTCATACTTAAAAGAAAATGAGAGATGTAAAGAGAATGAGAGGTACACTTAGCAAATATGGAGATCCTAATAGTTGGGTGCAATTGTTACCTGATAATGACTTAATTAATCTTAGTACATAAGTTTATACAACACAACAAGTTACATAGCCGTAGGAAAAAGAAGTTCGTGGTTTTGGTATCGTTGCTTGTCCGACGGCAGCATCTCTACTTTGGCGTCGGCTCCTAGCCTCGTCGACGTGGCTGAGGTTCGCTGCTGGATGGGCGTTGTAGGTGGTGGCGGCAGATTGACAGGGGGTGGCTTTCAGTAAGGTGGACCAAGAAGATTGGGGTCTCATGGAGGTCTAGTGTTTTCTGGGTTGTTCAGTTTTCTAGCGTTGGATGGCTGACTGCCATGTGAGACAGATCATATTGTGAAGGCAGTGGGGTGGACATGAGATATGGTGTGCCATGAAGGGAAGAAGACGGTGGTGGTGACCTAATCGGATTCATTCCCTTATTTGGTCGGGTCTCAGCGCCGAGTTCTGATGTAATTTATGGGAAGTGGTGGTGTGCGCGACATTGGCAGCAGGGAGATGCTGCTGGAACTAAGGCGAGCCTCCCTGCTAACTACTTTCGCAAATCTGGGGGGTGGCGGCGTGGCTGGTTCAGTGTGGTGGTCGCGGTGGTTGATGCCTTGCGGGTGGCTGCGATTTGACGACGGGAATGGTGCTCAGGAGCGGTGAAGGTTCCTTGGGCCGGATCTTTGGTGGCCCACTTCTTGGGGACCAATGGTTTATGTTGGGCCAAAGCTCATTATGGGTCATTGGCCTCGGTTCTGGGCCTATGTTTTGGCTTTTTAGTATTTGGTTTTAGCTAGTTTTGGTGTTTGTTATAACACAGTAGTAAGCGCATCAACTACCTATTGACAAAGTCATGGGTTCAAGTCACCATGGGGGTAGGAGTGAAATCCTTTGATTCTCTTTGAAAAAAAAGGTGTTGGTCGTTTCTCCTTTGTGAGCGAGGGTTTAAGGTTTAGGTAGGGTAGTGTCGAGGTCGTCCCTCTTCTTTGAGAGAAAGTTTATGGTTGTGGTAGGATTTGGGTCGTTTCGTTGGGTGTGTCATTGGTATGGTGTCTTGTCCAATGACTATTTTAATATCAGTTAGTTCTTATTGTCAATGTAATAGAGAGATTATCTGTGCATATATGCTAGTAGTTTTGACATGTAGTGTTTTAAATAGTTGTTTCTTTTTTAGGTTGACTATGAGGATGCATCAAGACTTATAGATTATATTAGGTTGCAGTTGAACCCTTATCGGTTCTTGTCCACTGTAATCGTTGTTCAGGTAGGTAGGGAGATATATCTTGTGGTTGTAATATTTTATTTTCGGTTAATGAAATTCTTGTTATTGCTCTAAAAAAACATAACAAGTTACATTTTGTTGGTATTTTCAGTTCTTACTGTTAAATATATATCGCTAGTTTTAATAATAACACCTTTACACATTACACATTTATAACTTGTTAAATCTTTATTGATCAATGCATGAAGACTTTGATACACCTTTTACGTAGTCAAGATTGAATACTAGCTTGTGCGCTCGTACATGCCACAGTTGATCGAAGATGAAGCCAAACTAGACCAGCCAGATGACGAACAGACTTCAGACAATTGAGAGATGAGATTTTGATCGTAACATTCATGTTCTTAGGCATATAAGCAAAATATACAAATGGAGATATCAAATTAAGTCAATATTAGTTTTAACTCAATTATTGAGTGCCATGTACGCGTGAATACAAAGTTTGATCTTCGATGAGTATCACAAGTGACAAGTCTCTACTAGAACTTACAAGTCAGGCCTTAGCTAGGTCCCGTTTGGTGGCCAATCATCTAAAACATCCCAGAGCTACCAAAAAGGAGGGACAACATTTTTAGGATCCGCGATGTCACTAAACAAAAACTTATGAACAACAAAAATTAACCATAGATTGAAAGAGAAAATAACAAAAAGTACGTTAAACACATCCATGTTAATCACAATGCAATGTGTATTTAGATTCATGGTGAATATTTACATATTCATGCACAAAATTAGGTAAAATTTACTATCATCTTGATTTAGACTGCATTGTTGTTTGTTGGGTGCTAGAATGCTAGTAGAGATTAAAATTGATTTCCCAGGGTACATATCATCGCATCACCATGTACTTAGAACAGAGCTTGAAATTGTACTTTAGCTCATTGGTCGGGTCGGACCAAATTGGCTGGGGAATAAAATCTAGGCACCATAATTGTGAGTGTAGCTTAAGTTGTTCAATATCTATCTTCATCTAGAACACTTAGAAGTTAGGTCTATGGTTGCAAACGGGGTGCCATCATGCCATTTAAGATTGTACACATACACCCTAAACTTCATAAACAAGCTGACACAAAATGCGTTTTGTTTCCTTCCAATTAAATACCACATACCTAACTAGATCAAATCGTTAGATTAACTAAATTGACTAAAAATCACGGTTATAAACATCTAAATGATCATCAAATTAGCTAAAAATCTATCCAAAAAAACTATACTCAAACACGTAGAAATTAAATGATTGACATGTTGATATGTAATCAAGAAACAAGTCTTACGGGAGATCTTTAAATTGACAAGAAAAATAAACCTTGATAACTTAATAAGTGAAACATACATATCTAATTCTCGTAAAAAACATACATATCTAATTTGGTCTGTGCTACGGAGCCTTGATCAATAAGCATGAACGAAATTTACCAAAATTCTCTCACCTGCTAAATGTACTTAAAGAGAGCCATTAGAAAAAAATTTGTATGTAAAACTAGAGATGCTAGAGCTCATTGCGTCGGGTTGGGACCTAAAAGGCAGGTAGAAGCCACATCACATTGAAGCTACGCCCACAGGGTTGAAAAGTGTTATCAGATTGGCATTGCCCAACTACTTCCTGGGTCTACTTCATTGACAACCTATGGGGAGCTTGTTGAAGTTAATGAAGTAATATATGCGGTAATATTTAAGAGTTGGGGCTGGTAAATCCACGTCTCAGATTGCACCTGGTTTTGTCAATCGAATAAACCTCTAACGATATCAATAAAAGTCTGAAAATTAATGCATGCATATATATATATATATATATATATACTTGAAGGATGATCACAGAGTCGAATATATATTTCATACAGCTAGACCCACACAAGTACTTGAACAAAAGGTTTGGAAAGGAAGAAAAATGTTATCGATTATTGCATTTCACTTCTTGCATGTATATCTACATCAACACACTAGATTATCAACTCCTAAACCATTCAACCATTTCAAGGAACGATCAAAGATATGCTCCCTGCCATCTAACCACAGCAAGAACCGCACGCAGGTAAAGAACCTGGATGTTGCAAAGTACAACATTTTTAGTAAGGAATTTTACGAAAGCAACATAATTAGGAAACCGAACAATAGGAAGCATAAGAGTTGACATACTATGATCGATGCCACGAACATTGTCAAGCCCACGTGGTGGCCCACGAGGACCACCGCCATATGGTCCCCCTCCTGGTCCTCCAGGCCCGCCGCCATCCCATTTTTTGCTAGCACCGGATCCTTTTCTGTAAGCATCCGACTTTTCCATCTTATGTATGACAATAAGAAAAAAAAATTAAGGTTTATTGAAGACAATTCAGTGATGCTACAAGGCATATGGGCACATTGAAGAGATACTATCATTCTTACCGAGAACATTGTAGCAAAAAACACGCCAATCAAGTTGATGATGGACCAGAAGAAGTCCGTTATTGTTTTGAGTCGCCAAATGGATCGCTTGGATTTCACAACGCCTAAAGCCAAACATACATGGATACAAAATGAGTTTCCAAAAGTTCAAGGCATAAAAGTCAAAGAATTAGAAAATGACTAGAATACGCCGCCATTCAGCTTCCCCCAGCATCTTGCATTTAAAAAAATGTGGAAGTTCCACCAAGCACATCAAAAGATTTCCAATCCAGACAAGAAAAATAGCACATATACACCCAAGCACAAACTGGCATAAGGCCTTAAGCTATAGCCAATTCTACAACCTCACAAAAAGCTGAGCAAGTTAAGCTTATAGGGAAGCCAAGTTGTCAATAAAACACAAAACACACACCCCCTGAACACGGCCAAGATATAAGTTACAAACTACAAAGAACATCATGGAACATGAAAATATTACTGTGATCTGGCAAAAGGTCTTAACTAAGAATTTCCTCAAGTTCGCAAATCATGATGCATTATCTCTCATATTCAGCACGCCTGATTGAAGTATTGCCAGGTTTAAGAATGAGAGATACTCACATTCAATTTTAAAAGATAAGCATTGAAATATAACCAAAAAGATAAGATAGAGAAATTAAAAAAAGAAAAGAAAAAAAGAAGAATAAGAATATTTGCGCTGTTAAACTCAGGGCACCTAAGCTCTCATTCATATATAGAGCACACATGATGTGACGCAAAATACACTGACAAAGAGTAGAATCCTCAAAAAAATATAGAAGCATTGCTCACAAATGCAATCCTACAGACAAAAAAAAGAAAAAAAAGAAGTAAAAACACAACACATCAAAGGAGAAATGTCCCAAAAATATACAGCCGAAACAAGCAGTACTGGCTATACTGCTCTACAGGTCAAATGGCAGCAACCCAAGTTACATAAGCTTCAGGCTCCTAGATAGCTGAGTAATGAAGGAGAGAGTGAGAGACACAAGGCAGAACAGAAGACACCACATGCTAGAAAGGAGCATACAGAACAAAGACGATAAAGCAGCATTATGATCTGGGCCAGAACTAGAACAGAAAGAAAATAGCATGGAGAACGCAAAATCAAATGCTGCTAACCGGCCATTAATTCCCTAACTAGATTTCACTTAGCTTACTACACTTACGAACAACAAAAACATCCGAAACTTAATTCAAATACAGCAGTACCTAAACACAACCACCGAACAGTTGGACACATGCACATTGGGAAATTAATCACATAATCTCTCACCGTGAGTCCCAACAACATAAAATAGAAAAATAACAATTGAATCACATGACTGACAGAGCATAGCCACAGAGAAATGATAAAATCACACACTACAGCAGACATTTACAACGAACGAGAAAAATCTCCGCCCCTCGCACGTCCTCCTTATTCTACACAAGGAGTAAAGCTCTCTAGTCGGCCTATAAAATGCAGGGCACACTATTGTTATACCCAAAAACTTCGAAAACAAAAGATCTCGGATGCCCTTATTTCATTTCCAAAACCCAAAAACCTCAATAGTCGCAGTTACTCATCACAAATCTAAAACCTTCGGTTTTCAAACTAACACAATGCTACACCAAATTAGAGTTCCCAAATAGTTGAAAACAAAAATTCTAATTTCGAAAATTAAGACATTAATCGACAATATCCAAAAACCAATGGACAAAAAATACAGAGGTATAATGATAATCAAACCCTAACCTGAAAGACATGAATCGAATATCCGATGATTCAGATCATACCAAACGAAAACAAGAAAGCAAAATATCAAACAAACTCAAACGCTAAAGTATTAGAAAATAAAAGGGGGTCAGAGAGAGAGAAACCTCGCTCGACGTACGCCATCGGAGATTGAGATCGGCGAAGAAATTAGCAAGTCTTCGTTTCCAAAACCTTCTCTAAGAGTGGAAGAATTTTATCTATTTATATTTGTGGATTTTGCCGTCTAACGAATTGTCATCTCAATTTTCATTGGCTACAGAAACGTCATTTCTGAGGCATTTGCCACGTGTCATTAATTTATTAGATAGAACCGCGGGCGAGCGGTAAATGAGGGGTCATTCCAGATCAAGCTACGGGTTTGGGCTCCAAAATCCGTGCCTCGGGCTTTGTAGTAGACAATATTTCAATGGAAAATGACAATTTACACACAAAAAAATAAGTCACAACGAAAATGAATAAATTGAAAAGTGAAACGTTTATTCTAATATAAGATATATTTATTGATGGTTAAATACATAAATTTTTATTAAATTCATAATAAAATAATATTTTTGAGATAATTTTATCATTGTTCCTTATACACATTTAGAGAAAGAAAATAAGATAAAATACTTCGCTGGAGCCATGCCGGTCGTCGAACTCCGGTCATCGATCGCCGGATTTTGGTCACCGACACAGGAAAATTACTGGAAGCAAGAATTTTGCTAGTTTTTTTTCTACTTGTGGCAATAAACTTTTACATAAAGTTTAATGGGGCTACATCTACATCAAATTCAGGTCTAGTAACCTCAGTATACTCCAAATCTAAGTCTACTAACCCAAATATACTCCAAAATCAAGTCTACTAACCCTATTATACTCTAATAACAAGTCTACTAACCCAGTATACTCCAAAACCAAATATACTAACCTCAGTATCTCCAAAACCAAGTCTACTAACCTCAGAATACATCAAAACCAAGTTTACTAATCTCAGTATACTCCAGAACCAAGTCTACTAACCTCAGTATTTCATCAAATCCAAGTCTGCTAACCTTAGTACTCCAAATCCAAGTATACTAACCCCAGTATAATTCAAATCCAAATATACTAATCCCAGTATACTCCAAATTCAAGTATATTAACCTTAGTATTTCATCAAATACAAGACCCAATCAAAGAACAATACACCAAGGGAACTTTATAATTACACAACTAAGAACTTGAATACTTTAAGAAGATTATCCAAGTCTGAAATCTTCGACACCCGACCTGAGTTCATACCTGATCATATACTTCAAGTCTGCAATTGTAAATATATTGTCATCAAAATAATTTAAAAGCATAAGAGGCTAGAAACCATAAATTTCAAACTCTACAAGACTCGTCGGCCACAGTGATGACGTAAGTGAACCGGAAGAGTACCAACACAACGCCGAAGAGGAAACACCGCGACAAAGTGTTCTTCACAAACATTGGATTTGTTTTTGACTAGATCTGGCCTCTCTTCCACGAAAGCAAACTAGCAAGTGTACTAGTATTTGAGGGAGACTTGCTACAGTCGTTGAGAACATCGTAGTCGACGAGCTCGGATCATATATGGAGTTGCTATCGTCGTTAAGAAGCTCGTCAGCGTGGCGGTGACGCTTCTGCTGCAAAGGGACGTCCAAATCGGGAAAAACTCATGTATCTCCATCACGATGGTTCTAGAGGCGATTGCTCCTCCACGTCGATCTTTTTCACGGTGGTGATTGAAGACGAAACTCCGACCTCGATTTGGTGGAGGGGATCTGGTAAAAGAAGAAGAGAGAAAGAAAGCGGCTTTTCATATCGTGACAGCGAGAGGAGAAAGGGAGTGGTTGATATGGGTAATATTGTCTTCTTTTTTAGATTTGTGTAAGTGGTCACGTGAAAAAAAAATCATTGAAATGAGCAATAACCTTCTATAATTAGTACAAAATGGTTATTTATTGATATTTCTAATCAAGGCCGTAGCGCTTGTCATAATTTTTATTTGTATACTTTAAACTTTGGTTGGTTTTAGGGCTTCTCCTTATACTATGAATTTCATTTGAAAAAAATAGTTTAATTTGTGAATTCGTCACATGTTATATGAAGAATAAAATGTTAAGCATGTTAAAGAAATAAGATTCTGTTTCCACTGCAGTCCGTTCTTTAAAGAAATCAGCAATTAAGCAATGTCTACTTAAATAATCAAAATTGGCTACATGATTGGTTCTCTACATGGCACCACGTGAAACCAATGAAGTTTGAAACTCTCATACGTCGTCGTCCACCAAGAGCAACCGTTCTACATTTGCAGATGTCCTCAATCTCTCAACCGCCTTTCCAACCTTCAAAACAAAATCATAATCATAATCTTTGTTTACAACCAAGCCAATTTCAGTTCATGCATGTCTTCTCAAGCATTTAGATGGTAAGAAACTTTCATCAGATTTTAAGTTACCTCAGCATCCCAATTGGTTTTGGCAGTGAGAACAATTAGAGTTACTGTCTGTAAAAATACTCCAATGACCATCCCCCACCAAATTCCCTGAAAAATTAAGGCAAAAAATGCATTGTTTTCAGAATCATTCACAATCACAAAAGCATTAACTTTACTGAGAGTGAGGTAAAAGTTTCAAGCACTTACTGCCACTCCCATGCTAGTTTTGAAGCCAAGAACACACGCAATTGGAAGACCGATAATGTAGTAACAGGACAGGTTCACATAAGCTACAATAGCTTGCCATCCACTTCCAATTGCCACTCCTGAAATTCCACACAACAAAATTTAAGAAACGGTGACTGGCTGAGATGTTTTTCTACTGTGTCTTGCATGTTATTCTGTCACTACCTGAGAGTATAGGTTGAATGCCATTCAAGAAAACAGAGATGGCTAGCAAGGGGGTCAAATTAGACACTGCATCAATAACATCGCTGTCACTTGTAAATAGCTTGCTCAATCCGACTTTGAATATCAGCACAATAGCACTGAACACTATGCTAATCAGGATGCTGGTACCGTTCACTACAAACACAGAAAATTTGGCCACCTTCGGATGACCAGCACCTAGCTCATTACTCACTCGAACACTGCATATATAAACCATTATCAGTAAAAAAAATTTCTAGTACATTTTGGCCAAGGAAGAATTGAAAACTCCCAACACAAACCTCGCTGCAGCAGCAAGGCCTAGCATAAACTGCATGTCCCAGTTCAAGTAGTTCATGCTGGAATCATCAGGAAATATGATAAGTCAGATAACAATGCAAGTTAAACAACTGACCAAATTGACTGAGAAGATTAAAACATTTACCAGATTGAAATGGAGTCCAGTGAGATTGTAGGGTCTGATAGGAGCCCTGATATAAGCACCAACCCTTGAGAGTACCAAATCTCCAAACTATATTGAAGCATTATTAAACTCAGTTTCATGAAGTTTTCAAAAAGATTAAGAATTGGAAAGGCTAACAACTTAAAATGTATATAGTACATACCACAACATGATAGCAGAAGCAATAGTTAGCTTAAAATAAGGCCAAATTCCGTGAAGGGCTTTCCATGAGAAACCTGTCCAAGTTTCCTTGCAGTTGGGGCTTGCCAAAATGTAAATCCCATTTGTAATCACAAGCAAATACCAAGAAAAGCTCAGTGTAAGAGCAGCACCTATTAGGCCATAGTCGACTACATACACCACCACCCAAGTGAGAAGAGTGTGAAGAAGGAACACACCAATGGACATGTATGCCAAAGGGTTCACTATGTTCTGTGCCTGTAGAAACCTCTGTTGTGGGCAGTTTATGGCAAACGCATAGAGTTGAGGGATTAAACCGCGCGCAAAGATTTGACCTTGTTCTGCTATGCTTTCTGACTGCCCCATGGCTACTAGTATTGGACCTGAGAACCAGTACAAAAATGTAAGGAGGACTGCTGCTCCCAAGTGCAAGACGATTGCTCTTTGGCATATGATTCCCATTGCGCTAAGGTGTTTGGCTCCATAGGCTTGCCCACAAACAGTTTGCACAGCACTCGCCATGCCCAACTTGAAAATCAAACCAAGAGTTTTGCTTATATTAGACTAACAGTATATAGACTAATGTTCTTCAAACAGGTAAATAGACATGAAAAACTAAGATATATGATTCAAGTTGAAAATGTTGGAACATTTCCATCCAATAGAATAGTTGCAAGAACCAAATAGTATTGATTCATTCAAAACAGTAAGAAAACAAAAAATGAAAATGAGCTACTGTTATGTTACATGCATAGGACATACCATAATCCCATAAGCAAGACCTTGGATTCCCACACTTGCTATAGAGGCTCCAGCAAGCTCCAACGAACTCAAATGGCCACAGAACATAAGTGTGACAAAGCTGAGCATGTAATTAAAAACCGAAACTAAGATGGATGAACCGGATAAAATCCATAGCAGCCTCGACTCCCATGCCACTAGCCTAGGCCACCACCTTAATGCTATAGGACTATGCTCCAAAAACTCTTCAATCGCGGCGGATGACAAGTCAGGAATCCCGGAGTGTGAGTCAAGTCGTCCGAGGAGTAGCGGCTGGTACTGTTCCGCTGACCCCATGGTTGTCCCAGCCGGCTGAGCCTACACTACTTGGTGATGTTGAAACTGCAGTGTTGTATGTGTGCTTGGAAATCAGAAGCAGACAGAATGTATTAAATAACGTTATATTATGACAGAAAACAGGAGGGGAAAGTTGACATTTAAGCTCTAACTACCATTCCAAATTGTTAGGCACCAAATAGCATGAGCATGTGCTCTGCTATAGAGCAAAGTAGCCGTAGAATTTCAGCTCCAACTACCCTATTTTTGTTCAGAAAGGTCAGAATGCAAGTGAAATGAAACATCCAAGTAATATTTTCCAGCACAAGCACAAAGGCAGTGAGATGTCAGCTGGTCAGTTTTGGGTTGTTGCATTGTTTGTTCTTGTTTTGTATATATTGATTTTGAAGGGGACTCACTCAGATATAACTGAAGAAAGAAGACTAAGATGCTTCTCTAGTTCTCTTGGTTTGGTTAGGTAAAACATGTGAGAATCTATTTTCTTTTTTGGAGGAAATTAAGTCAACATTTTTGGGTGTATTGACTTAGACTTGAAAATTTGAAAATTATTCGGTGAACCGTCACCGTCGATGACCTGCTCAATCCACATCATCCGATCATATTTTCACCGTCAACACTGTTCACTTTTATTTTTTCTACTTTTTTGTTTTTTTACTCGTGCATGAAATTGTAGATTGGTTAATGAGCACGTCTAGAAAAACCTTCTTTTTTCCACCAATTTTTTTCCTCTGTAAGAAACAATTACTTTGATCCCCTAAACAAGGGAGCATGGTAATCATATTGATGACATTTGGAGCTTTGCTTCAAACCAGGCAGAATGTAAATATAGGTTATGGTCCTAGAACTGCAAATGCAGTTGCTCCTAGAGGCCTCTGAATCAGACTATTAACTAGAATGGACTGAAGCTGTTCCATTCATGCTTAAAGATGTTCTAAGCTTCAACTGTAAACATATTCAAGAAAAAAGAGAGTTCTTGTTTCTTGTTTCTTGATTTTTGGGTTCTTTGGCTCGTGTTGATGAGGGAGCAGAGGCTAAGCTCCCAAAGCGGTAAGGTTTAGGGTTTTCTATACAATAAACCTAGTTGATAACTTGGTGTGTGCGTATCTCACTCCCCCATATATTTTTTTCGTTTTTGGTCAGGCAAGAAGTTCATTGAAAGCCAAAAAAGACAGTCAGACTGACCTGGAAACTTAAATCCGACTCAAAGAAACCAAAAGAAAAACCAGCATGGTTTCCGTTTCTAAAAGCGACGTAATGTTGGATAACGTTATAGATGTCAATGACAAATGATCATCTCAATGTGGTGATGCAAATGCACTCATTTCCAAACTGTAAATCAATCCAGGGGGAAAGTTAGGTAGCTAGGTTCTGTTACAGCACCAGCTACACTTTATTTTTCTTGGCTGAACCTGATCGGATCTGCTCTTCCGTTTTGCAACAAGTAACATTACTCGTCCCCGTTACATACAATGCAGGTAGAGAGGGTTCAGGCATTGGCCTTTAGTGGGATCAACAAGCTCCCGGACAAGTTCATCCGCCCCTTCGATGAGCAGCCACAGAACAGCAAGGCCGTGGAGGGAGCCACAGTGCCGGTCATTTCCCTAGCAACGCCACACAAGGACCTTGTGGAAGAAGTTGCTGAGGCAGCTGCTGAGTGGGGCTTCTTTCTCATCACTGACCATGGGGTGCCAGTTTCATTGATAGAGGAGTTACAGAAGGTCGGCAAAGAGTTTTTTATGCTGCCACAGGAGGAAAAGGAGGCCTATGCAAATGACCCTGTTAGTGGCAGATTTGAAGGGTATGGAACTAGAATGACTAAAAATCATGATGAAAAGCTAGAGTGGATTGACTATTTCTTTCACCACACTGCTCCTCCATCTAAGGTTAACTATGATTTTTGGCCTATGAATCCTCCATCATACAGGTAATTAATCGAAGTTTCCAGCATTGATTTTTGTTTCTGATTACCTGTCATTCTATTTATTAAACAAACATGCTTAGAAAAATCAATCCACAAGCATGTTTAGAAAAACTAGAAAAAGAACACTATCAGCAGACTATAAACAACTCTCTGTTATGTGTGCCGCTTAACTTGAGTACTGAGGATTATTAAGTCACCACTAACGAATTTTAGACAAACTGCCGAAGACGAAAATAAAACTGACTAGCTACAATAGCTGCATTTACCTGTATTCCTAAGTTTTAGACTTTTAGTGACACAGGGAAGTAAATGAGGAGTACAAGAAGGAAATGCTGAGAGTGACAGACAAGCTATTGGAGGTGTTTTCAGAGGGTCTAGGCCTGGATAGGACAGTACTAAAATCGCATATTGGAGATGAAGAAGTAGAACTGGAAATGAAGATAAATATGTACCCGCCATGCCCACAGCCCCAACTAGCCCTTGGTGTTGAGCCTCACACCGACATGTCTGCCCTCACCTTACTAGTTTCGAATGACGTTCCCGGCCTTCAGCTCTGGAAGGATGACAACTGGGTTGCTGTTAATTACCTGCCAAATGCAATCTTTGTGAACATCGGTGATCAGATAGAGGTCTTGAGCAATGGTAAATACAAGAGTGTTCTTCACAGGAGCTTGGTGAACAAGGAATGCTTGCGCATGTCGTGGGCTGTGTTCATTGTGCCGCCAAACGAGGCTGTGATTGGCCCTCTGCCGGAGCTTGTTGAAGAGCGAAATCGTGCCAAATACTCGACCAAAACATACAGTGAATACCGATACCGCAAATTCAATAAGATCCCACAATAGATGAGTGGTTTGATAAATATGTCCTCTCCAATGCTGGTGACAACACTGCCTCCAACCATTTTTCTTGAGCGTGTGTGTTCATGTTTCAGGAAAGTATTCACCAGCTGCCATTTGGGATCAAAACATAAAGGCTAGCAAAATCAAGAATAAATTTTTATAGAACTGTATGCTCAAACAAGAATAAATTCCAAGTAGCAACAAGAAATGGAAAAGAAACACTTGTACAGTATCAAGCCACATTGTACTTTCTTGATGGCATGCATAGACTTACATGGTTGATACCTCAAGCACAGTATTTGCATGGGAAACAAAGAGGTGAAGAACGCTACAGTGGGGAAAGCATATAAGGTGAAACACTATTAAGGTGACAAATAAGGAAAGTAATTTCCACACAATCATGTCTATTACTTGCTCAAAATTACAGCCATTGAGGGTACATCCTGCCTGGTGGACATGTATAAGAATTCCAATACGGTGTGAAAAAATGCAAAATCGAATTCATGTACTTCCTATCCACAATTAACTATAAACAAGCTACTCAACTACTTAACACTATCTTGGACCTGAAACTTCCTGTGAAGAGACATAAGAATAGCAAGTACGCGAGCCAATTGGTGTCCGTGCAGGAAAAGAATTAGACTGTTGATACAGCACTCTATTTCTCTCAGTTCCCTCTTCTATCATAGACGCCTCAGTGAATCGGCGTCCGATAAACCGCAAGAAATTCAACGAATCAAAATCTGGCTGACCTAGAGGGATGCCTCCTTCCAGCATGCCAACAACAGCATTCATATTTGGCCTAAGTGCTGGTCCCTCTTGAACACAACACAGCGCAACACGCACAAATTTCTCCACCTCTTCCCTTGTCACTCGTCCCTCCAGTCTTGGATCAACAAGCTCCAAGTACCTCCCTTGCTCATGCATATCTAGTGCAAATAGTGGAAAATAAACAAGTTCTGACCCAGATGACGATGATGACTGACCACCACCACTGCTACTATCATTCAGGTTATGGCTTTGCAGTCTTGATGTATTTTTCCTTCCACTGACGAGTTCTAGAAGTACCATTCCATAACTATAGACATCAGTTTTTTCAGAGATTGCAGAGTTAGTTAGCCATTCTGGGGCAAGATAGCCGCGTGTGCCCCTCATAGTTGTAAATAGACTGGACTGTTCTGGACTGAGAAGCTTTGAAAGGCCAAAATCTGAAAGCTTTGCCTGAAAATGATCCTGCAAGAGAATGTTTTCTGGCTTCACATCACAATGGATAATCTTCTGATCACACCCACTGTGCAAGTATGCGAGCCCACGCGCTGTCCACAGAGCTATATCAAGCCTCTCTTGCCATTCTATGACTGGTCCAGTTCCAAAAAGTGTCCTGTCAAGTGAGCCACGATTCATATATTCATAGACCAAAAGGCGATGTCTCCCTTGGGCGCAAAACCCTTTCAATCTGACCAAATTGGCATGGTGAATACTACCAATCACTGCAATCTCAGTGCAGAAGTCTTTTTTCCCTTGAACACCAACATTTGTTATCTTCTTTACAGCTACAACAGTTTTATCTGGTAGAATTCCCTTATAGACAGCACCAAACCCACCAGACCCAATCAGGGTCTTAAATTTACCAGTAGCCAGTTCAAGTTCTTCAAAGTCAAACCTCTTAGGTAAGCCTGGGATGTAGAAGGCATCCATCTCTCCTGAAGAACGTGAGCCCACATGACCTAATTTTATCTCTTTTTCCTGTGACCGTCTCCGTCTTCCTCTCAGAACAAAAGCCAGTGCCGCCAACAGAGAGAACCCAGTAAACGGCAAAAGCACCAGAGCTGCTATAGGAAAGTTTCTTTTCCCAGAACTGGGATTGTCACTGTTACTGAAGTCTGTTGGGGAAGACCCAACTAGGGCTTTGATGTAACCCAATGGATCATCTACACCAGCATTACTATTGGAAATAATGGACCCCAATTCATCTTCAAGCAAATAGCAAGCACCATATGAATTTTGATAGAAAACTCCCAAGCAAGAACAGTTGGCAGAGCAGAGTTCTTGACAAGTGGAGAGATTAACACCGTATTTTACTGGATCGTAAAAAAGAAGGGAAAAATAATCCATACCGTTGCCAAGCTTGATATATGAAACGGCAGATGAATTCAGCTGACTGCCGTTATTGGTTGAGTTACAGGTTAACGGCAAAGAATAGGGACTATTTGGCAGGCAACCACCATTGTCTTCCGAGCTTACATGGAAACTTGATGGACATGATGAACATGTAGGGCTAGTGGACGCAGAGCCTGAACACAAACCAATTCTGCCACAACAGAATGGAATTCTACAACTATCAGTTGGCCAAGCAAATTCCGGGTTCCAATTTGAACCAGAAAAGCTTTTGACAATGAACTTTCCCCAGGGATCCAACTGAGCAATTTGAAAGTCAGAAGGTGTCAAGGGCACCTGAATCACGATCACTGTCCCATTACGACCAAGAAGCTGCAGACCTGTTCTGTTGACAGCCATATATTCTGCTATGTAATTCGAGGTTTTATAAGCCTGTGGTTCCATTGACAACTTCCAATAAGTCTGCCCACGCCATTGAAGTACCGCATCAGAAGAACTCAGTATGAGCTTGTAATCACCGGTTGAAAAATTCGAAGAGGTACTGGAACTAGCTAGAAATGACCCGACAGATAACTGTTGTCCAATAACAATCGTGTCTGTTGGGTAGCGAAAACTTTCCCAAAGAGAACCATTGAATTGATCAAGAAGGATTAGATTACCTACTTCATTCAGCAATAGCGCATTCACTGATGACTTCAATGCCGGAGTTGACCAACCGGGATTGCCATCGGCATCTGAAATGCCAAGTCCATTAACCGTGAGATTCATCTCACCGGAACTTGAGACGGCAGCGTCCCGATTGGCAGACCAGATAACAGTATTGGATGCGACATGGATGATGCTCATGTAAAAGCTGGACTGAGCAACAGGGTTAAACATAGCAGCTTTAAACGTCCCATTTCGAGAAGTCAAGAAGGTTCCAGACGTGTCAATGAAGCGATAGTGTGAAGCAGAGAAAGGCGGATACACAAACTCTGTGAAAGAAGTACCAGAGACAGCAACAAAGAGCAAGAAAAAAACAACAGGGATGAACGACAACGATCCCATGCAGAGGTTTGGAAGGAAGCAAGAACAGAAACAGGTGAAGGGTGTAAGGAAGAAAGGGTGTGTTTTTGAAGCTGAAAGTAGTATGCTGCGGCTAACTTCATTTCCCCAGTTCTGCTTCTGGGATTTACATCATCGTTGACTATCTCTCTGTTTAAGCGCCACATACTTGTTCCTAATTGGCTTGCAAAGTAGATGCAATCGTTTTATTCAGTGCTTACATAATCTGGGGTCACACTCTTTAAAAATCTCAGTGGCGGTCAAACCGGAGAAAAGTCTTCATCCAAAACGAAGAAGATTGGAGTGTCGCGTATAAACACCATTGTATATCCTTCACCGTCTTGTGTATTATACACCTTTGAAAACCAAAACCCATAAACCATGCTTTCTATGTTGTGAAGACTTAGCTACCGGCGTGATCGAAAACCAGATAGTTTTATTCCTACATTATCGCCTTAGTAAAGTTCTTCTGTTTCGCATAATCTATTGTCAATCATTCGTCACACTAATAAAAAAACCACAAAAGAGAGATATTTTTAAGCAAACAAACAAGTAATACAAACAAACGGGCTACTCGTTGAGGCAAATTGTTGAACACATGGTGTGCGTGGATGTTGAGTCATGGAATGTACCTGGAGGATGATTGTGCTGCCACCGCAAGAGCCGAAAACGGATATGGATGGATTAGGATGTATACTTACATGATCGTGTATACAAGATTTTTTATTATAACGGTATTGTTAATGATTGTTTTGTGCTCTTTCATATAATAAGTTTTATGAGAACAAATTTCAGAAAAATTGTAATCTGATCGTGCATTTAATCAGCCTATAGTATTTGTATTTCAAACTTGAAAGACATGAATAAACTTAGATGAAATTGTCTTGTATGATCCTTGACTATGAACCTTTTCTTTTTCTTACACCACTTGAACTGACCTCTAGCTCTAGCTAGTAACTAGTTTGCCATAAGCTTTGTAATAATAATCTGGGAAACTTGAAATGGTGATAATCTTTTTGAAATTGAAAAAAGAATACCTATCATGCCGAACACTAAAAATATTTGAAATCGATTCAGATCAAGATGCACAAATTCAGTGTATCTTTTTTTTGGCGAAAAAATGCAGTGTACCTTTGAGGTGAGCATTATTAGGTTATCAATTCAATAACGAAAGCAATAATTTGTGGACATATTGTCACACGTTTGTCCCTTTTTCGCTTTAATATAATACAAGTGATATATGGTAGGCTATTCTTTCTCCCATTACCACCAAAAGCCAACGTCCCTACTCTACACTGGCAACAATCACAAAAATTGAAGTACCAATTCAACCCTGTCTGCAAGTTCGCTGGTGAAGGGTCTGCAAGTTCGCTGGTGAAGGTTTTAATATATGAGCATAACTGATGTGTCCCTGGAGATCTAGTATCCTTAAAATGATTCTGATCTCCTTCAAATCCGGGAAGACAACTCATGCATCCGCACATTTGCTGGCCAACGCACTAATCAATCATTTTTCGAAAATTCGCAATGACTGTGAATTGGCTCCGGTTTTATAATGAATGTGTTCTAAGCCTCCACACCAGGTCTGAACTAGGTGACTCAAATGCTTTCTATGCGTATGCGGTTCTTGACCGAGAGTAAAAGTAAGTAGTTTCGATAAATCGAGACCTCAAATGTCTGAGATTCAAGTTCAGAATGTTTGAAAGCATAACGAAGAACAATGTGAGCAGAAACAAGAGTTTGAGGACCTAGCTTCGCCTTCATTCATAACCATTGACATGAAAAGGATCGCGTTTCTACTTTCGCTCGAGGTCAACTGGCATGTCCATACCAAGACAAATGTCAATGTTCTCAAAGCTTGTGCTTCGCTGAGAGAAAGCAGAGTCGGAGCTCCTCATTTCTCACATTTATGAGTTTCTTAACATCGGTATGGGACAGATACGATGGTAAAGAGAAATCAATAGCTTCAATTTCATGAGGTTGACTTCAATAAAAGGCGGTGCCGTAGCGGGGGATGTAAGAAAAGTGAGAGAGTCTGCAAATAAAATTGCAGACACAGAAGGGTTGACCTAATGGCCAGTATTGATGAGGCCATGCATCATTTATAAACAGCCATCACTGTTGTCGGGTTGACGTTAAAGCTGGAGGAAGTAGGAACTCTATTGATGACCACACATTTGGAGAGTTTGAGATCCACTAAGAACACAGTTGAAGAGCTTAAACAAGTTTCATGCAATCAAGAATTCGTCAAACCATAAGATCAAACATCAATACAATACACTGTCCAAGATATATAACAAATATGGTAAGAGCAAGTTTGAGAGTCCAAACGTTTAAAAATGGAGGGCACATCAACAATGTAGATGGGTTGAAGGGTTCAAGATTTGAGTACTCCGCACCCGACTAGATGACAATTGCACATCA
This sequence comes from Comarum palustre, assembly GCA_951800085.1. Lineage (NCBI taxonomy): Eukaryota > Viridiplantae > Streptophyta > Magnoliopsida > Rosales > Rosaceae > Comarum > Comarum palustre. The sequence continues at coordinate 19,979,270 of OX637579.1, forward strand.
AGAATGAAACTTAAGAGCCATTGTCAAATATGTAATACTAGGCCTGATAAGACAAGTTGTGAATGTATTTAACTGTACATGTCTCAAACACGCAGCTGTCAAATACACATTACGGGAAATAATGCAACATTAGAGCTAAAAATAAAGGACTTTGATTGCAACATAGTGATGTGAAGGTCAACTCTCTTAATGTTTTTTTCACTTGGCCAGCTGCTAGCCAAATTGTTAAAGGAAGAGGTCACTTGGGCTAGTATTATATATTTTGAATAAACCTAAGTTAGTATTATATCAACATTCTCATGTGTTACATGAGATTTATTGTCATTTTCATACATGGTTCAACCAATAGAAGGCACAGCAGAAACAAATATACTAGTCTCAAAGCCAAGAAATTCATCACAGTTTTGTCCGGAGGGAAGAATTGTGTGATCTATTGACATTTTATAAAAAGGAATACCAAAAGTTCATGTGTTATATAGGAAAAAGTCAGTGTGAAAAAAGTGAGAGAAGCCTACAAAGAAACAAGCTAAGAAACTCGGCTGCTTATCAGCCCAACCCGTGCCCCAAAGACACTTGCATATGTGGATTACCAGCACAGACATACAGAACTCACACCGCAAAGCAAAGTTTTGAGTACAAAGAAAATTGCATCAGTAAAAACCTTGTCAACATTGAACTTACCTGAAGTTCAGAGATCAAGTGTAAACCATCATATGCAATTGTGTTTAAACGATGTCACCAATCTTAAAAAAATACAATGTTTTCCTCTGTGCTACTCAGAGAGAGGAAAGTGTGAAAAGACATACAAAGAGAATTGCATCAATTAATAGCCTGTCAACATTGAACTTACCTGAGGTTCAGAGATCAAGTGTAAACCATCATTTGCAATAGGTTTGGTCCCTTTACTTTGAAAAAGTTATTAGACTCCAAAATTAAGCAAATAGTGAAAAAAAAAACTAATAGTTCTCACCACCATATCCCCACCAAGGACCGGTGGAATTAGAAGCTGGATTTAAGAATTTGATCATAAATTTTGCATTCAACCAGTAAACCAATTACTTGATCATTCCTCTTAAGATTGACTTCTGAAAAGACATTTCAGCGTTCTTTGGATTACACATGGTACTCTAACTAGAGCACCAGGAACAAATAAATGAAGTTTTACCCATCAGTATGGAAAATATTAGTTCAATCTAATGACACCTAATGGCAAACAGGTAATATCAGAGTTGATATTACCCTTACCCTTCCTTAAGCTTCCATTAGTGTAACAGATACAAAGCTCAGGCAACAGAGCTGAAAACTTAGTTTGATCAACTGAAAAAGAGAGCTATCTACAGTCCAAGGATCAAGGCTGAAGCAGACATTGGCAAGATCGCTTACTTTTTCTAAAGCAAATGCAGTGCTAGAACAATAATAATATAAAATCGCAATAATAGAAGAAAGGCAATTGGGTAAATAGACGATAGATTAAAACCTATAAAAAGAGACTCAACATTGTCATAGCTCAAATGGAACTCAACAAAAACAAAATTCAAGCCATCCAAAATATCCAACCATTTAATTTCTAGCATCCAATCTAAAAGGATGAATTATCTAATCTCAATAGACAAGTCTAAATAAAGCATAAGAAAAGAATGCAAATAAAACTCTCCTGTTGTTGCATTATTGTTCCCTTAACGATTGGCCTTGGCAACTCTCTCAATCTCATCCTTCTTCTTAATAGCATAGCTGCACACCAAGACACCAATCATGAGAATAAGCCGCAAATCAAAAACACATTATTTTATCACACCAACTCAACTCATGCATAAAACTCTCCGTACCTGTTAGAGGACCCTTTAGCAGCATTGATCAGCTCATCAGCCAAGCACTCTGCAATAGTCTTGATATTCCTGAAAGCCGACTCACGAGCCCCAGTGGTAAGCAGATAAATAGCCTGATTGACACGTCTGAGCGGCGAAATATCAACAGCCTGACGCCTCACAACACCAGCGGACCCAATTCGGGTTGCATCTTCCCTAGGACCACTGTAACCACAAAATATCCACACATATCAACAAAAGCCATTCAATACTAAAAACGACAATCACAAACCCTAAACCAAATCGGCAAGCGATGTATACCTGTTAACAATGGCGTCGACGATGACCTGAATAGGGTTAAGGTCAGTGAGCAAATGGATGATCTCCATAGCGTGCCTAACGATCCTAACAGCCATGAGCTTCTTGCCGTTATTCCTTCCGTGCATCATGAGAGAGTTGGTCAGCCTCTCAAGAATAGGGCACTGAGCCTTCCTGAACCGCTTGACCGAGTACCTCCCGGCAGTGTGGGGCACATACGTGGCGTGCTTTGCTTGATTGACGCCGACGTAATCTACCAGCGAGAGGTCGCTGACCTGAAAACAAATTCAGCATTTCAGATTTCGAAACGCGTGTGTGAATAATCTATAGTGAATTAGAGTGGAGGTGAGTATACGAGACCTCGACGCCGTCGAAGGTCCAGCGGTTGAAGAGCTTGACGTCATTGTGGGGCAGAACGATCTCTTGCTCAACGGCGGCAGAATCGACGGCGGCGGCCATGGCTGAGAGAGGAGAGGGGGTTTGGGGGAGATTTGAGAGAGCTAGAGCGAGGAGGCAGGCAAAATGTAGGAGGTTTGGAGCTAGGGTTTACAACAGTGATTAACGGGCCACTTAGTTTGGGCTTTAGTGTTTTGGACAAGCCCAATTGCTGAGGATTGAACTATTTTCATATTTTTGCAAATTATCGCAACTCGATCGTTATCCTCTATCTAGCTGTTATTATGTAAATCAAGATTTGATTAACCTAGGCACCTATCTACTTGAAAAGTTTACATAATTTGTTAATATGTTATTTTCTTACTAACAAAATCTAAAATTGTTTGTGTTTTCTATCAACACAGTTTCCATGATGATTCTCACAGGCGTTATATGCACATTTTATTCATTTGCACACTTTTCAAATGATACCAGCTTATAATTTTCATCCGGATTTATTTCATCATTTATGCTATCCTAAATTGTTTGGGTGTCTTTCAACTTCCATTCATTCTCATAGTTACAAGTAAGATATTGGAGAGATCTAAAGATTTGAGGAGTTCTATTCACACTTCCAAATTTACTCTAAATTTACTATATGTACATCTCTTATTGAATACACTTCAATTATACTTTTTAACATATTAAAACTCTAAGTATACCTCTCTTCTTTTTACTAAAATGTCTTGAAAGAAGTTTTCGTTTGATGTTTATTTCTATTACAAAGAAGAAATCCGAAATTGGAGCAGAATTACAATGATTTGATAAAACCAATTTCACTTTTTATTGGTTTTGATATATTGATGCCCCAATTAACTGTTAATTGGCATTTGTATATTTTTACATTCGGGAAGAAATCTATACAATAGGTAATAATTGGTGAATTTGAGGGTTGAATTTGGGTTTTTTAACTGGGTTTGGGTGCAGCAAACGGGGTGAATAATTTGGTTATTCTATAAGTGAGTTTGTGTCTTGCTTATTATCAAAATACATCACCTAAACTTCTTTGATTAACCTATCTTACACAAACAAGGAGCAAGGATGATGGGATCTTGGATCATAGTGACCGAGTACAAGCCTACAAAGTATTTTTATAACTAAACATGCACTTGGAAGGATCAGTTGGACAGGAAATCAAAACGATTTTTGCCCGCGATACAAAGCATGACAAAAATGATAAATTTATGGAGTTTTGATCTGTTTGAATGAACACAATAGTAGCAATTTTTGATTGATTATGAACAATATCAGTTGACAAAGTTTTTGGGTTTTTTATCTTTTTATCCTTATATGTCTTTTTACATGAGTTGAAAAAAATTTAACAAAAATAAAAAAAAATGTTGGAGGTGTACATAACAAATTTAGAGGTGTAACTAGAATCTCTAAAGATTTTATTAACTTTATTTGAAGCAAGTCAAGTAACATTTGGATATATAAACTAACTGGCTTCTATGAAATTTATGAAGATTCAATTCCAAACGATTACAAGTTCATCAAGGCTTTAACAACTGCTTCAATAGATTATTTAATAAAATATATCATGTACAACTAGAAAACGTCATCATCTTACATTTGTTTCTATTTAGTTACAGATTTGATATTACTATTTTATTGCATGATTTGTTAAAGTCGTCATCTTAGGGATTTAAAATAACACACTTTGGTATGAAGAAAATCTATTGGTGAGTGACTATCATCTCGACAAATCAATATTCACGCCTCTACTATTCCATTATATGTAACACGAACAATTTGTTTTATTATCTTTGTCTTTTGTTATGAAAAAAAATATTTATCAAGTTTGATAGCAATATAATATTTTTTTTGGTCAACAACAATATATAATATTTTGACAACAACATTGTAGCACATTACTAGAGGTGGCAAACGGGCCGTAAAGAACGGGCACGTCACGTTTAAAAGTGGTCTGGCACGGTATGAGCACGCTACAGGCCCGGCACGACCCAATCACGTTATTTTAATGGGTCGGGCCTAGAAAAAAGAGCTCACGGGTCCGGCCCAAGCCCGTTATAGGCCTGGTCCAAGCACGATAAGTTAAAGCCCACGACCCAGTCCGCTTTAAAAAAAATATTTTTTCTTTATAATATAAATATTATATTTATAAATAATATAAAACTTGTTTTAATTGTGAACAATAACTTATAAATACTAATAATTATTCATTTTGATTCTCTTAGACCCATAAAAAGTTTTGTTAAAACATTACCAAGTATAAATAATGATCATATGATTCATATATTATATTTTTTTTTAGTGTGTTGGCAAAGAAAACAAATGATCGATATAAAATATAAGTTATTTTTCATTTGTTTTTGTTTTGGTATAATATGATATCAATTTTAGATTAATTTCTATTTTTAACTACAAACGGGCCCATTAATGGGTGCGAGTCCGGCCCAATACGTTATGAACTTGGACCGGACCTTAGATTTGAGTAAATGGATTGACCTAAGTCCGAACCTGTTAAGACGTGAGCCGTCGTGAGTCCAAACACGGTCCAAAACCCGATTAAACAGGCTAGGCCGGCCTGTTTGCCATCTCTACACATTACATTATTGTGCATGAGATAAAAAAGAAATTTGACAACAATAAGAGTTAAAAAGTAACTGATGAGCATAGGCGCGCGAAAGATATCAGATAAATAGAGGCACACAATTAAGCAAAGAATATTCACTCCCAACACCTTTTTGATCTAGCGCTTTATGTTTGATTATGCAATGGAAAAGCCATTATCGTGGAGCTTTTTCTTTCAATTAATTACATGGTTAATGAAAAACATTTAGTTAATGGCCAACTCAGCCTCCTAATATGTCCAGACTCTTTTTGACTCGTGGCAAAATCTGATTTACACGTAACACTAGCCCGAAAAGAAGTGGAACTGCAAATCCTTCAAGATAAAGAGCACCAATGGAAGCTAGGTAGGCTTAGATGGAGAACACAATGTGGTCAAATCTTTATTATCGATCATGCCACTTTTATATCTCCACTGTGTAAAAGCTACAATGCTGGTGCTTGTTCTTGTTGTGTGATAATCTACGATAACCAATCTCATCAACCAATGAATCTATAGTGATATGACAGAGGGAGAGAGTAATGCAGACTTAGAATTTTATGAATTTATGATCTATATGAAGAACCGAAAATTAATTTCTTAGCACATTCCGGTAGTACAGATCAATTGTTTTAGTAATATAAATTTTCATCTTTCCATATTTATGGAGGGGGTTGTCTTATATGCATATATCCGATTTTCAATCAAAAACCGAACAAAATCATCTAAAAAACCGGGCCAACTAACCATACCGATTAAAACAGTTAAAAAAATAATTTAAGGTTTAAAAATGCACCTGACACTGTGGACTGTGTCAGTTGGAGATACACAACGGTTTAAAAATGGATGACCGAGATTTCGTTTCTTTTAAATGAAATGTCCAGATCAATTCAATTCAAAAAAAACAAAATTATATATAAGTATTGAATTTATAATGATTAAATTTTGAGTATGAGTATAGGTTTTAATAAAATGGTTGGCTAGTCATTTGTAAGTCAAATTTAACTTAGAATAGCTAAAATGTTATTTTGGCTAGCCTATTTAGAAATATGCACGCATCAGTGCTCTCTATTATAGCTAGCATTACATTAATATTATTCCTTAAATAAATATTAAATAGTTAAGAGCAACTTTATCAGACTCTCTATTTTAGCTTTTAGCTATTTTGGAGAGCGTATTTAGTTTTTTTAATGTTTTCGGAGCTCCAACAGACGAGCTAAATTTAAAATATTTTAACTTTCAGCTATCTCGTCAGTTATATTTAGCTAGTGAGATAACTCAAATAAGATTAGTTATAATTTAATACAACAAATTAATATTTTTTAAAAAAAAATTGACATATCGTTGCATCCATATCGGTAAAATCATTACAACAAGTTAATAATTTTTTTTAAGAAAAACATGTATCTAATGCCATATTTTTTATATATTAAAAATATTATTTTTGTATCCTAGTCATCTTCTATAGCATCAAGTACAAGAACCAATTTTCCATTGACAAAAGAGAGCGAGAAAGCGAAGAAAAAGAAAAGCAAAAAGCAAAGAAAGAGCCCATAGTGTAGGCTGCGCGAGATAGAGATAGAGAAAAAAGGGGAAAAGACAAAGGAATCAAAGTCGGCGCCCTTACCCCCGCCGACCAATCACCACGTCCCTTTCCCTCCCCATCCTTCCTGTCTTCCACCAAAATCCCCTCTTCTCTCTCTCTCACTCTTATAAAACCCTAACTCCCTCCCCCCTTCTCTGTTCTTGTTCTTAATTTTTTCTCTTATCCTTTTTTTATTTTTACCGCTTCGAATTCTTTTCTTGCGTTTCGGATCGCCTTCTTCCGTTTATATATTTTTTACCAATCGGAAGAAGACCTCTCGATCCGAATTCTCCTTTTTCTCTCCGATTGGAATTTTGATTAAACTATGAAGGCCGCGGTTGTAGAAGCCGTCGTTGACAGGGTTGAGGATGGTGGCAAGGAGAAGAAGAAGCGTCGCTCGCGTAATCGGAAATCTAAGCAAAACTCCTCCTCCTCCGCATCAGGTTTGTTTTCGATTTCCATTGTTTCTATGCGTTTTAGCAAAGTTGATAGTTTTTAGTAATACTGAGCTGTGGCTTAGTTTAGACATAATGCGATTTCGGATATTGGTGTTTCTGATTCTGTGTAGTTATTCAGTAGTCGTTTACTCTGATCTGATCAAGAGTAGGGTTTTTTTATTAGCTGAATTCCTTGTGTTCAGGCAGAGAATCAGCATGATTTAACTGGTGCTTTTGCTGTGGCTCTGTTTGTTGTGTTTATTGATACTGGCATGTTTTTGTTTTCCTGTTTCGATAGTTTCTTGTAGTTCAGTAAACGGTGAAGCGTCGACTGAGTGCTTAGGAAACGGGACAATGGGGAATCATGTGACCGCATCCTTGAAGCAAGACCACTTAGGCATGAATCCCCCATGTGGGCAGGGATTGCCCAAAGCATCTGACTTGGCTTTCAGTTCTTTGCCAACGATGCACATTGTCGAATCCCTTGATGCACAAAGTCCCGTAAATCGACGTTTGCTCTCACCTGAATTTGATGGAAGAATGTTTGCAAAATCTTGTCCTGAACTAGCTGCTTGCCGGTCACCCGGAATCCTTACAAACAAGGGTCCCCCTCTTCAACAGCTCAACGGCTATTCTCAGGGAAGGTATTTTCTTCCCCACTGGTCCATGGAGGACGTCAATGCCGCTGTAGAGGTATGTATATGGAGTCTTGATGTACGTCGTGTTTTATTCCACTCATTTTGTTCTAGTCTTTAAAGTCGCGCAAATCTATTGCTGAAGAAACTGATAAGCTTGATTTGTTTTCTGATTTCAGAAAGGTGATGCTTTTAAGGCTCTGTTTCGTGTCAATGCACACAACAGAATGGAGGTTTGTTATATGTTCCCTTTTAAGTATACATTTGGCCTATGATTTGTAAAAGCTCCTCCATAACTTTTATTGTGTTCTTTGCTGGTAGGCCTATTGCAAAATTGATGGAGTGCCTACAGATGTTCTTATTGGCAGTCTTACGGAGCAGAATAGAGCTGTAAGTCTGGATTTAATTTCAAGTTTTCAGCACACACTTGTTACGGTTGCCTGTCGGCATTATTACTTGGATTGCAAGCTTTTTGTTCATTTGCATATATGTCTGACACACGTACAAGTTCTTAGCTTATAATGTTAAGCATGTAGCCATTGTGACCTTTATATATTTTCTTTTTCCACCATGCTTTTTCGCTTGAATGTCTTTCATCATTGTTCTTTGTATTTGTAGGTTGAAGGCGACATTGTTGCGATTAAGATTAATCCATTACCATTATGGACCTGGATGAAAGGGTCTGCTGGCGCGAATAGGAGTTCTGCATCAGTTGAGGATCCTAACTCAAAACTGAAAGATAATGCAGTTGTTTATAACTGTAAGGGTAAAGCCAAGGTAGATGAGGATTGTGAGTATGATAGTCGCAGAAGTTGTCTGCTTCCTGAGAGTGAATCGTGTCATGAGGAAAGCATGTATTTGCGTGACTCTACTCATTCAGAGCCAGTTGGACAATCCAGTGGTGATCATGTTGCTGGAAAGTACCAATTGGCTTCAAATTCTTCCCAAGCAGGTTCTTCTAACGAGCAGAATGTAGTTAAAACTCCAGTCGAGAAGATGTGTGCCACCATCAGTTCATTCCCTTCTAAACGACCAACTGGAAGGGTTGTTGCTATCATTGAAAGGTCTAAACGACGAGATGCTGTTATAGGCTATTTAAATGTTCAGAAGTGGATTTCTTACAGAGAAGTTTGCAGGAAAGACATGAAAAAGAACAAAAGTTCACCATATTCTGACCATGAGTATATCCAGATGACTCCGACTGATCCAAGATTTCCAAAAATGGTGGTCCTCGTGAGAAATCTGCCTGATGAAATTAAAAAAAGATTGGAAAATGGTGATGAAACAGTTGAGAAGGAGCTGTTTGCTGCACGTGTTGATGATTGGGGTGAAGAAAGTCTTGCTCCACAAGCCTTAATATTACATGCTTTTGGACATGGAAATGAATTACAGCCTCACATTGAAGCAATCTTATGCGAAAATTCTATAAAGTCATCTGATTTTTCCCCTGAATTGCTTTTTTGTCTTCCTCCCCTCCCTTGGGAGGTGCCTCAGGAGGAATTTAAAGCAAGAAAGGATCTTCGAAATCTGTGCATATTCACCATTGATCCTTCCACTGCCACGGATCTGGATGATGCTCTCTCAGTTGAGAATTTTTCTAACGGTATCTCCAGAGTTGGTATCCACATTGCTGATGTGTCTTACTTTGTGTTACCTGACACACCCTTAGATAAAGAAGCTCAATCTAGATCAACAAGTGTGTATATGACACACAGCAAGATACCGATGTTGCCCCCTTTGCTTTCAGAGAATATTGGTTCGCTTAATCCAGGAGTAGAGAGACTTACATTCTCAATATTCCTGGACATCAATAATGCTGGGGATGTTGTTGATCGATGGATTGGCCGCACTGTGATAAGGTCATGTTGCAAGCTTTCTTATGAGCACGCACAGGATATTATTGATGGCAAATTTAACTTTGACAGTTTTGACACTTCCCAAGACGGCTGCCCTCAGGTACATGGCCATTTTGGATGGTCGGATGTAAGTATATCTGTTAAGAGCCTCTATGAGATCTCTAAAACTTTGAGAGAGAGGAGGTTTAATGATGGTGCTCTCCAGCTTGATAACTCCAAAGTTGTTATTCAGTTTGATGAATATGGAGATCCATATGATAGTTTGTTTTCTGAAAGGAAGGAATCAAATTCTCTTGTGGAGGAGTTGATGCTCTTAGCAAACAGAACAGTGGCTGAAGTCATATCTAGAGCTTTCCCTGACAGTGCACTACTGCGAAGGCACCCAGAGCCTAATATGCGCAAGCTTAAAGAACTTGAAGCATTTTGTTCCAAGCATGGCTTAGAGTTGGATACTTCTTCTTCTGGTCGATTCCATCAGTCACTGGAGAGAATTAGGGATAAGCTCAAGGATGATTCTGTTCTGTTTAGTATTGTCATGAATTATGCCACAAAACCTATGCAGTTAGCTACCTACTTTTGTAGTGGGGATTGGAAATGCAAAAGTGATTGGGGTCACTATGGATTGGCTGTTCCTCTGTATACTCATTTCACTTCGCCACTACGCCGGTATCCTGATATAATAGTGCATCGCACTCTAGCTGCCGCTATAGAGGCTGAGGAGTTGTGTTTGGAACATCAGAGAGTGTTGAATAATTTGAACAAGGGAGACAAATTTAAGATGAGGTGTTTCACTGGTGTTGATTTTGATAGGGATGCTGCTGAATCCAGGGAAAGTCAGGAAGCCTTATCAGCTGCAGCGATGAAGCATAGTGTTCCCAGCATGAAGTTGCTTGTCAATGTTGCTGCTAATTGCAATGAAAGAAGGCTGGCCAGTAGATATGTCAAGGATGCTTGTGATAAGCTCCAGATATGGTCCCTGCTGAAGAAAAAGGAGGTTTGATATCTGATCACATATTCCTGTTTTACCCTCTCTCTTGGTACCTTGATTTATGGTTGGTGAATGAAATTGCAATGCATGGTTTGGTATGATGCTAGAGTTGGTGTTGCTTTATTTTCTTTATCTAAGACTTTGATGGGTGACTGCTAGTATTATGTGATTATTGGTTGGGTCTTGATATTGGTGATACAATAGTGACCATAGCAGCTACTGTTAATCTCTGTACTGATTTTATTGTATTGGTGCTGCTCTCATTTTCCTTGCACCTTCGATGTTACATTATCTGGTCATGTGCTTAATTTTTAATATTCTGTTTCTCATTGCAGATTTTATTCTCAGAAGCAAGAATAATGGGTCTGGGACCTAGATTCATGTCCATTTATATCCAAAAGCTTGCTGTAAGTAGCTTTCTGCTGTATGGTTTTTAGGTTTTAGATTATTTTTTATATAGTGACTGTTTGGACTATTACACGTGCAACTAACTTATATTCCTCTATTCTTTTAGGTCGAACGTCGAATCAATTATGATGAAGTTGAAGGCTTGATGGTAGAGTGGCTAGATGCTACATCCACATTGGTGCTTTCTTTAGGTGTCGACAAACGCTCGTTCAGGAGAGGTAGTCCTGGTAAATGGAGGGCGCTGGATGATGTGGCAATGGTTGTTAGTCCTTCTGACCTCGAAGATGAACCTTGTCCAGTTGGAAAGAGTTCAGCTGAGCCACATTCCAATGGTTACTCTTTGAATAGTAAAGTTGAGCCCATGGTCTTTCCTCTTACAGTACGTCTTCTTTCAACGATTCCTGTAGTACTTCATGCAGTTGGTGGGGATGATGGACCTGTTGATATTGGGGCAAGGCTGTACATGAGTTCATACATCTGCTAGATTGTGGCTTTCAGTTGGTTGCCTTTTTTCAGAATGATACTGTGGAAGTTGAATGCGTAAGGGAGGCAGTCAAGGTGGCAATGGGATTGATCTTGCTGCAGTTGAAAGGAGCTTGTGAAAAGATGAAATGATGAGAGGGCGTTCTTTGAGCATTGGACTGGTTCTGTTGTAGATACGGAATTAGTGTATAGTCAAGAAATAGAGTTTTAGAAGATATGATAAGTTTTTTTTTCAGATCTGCTGATGCTCTAATGGATTTGCTTGATGCTGAATCGTTTTGGTTGGTGGTGGCTGTGACATTGGCTTATAGCAGCCGTTTTTGACATGGCTGCTTTTGATGCTGGAACAGGCCCTGTTTTTTTTCTGGCCGGTTTCCATTCCATCTGTGTTGAACTTGGTTATGATGCTGCCCGTGTTTGGCGTTAACACTGAGTTTCTTAAATTTGTGTAATTGTCGTGTTATTCCTGGATTGCAGCCCAATAATGTTTTTGGCTTTGGGTGGTCATGAGGTGTGTTGGTCGGTCATAAATGACTAAACGAGTGGCTGGCCAGCTTTACCCAGATGAATAAATGCAGATGTTATCCTTCTCTTTCTGGTAAACGTCAAATATCACTAATTACTGCTTGATTTTACTATGTTTATGTCCACAAATTATTACTGAAGGTATTTGATTTCGGGTGCAGAACCATATGCAATTTGAGTTCCGTTGCCTAAGAGCAACATAGCATCTCTTTCGTAAAGTGAAATTCCCAACCCCCTTTTTTGTTTAAATTGAATTTCATACCGGCACTTATCATTTTTGGTAAATTAAATTTTGTTTATTGACTTAAATTTTGTATTTTTATGAGAATGATGATTAAGAATAGAAAATGGATTTCACTTGTCTAGTGTTACTGTTAATAGTGTCCGACAAAGTTTGATATACTTCGGCTTAATGTGTTCATATGGTCAAACATATTTCAGTGATACAAGCACGTGCCTGGTGCTTTGTAGGCTAAGAATCTGCTCTCGCTGGAAAAGCATCGTAAACGGCCGGTAACATATTTCTTCTACTGGAGTAGTACAGTCTCTGGTTAATAATGTACACTTGCTAATTAATTATGAAGAGATATGTCTGGCTCTAAACTAAATAAAATTTAATATGCTTTATTGTGTTTATCACCTTCCTCCAAACGTAATATACGCGTTTTGTCTCTCCTCTAAAAACTCTAAAATCCATCTCTCGTTCTCCTCTTTCTCTCCTCTTTCCGGAAGGTTAACCTCTTTCCATTTTGCTTTTTCTTATCCTTGATGCGGTAGATCCTCTGTTTGATAGTGACAGAGTTTCATTTCCTTCAAGCTCTGATTTGGCCGTTTTCTCTCACCCTTCAACCAAATCCTCCACCCAAATCAACTATCTCTTTCACTCTCAGATTACCCAACCTAGATCTCCTCTTCCTTCAGATGCTTCACAATCAAGGTGCACATCCATCATTGTCATCGGAGTTTTCAACGAAAGTTCGTCGAATCAGTTATATGAGATAGACGTCGAATCGTATGTCAAAAATAGGTGTGCTAGTGTTTTCACTCTCGCTTATACCATATCTCCCTTCTCTTTTTTCTTTTTATTGGTTACCCCCAGTGTGTCGATCTTTTGTCTGGTCTTGCGCTGATGTGGTGTGTGGATGGTTTGTATAGTTTTGTTTTGGATTATAGAGTATTTTCTATAGGTTATGTGTTGGTATTCATGCACAGAGTTGATTTGGTGGTTGTCTCGTCCAATGGTAGAAGCTCCGATGACGGTCCTGTGTCACGCGGTAGTGATGACCCTGTGTCATAAGATAGCTCGTTTGTTGGCGATGTCGCCAACGTCGAGTTCCTCTTCCGCTGAGCTTGTTGTTGGCCTGGATCCATGTTGGATTTGTGTTGATGCTTGGTTGGCTGTTTCTTTTAGTTTGTTTTCTTAATGTTGTTGATCTTAGTATGGATTTATGTAATTCAACCATGGATCTATGTAATCCAAGTATGGACCTTTGTGTAAGCTTTTTTTTATGAATGAAAGTTTGTTTACACTCACCAAAAAAATCCTCCAAACGTGGATGACCTTGTTATTGCATCCGGAAGTTATACTACTTAACCTGCTTATTTGGACCCTTAAATTGAGATTCTAAATTTCTTGACTGCAAACGATTTACTTTCTCTTAGGTGATTGATGTATGATACATAATAAGACATCTTTTTTGTTTATTTATAATTAATCAGTCATTTCTAGTTTGGTAAAATGTGTGTATATGTAGTGATGAACAAGTGCTCCAACCTACTACAACAATCGCTCCAAGTAAACATAACCAATTTATTTATTAATGCTTTCGTTGATTTAAACATAAGTTAAACGGCGAACATTGATTAAATGATGGAAATATCAAGAAGGAATCTTAGTAGAGTAATCCCTGGGCTACAGCCTGTGTACTTTTTTCATTTTATCCAACATATATAGGTTTATTTGGTCTAAAGCTAACATTTGTATATACAATTAGCTTATGTAAATAAAAATTCTCTAAAACTTTAGAGATATGAAAATAAGTTAATCGATCAAATATTTAATACTAAACCAAATCTTCAGAGAATATATTAGTTCACATCAAAAACAATTAATTGATATTAGTACTAAAGGTGAAATAATTAGCAATTTGGTACAAAAAATAGTTGAGTCTAATGTAAAATCAGGTCTAGTTAGATATCGCGACCGTATCAATCTGGACCTCTTTATATATTTAACTATATCAAAAATTGTATATGTAACTATCAAATATATTTATATTTAGAAATTTCATTGAATAAAAGTTTAGTCAACGTTATTTTCAAATTCGGGCTCCGGAAAATATATTTTTTTGGCGGGAGATAATGAGTCATTTTCTCCTTCACAGCAAAGACCACAACAAGAAGACGATATGTTTGAATTGTTCCATCCACCACATCAAAAAATGATATGTTGCACTCATTTGAGCAGCTTTATGAAGTAGTACAGTGACAGACATAGCTGGTTGTGGTGCAGGCGCATATCAATATATGGATGCGTCAGCCAAGTTCGCAGCTGAAAACAGTCACTTCTGCTCATCAGATGACCACGACTTCTTCATGAACGTTTCTCAGAATTGTGTCTACTTTCTTAAGCTGAAACTTGACGATGGTCCAACGGTAAGATTGTCTTGAATAGAGGTAAATCCGTCTGCTGTTCCAGGAGAAATCCTGTTTTGATAGATAATTGCTATTCTGATTCTAATTCAAATTTTATGTCCCTTTGTTCTTCAAGTTCGGTTCCTCCTTGGTACGGGTCATGTTTCCCCATCGACATCGAGTTACTTTCATATAGTTTCCTTCTCCATCTTTGGTTTACACACTTGGTTGGTTCCTTCTTCCATACTCAAATGGTTTAAACCAAATTACAATATTTTCATTGTCATGTCTTATGGATTCGGTTTGGCATTATTGAAGTTATTGATCTTGGAATTTTTTTTCAAGTTGTTTTAGTTATGACAGTCATTTTAACAAACACGAACAACGTGTTTGTTTTCACTTCACTTTAAACTCTACGTTTTTCACTAACTCTTGTTACTTCAAAATTTATGTTTTAATAATTTTTGTCTTGCGTTTCTTTAGAACATAAATCAAGTTTCTTAGCTTGTGTTTGTAAAGATTCACGGTAACGTATTTAATTTAAAGAGATGCAAGTTGGGGCGTTACATATATATATATATATATATATATATCATGGTCCCTGGATTTACTTCTTCTCCTTTGTGCGGAATGGTGCCTTTACAATATGTTTCTAGGTTTCCTTCAGACCCTGTATCTTAATTGGCAAACAACGTCGGTCAACAACTTATAGATGATTTTGTCAATTGGATGTTGAAGGTGATGCTTTAAATGTTATAAACACCCCGTATGTTCAAAGTTTTGATTCGACTCATTGAGATTTTGAGTAATGAAGGTCTGTTAGATGTAACACAATTGCTCCAGTCCTTTTCTTATTGTATTTTGGCGTCCCACGACGATGTAACACAATTGCTCATCGTGCGGCAAGTACCTTACAGCTCTCTTTCGTTTTGAGCCTCGGCCGTTCTGGCTACATCTGAGTATAAGCACAGAGTTCGTCAATTGAAGTATAGCTGGACATGGTTTCCTTCCTACTTTGGGGAGTGTTGGGATTTGTTAGCATGCCATCAGCAAAGTTGCTTCGAATGTTTTACAAAACTGAAGACAAAGGCAACATAAATCCTCTGCTTGGAATGAACTCTTGGAAATTACAAGTGATGTAGGAGCATATAAGACTATATTAAATTATAGATTCTTAATCTTTTATATTTCATTATTGATATAGCTGAGAATTATTTTTTAATTATTATAATTTAAGTTTAATTAGTTTAATCCAACTGGTTCTCTAAGTATTGTAACCCATATAAATATGAGTATTGTAGTAGTTATTAGGAATCTTATATTTTATAAATTAAATCAATTTATTTGCTGCATAGATTTGTCATTTTCTTATGAGTTTGCTAGTCATTTTTGGCATCAGTTGAGTGATTGTTAGAGACATGTTTTTGATATCTAATCCGCAAGCAAGAAAAGTGTATTTCATTAACAAGCAAAAAAGATCAAATGAATTGAAGTTACTTTAGTGTGATTATTAACTCATGTAAAAGTAAAGGCAGAAGTAAAACCACAGGTCAATTCAAAAAAGAGTATTTAGTTTTACAGCAAAATCTAAGAGCAATTTTAAACATGTTGCATACTGCTCCATATTATCAAGTCGAAGACTCAACTCCGGTTTCGGAAAAGGACGAATGCTCGGTGGCTCCGGTCTCAGATAAAGAAGCATTGGTTGCAGAATTTTGGGCTTCTGATAGCTTCGCTTGGCGTTCGGTATGCTCTCTCACACTGAGTGATTCCCATAATGATGTCAAGCATGGTACCAGTTGTGCCAAAGAAAACAAGTGGCTCTAGAGATTTCCTTTTTATCCCCACCGGAATTGCTAGCAAACCACCTGCTAAAGTGCTGCAGATGAATCATGTTCAATACCATATGTCCATATAAGTAAAACATGATATGCTCAGGGGCGGATCTAGGATTTGATATCGGGTGGGACTTAAATTTTTTATCGTAGAAAAAATATTGCCGGTGCAAGAGCAATTTTTAGAAGATTGAGTATATTTGTTTTGATAGAATATATCAATTACTGAATTACATAAGATCAATATAAGAATATCATCTAAAACCAAAAAAATGACTTGTAATTTTAACTTGAGGTAAAAATATGGGCAACTCATAATCCTTATTGGACTATTACATTCGCACAAACCAAGTTATAATACATTCGCACAATCATAATCCAGAACTTGAAGAAGCAAAGACCCTTTCTAATGAGTACTTGACATCATTCATTTTCTTATCTACGAATTTCTTAATACTTGCATATGGCTTTTGTTTGGCAAACTTAAGTACATAACTATTAAATATGAACATAAAGAACCATGAAACTGATAAATTGTAAGAATCAATTGAAAAATGTAGCACATGAAATATGTAACTAACGAAAATGATGAAAATGGAAAGAACAATACCATAATATTTTTCATTATAACCTCTATAGTTCATAAACTACATATAAGAATTTTTTTCTCCAAATATTTGAATGGGACTTGAGTCCCACTCTCCTATACACTGGATTCGCCCCAAGATATGCTAAAAATGGGAAAGATTGTAAGATTCTATATATGATCTCAAACAGAGCATCATAGTTAGTGCGCCTTGTATAATGAACTTAACTAGCTGAGTTGAAGCTAATTGGTGTAATTATTAAGCCAAATAATCTTCAGAATGTACTATAGTCCATAAAGCTAAATCACTAAAGATACGGACCATTTCGTGCAAATTGAAAAATAAATAGTGAACACTTCAATTAAAACATTTTTTTTCATTGTTCATTTCAACTATTTATAATTAAATGACTAATATACCCTAATGTAACAAAACCCTCAGTTCTACACTAACTCTCCCAACCATTGCATTTTTTTTCATCTCTTTCCTCTCCATCTTATCTCTCTCTTCGTCTCTTTCTCTAAATCATATCTCTATTCGTCTCTTTCCTTTGCACTCCCCTCTCTCTCTCTTGGATCGCAAAGCAACTTAAGAGAAGATAAGAACGATCGCCACTGCTGACGAGGACGATCGTCGTGGACTTGCCGACGATGAAGCCAACTAGATCTAAATCTCAATTGACCTTATAGTTGGAATATCATCGTTGTCGTTTGGAATCTCAAGTAGCAGCAACAACAACAGCCACAAAATCATCGTGGCCGCTTTCGATCCCGTCTACTTAAGTCCTCTCTCTCTCTCTCTTAATGAGAATTTACTAGGGGATAATAAAGTTAACTGTAACTATATGAATGTGGTTTAGGGGTCCTGTGAGAGTTTATTAAGTGGTAGTAAAGTTGGTTATGGTGATAAGAATGTGGTTTAGGGGTTCAGTGAGAGTTTATTAAAGAGTAGTAAAGTTGGTTCTGACGATAAGAATATGGTTTAGAGGTTCAGTGAGAGTTTATTGGGGGTAATAAAGTTGGTTATGGTGATATAATGTGGTTGAGGGATTTAGTAGGAGTTTATTAGGAGGTAGTTTAGAGGTTCAGTGAGAGTTTATTGGGGGTAATAAAGTTGGTTATGGTGATATAATGTGGTTGAGGGATTTAGTAGGAGTTTATTAGGAGGTAGTAAAGTTAGTTGTGACGATAGAATATGGTTTATAGTTCCGTGAGAGTTTATAGGGGCTAGTAAACTTGATTTCAAATTTCGGTGAGATTCTGGTGACCGGAGTCCGGCGGCCGGTGACCATGTCTCCTCTCTCTTCTATTTTCTCTAAATATGTTTTAATGAGTGAAGATAACATGTGTATTGAAAGATTATAGGTTGTTTAGAGTTGTTATGAGTTTTATTGGAACATGCACTAATTTTTTTTAAATGAAATTGTCAATGTTTTAAAAAAATTGATGAAATGGAAATTAAGGTCTAAAAATTATAGTAAATGAAGATTTTCTAAATTATCTATTGTAGGCAAACGTTGTCATCTTTCATGAAATATCATACATCACACCAAGCTTACTTTTGAAATATCATATATCATGCAGAGATTAATTCAAATCAACAAAACCCATAATGGTGGGAAAACGAAGCTCACCTGATCGGAGACACGTGGAGAAGAGCTCCACACTCTAAAAGAGTAGTCGGGTTACTTTCATTCAGCCGGGTCGAGTCATTCATTAAATGTAAAATAAAACCCATGGGTTCTTTTTCTGGAGAGAAACTGAGAAAGAAAAAGGGGAAAGAGAGGAGAGGGATGATGAAAGGTGTAGGAGACCGCTGCTAAGCACAGGCGATCTGCTGAGCGACAGCATGAGCCCTCGGCTTCTTCTCCTGCTATCTCCAGCCCAACTCAGAACCCGGACATTACCAAGTTGTTCCAGGTTTTCCACAATCTCATTCCCATTGGTTATTATTTCTGTGAATCCTGTTTTGTGTTTTGGAAATTGAATACCCATTAGCAAAAAGATAAGTAATTTAGACTCAAAAAAGTTGCATAATTTTTCTATGGGAATTCGTTTTCATTATGTAAAATTGTATGCTTTTGTTGTAAAAGGGTTGTTCATATTTTAACATGGAGAACGGCGCAGCCAAGCACAGTTAACCGAAATTTTTCGAAATCCCGAAGATGACGTCAGCGATCGGATGGTACGGGCCGCTAATCGACCTCTCGAAGGCGGAGCTTCACGTCGGCGACTTCGTTCAGCTGGTCGTCTTCGTCCACCGAATCACTCCTCTTCAGGTATATATATTTCTCTCTTAACGCCGTGTCGTTTTTCTCTTCTCCGTTTTCGATGAATGCTTAAATTGGGGGTTTCGTTTTTCCAAGTATAAATCATCCAACGGCGGAGAGGTGATCCGGACGGACATCCAGGTCGGCGACGAAACGCGGCCGTTTTTCTCTGTTTCCCTGTGGCAAAAGCAAATGGGATCCACGGTCGTCTACGGCGACGTCGTTTTGTTACAGAGTGAGCGCTCTGCAAACTCTATAGTTTTTTTTCTCAACTGTCACTTGTATTTAATTTTGATTAATTGATTCAGATATGCAGATAGTAAAGTATCGTGATGTTGTTGAAGCTAAAACCGTTACACAGTCTTCCTTACAATGTCTACTTCATCGTTATGAATCCATTTTAACCAAAGGTAACTAACACCTTTTTACTGAGATCTTGAAAAATTTGGGGAATTGGTATTACATTGCCTCGCAATGAATCATTGTTATTGCAACTTTGAGGCTACAAAATTGTGTATTGGAATGATTAGGTGTTGATGAGTTGATAGAGGGGTGTCGAGTTGGGATAGTTGTGAAGGAGAAGCTAAGAAAGGTAGTAGAGTGGGTGAAGAAGAGCAACTTTCGTCCGTTGCACAGCTCTCAGCTGCAGCAGAGGCAATTCCCGAAGAACTGGAAGCTGCCGGAAGAGAGTAAGAAGCCTGAGGATTGTTGTTCAATTTCGGAGTTATCACATCTAACTAATCCTTGCAAGGCTGTCTTTGAAGCATCTGTTGCCGAAATATGTATGCCACTAGCGGAATGTGAGTCTTTGTGTGACAAAGAAGACATGTTTGTGAGTAGGAGAGTGTGTAAAACAGGAGATCCTGGTTTAGTAAGACATCTTATTTGTACAGGCTGCCGGATATGTGGTTTACCCTTGGAGGCGAAAAGGTATGGATGGGAGCACCATATATAGCTTATGTTATGTTATTACGGCAGTGTCTGCTTTTGATTGCTGAATGTGAATGTTGAATGCTGTGGTGTTTGTTATTGCAGTGGAAACACGTCTAAGCAAAATGCTGCTGCTCTTTACTGTTTGGAGAGCTCAAACCGCCATCATGTTATAAGCCTCATATACAGGCCTTTCATGGTATGGATTTGTTTTCCCACTGATTTGATTTGTTGAGTTTTACCCCTTTCGTCATTGAAACACATTTTGTGCTTCTACAATGGGTCGGTTGATGCCACATGCAGTAAACCGTATCAACTTCTGCATCTTCCTCATAATTTTGTTGCTTTCCTAGATGTTCTTATATACACATTGAACATTTTTGATCTCTTGATCCAACTGCAGTTATATGTATGGGATGATTCAGACTATGCACCACTCCTAGTCAAAAACAAAGCGGCAGAACAATTGTTTGGGAACATAAAGGCTGAAAGAGTCTATTCATGCTGTAAGGAAAAACCAAATGACAAAGAAGTTAATTTCAGAGACCCTGACACTGAAACTGGTACAAGTGCACAACCAACCTCACTACCCAAAGCTGCTGGAGTCCTGGTTTCTTGCTCATCAGCTGTAGACAAAAAGAGCTTAGAATGGGAGGGGAAACTTGATTTCCAGAGGAACATGGACTTCTATAGGATTTGGTTAATTCTACTGAAAACTATGCTGCAGCAAAGAACGAACAGCCCTTTGAAATTTGTAGTCACTGTAAAACCCGACTTGGATAGGGAAAATGGGAGGTTTGAAATGGTTTCTGTGCAGATGCCATGCTTAAGCACAAAGTGATTTCCAGACCATATTGTAAAGTTGATTGTAGCATTAACGGGTTCTCTGTTGTTGCTACTGGTAAGATCTTATTGGCATTTGTGACTTCTCAAAGAATTATTGGCATTTGTGATTTGTGAATTTGTTTACATGACACCATTGGTTGGATGAACAACATACCAGAAGCAAAAATCCCCTATATTTTGTAGAGTTTCGGCTATATGTAAAAGCCGGAAATATAATCGCCGATAAGAGATGGCATTCATCTCGTTTTATAAATCTGCCGATATATAAGAAACCATGAGTTCTACCACTACCATAGGGACAAGGTTTCAGAACCACCGTCATGTAAGTCCTCCGCCGGGAACAACATAAAATAACCGCTTTGAATACGACGGTGTGAGAATTAGTGCACAAAATGAACGATTTGAAGCGAACAAGAGCCAAATGACACGTAGCATTTCTCTGTGTTGGTGGCAGATATACTCCTCGTCGTTTACGCAAAACCCGCAATCGTAAGTGGCAGCCTATGTGATTCTCAAAGAAAAAAAGAGAAAAAAAGTGGCAGACACGTCTCCCTCCGTCTATTTTAATCGGATAAGAACACACTGTAGTTGTATCCGCGGCCTTCGTATACCGAAGAGCCCCGCTTAATACTAGTTGAGATAATGTTCGTTTACTATAAAGTTTTAGAGCTTATATTTTGTTTTAATAGTTTTTTAAAAGTATTGAGCATTTCAATTTTTTTTATAAATTAGTGTTCATTTTAACAAAACTTATAACAACTATAAAATAATCTATAATATTTCAATACTCATTCTATCCTTATTAAAACATACTTAGAGAAATAAAATAGAAAAGAAATGAGACATGACCGACACCTCACCGGCTCCGGTCACTGGAATCTCGTTAGAATATGGAATCAAATTTATTACCCCCTAATAAACTCTCGCCAAACTCCTAAACCACATTTCTATTGTCACAACCAACTTTACTATCCCCTAATAAAGTCTCACTGAACCCCTAAACTGCATTCCTATTGTCACAACCAACTTTACTACCCCATAATAAACTCCAATTGGACCCCTAAACCGCATTTATATTGTCACAACCAACTTTACTACCCCTTAATAAACTCTCATTGAACTCATAAACTGCATTCCTATTGCACAACCAACTTTACTACCCCTTAATAAACTCTTACTGAACCCCTAAACCGTATTCATATTGTACATCCAACTTTATTACCCTCTTAATAAACTCTCATTGAACCCTTAAACCGCATTTCTATCACCACAACCAACTTTAATGCCCCATAATGAACTCTCACGAATAGAGAAAGAAAGAGACAGATATAATTCAGTGTGACTTGGAGGAGTTTGCTTCTAGAGAGAGAGGAGGAGGAGATAGAAGAAGAATTTACATCAAGTTAATGGCATGGTATCATCGTCGTTTAGAAATTTGAAATTTGAAGACAAAGGGTGACTAACCAAATGAAAGTAGAGTCTTCATATCCAATCTCTTCCATGAAATTATTTGAGAAAATATCAATTTAGTACAAATTTTTGGATCTCACTTCTTATTCCTACAGTTTTTAAAAAACATTGACCATTTCAATTTTTTTAAATTTGTGTTCATTCTAACAAAACTCATAGCAACTCTAAACATCTTATAATATTTCAATACTCATTCTACCCTTACCCATTAAAACATACTTAGGAAAAGAAAATGGAAGAGAGATGAGACATGGCCGACACCTCACT
Organism: Comarum palustre; assembly: GCA_951800085.1. Lineage (NCBI taxonomy): Eukaryota > Viridiplantae > Streptophyta > Magnoliopsida > Rosales > Rosaceae > Comarum > Comarum palustre. The sequence goes on from OX637579.1 coordinate 20,002,155, forward strand.
AGCTCTGGTCTCCGGAATCTTGCCGGAATCTAGAATCAAGTTTATTACCCCCTAATAAACTCACTGAACCCCTAAACTGCATTCTTATTGCACAACCAACTTTACTACCCCTAATAAACTCACACTAAACCCCTAAACCACATTCATATTGTCATAACCAACTTTACTACCCCCTAATAAACTCCCACTGAACTCCTAACCTGCATTTATATTGTCATAGTCAACTTTCCTACCCCCTAATAAACTTTCACTGAACTCCTAAACTGCATTCCTATTGCACATCCAACTGTACTACCCCTTAATAAACTCTTACTGAACCCCTAAACCGAATTCATATTGCACATCCAACTTTATTATCCCCTTCATAAACTCTCATTGAACCCCTAAACACATTCATATCGTCGCAACCAACTTTACTACACCATAATAAACTCTCACTAAGAGAGAAAGAAAGAGACCGGGAGATAGAATTCAGTGTGAGTTGGAGGAGTTTGCTTCTAGAGTGAAGGAGGAGAAAGAAGAAGAATTTACATCAAGTTAATGACATGGTATCATCGTCGTTTAGAAATTTGAAATTTGAAGACAAGGGGTGACTAACCAAATAAAAATAGAGTCTCTTCAAATCCAATCACTTCCATGAAATTATTTTCCAGACTTAGAAGAAGCGATGAGCAGTAGCGACAGCCAAGGTGGACCCCACTCACTGGCTTTCAGGGTGATGCGCCTCTGCAAGCTTTCCTTCCAGGTGGAGTCCCTCCCTCTCCTTCTTGACCATGTCGATCTCCTAGTCGATGAAGACATCTTCGACGACCCCTAGCTGCTACTCAGGTTCCTCGCCTCATCGACTGTCACGTGTCCGACTTCTCCGATCCCAGCTACCACTCCTGATTGCTGCTCTGCCACCCCTCAATTCCATCGACCTCCTCGTCCTCCCCTAAGCCTTCAGGTCTAGCTTCTCTCTCTACAACCTTCTTCTTCTCTTTTTCTTCTTCATTTATGTTGGTGTAGAGAGTGAGAGCGAGATAGGGGTTTAGATTGGGAATGAATGGTGTGGGAGGGAGAGAGATAGAGAGATAATTATGTAAAGGGTGAGATGATAATTTTGGTCTAAAAGGTTAGAATAGACAATGAAAAACTGTTTTATGTTGTCACTACAACCCAATAAGTGTAGATTTAGAAAATATTAAGGTAAGTATTTTATGTTTATTCAATTATTCTAGATGTTGATTTGTTGCTTTTGTAGAAAGAGTCAATATATTAGAGTTGGTTGAATGCCTTTGTGAATGACAAAAAGTTCGACAAGAAATCCTAAAGTACAAGTCACAAATAGAAATGGAAAATCGACTCAGGTATATTATGTGCTTCATTTCCTATTAATATTTTTAGATATAAAGTTATAAACTAAATATAATTTTATACATTTGTAACATGGAATAATTTATTAAACGTGTATCAATAATTCGTATACCTTTATTTATTAATTATAAATAGAATATTTGAAGGTGATCTCTCTAAAATTACAACACTTCCTGAGGTTGAGTTGCATGAGCAGATTCTAGAGGAAACTCTCAATCCTCTACATATACGCTAAGTATATTTAATCAATGTATATATGTACATTAACCATATTTGATGCAATCAAGCCTAATCTTCACGAACTTATGGAGTAGTACAACCTCAGGTTATTAAGTTATTAACGCAAACTTTTGCTAGTTAATTACAGAGACATATGTAGCTTCAAACTTAATAAAATTTGATATGTTTTATTATGTTTATATCATCTTCCTCCAAATGTGGATGACCTTGTTATTGCATCCGGAAGCTGTACTACTCAACTTACGTAGTTGGACCCTCAAATTGAGATTCTAAATTTCTCGAGTGCAAACGGCGTACTTCCTCTCAGCTAATTGATGGATGATACATAATATGACATTAGTCTTTGTTAAGTTTGGATCTAGAGCGCACCGTGAGCATTTTGTTAAAGTACGGATGACCACGCGTCACTATCTCCGTGTAGCGGGAAGAGAAAGCGAGAAGAAGCGGACGACGCAGATGTCGACACGCGGATGGCGCAGATGTCGACACGCGGACCGTGCGCACTTTAACAAAGTGCGGACGTGCGCTTCAAATCCGGTATGAGTCTTTATTTATCTATACATAATTCTAATTTGCTATTTGTGCAGATCAAGTGCTCCAACCAAATACAACAGTTGCTCCAAATAATTTCTGAGGGTAAAAATAATAATAGTATATTAGTATTCAAGTATATCAAACACATCTTCAAATCAAACATGGCACTGATAATAACTTGTTACTATGAATTCAGTGTTATCCGGTATATATGTGCTACTTTGGTTACTAACATTATCGAAGTTACAATTGTTGTACTTAAGAGAGGTAGAGTTACGCACAAGACCACAATTGTCACATAATACAAGTAAACATAATCAGCTTATTTATTAATGCTTTCGTTGAGTCAAAAATAGTTATAACATCGAACATTTTTTTAGGGCAAGGAGACAATTCCATTAAAAGACAAAAGGGTCATGAATAACCCAAAGGTCATACAAGCAGCTGTCACTTAAGAAAAGAAAGCAGCTTAAACTACCATCAATCGCTAAAAAGCAATCAAATTATTAACTAGCCTAAAAACAACAAAAAGTACTGACAAATAAAAAACTTAAGAAAAGCAAAATCAAGCCCTACTCTGACCTAAAAGTGAGACCACTAAGTCAAATCTTTAGACGCCTAACACTCTAATAGTATACGTTTCAAAAATTAACCCAATAAAAATAACATACGAGTCAATGACCCTGACTAAAGAGCCCATCGAACATTAATTACCGATAAAAATGAAAATATGATATTTGGATAATGAATCATTTCCTCATTCACAGCAAAGACCGCAACAAGAAGACGATATGTCCGAATTGTTCAATCCACCACATCAAAAGTGATATGTATGTATGGATGCGTTGTATTATACACCATGGTGCATCGATCTTCTTCTTCTTCTTCTTCTTCTTCTTCTTCCTTCAGACTTGGTAACTTAAGTCACTGTAAAATGAATTTATGAGATAGATATATAATTGCAAACATTGTCGGTCAATAACTTCTAGGTTTTTTTACAATTGGATGTTGAAGGTTATGCTTTAAATGTTATAAACACCCTGAATGATCAAAGTTTTGATTCGACTCATTTGAGATTTTGAGTAATGAATCTGTTAGATGCATTGACGGATTTACGTGCAGGTTGTCTGGCCCAACCCAATTTTTTTGTTTGAAAACCATTATATGTAGTAAAGTGCAGACTTGACAATGTATCTCCACCTTGATCGGTTGGTTGATGCTTCGATCGACATTTGAAGTTTCTTTATCTATTTTTCCAAATTCGTCCTTTTTTTACTTTTCTTTTACTATCTTTCATTGTCTTTTAATTTTTGTTTCTATTCTTATGTTTCTTCTTCTACTAAACTCTTTCTTATTTTACTCTTTCTTTTACCATCTTTCATTATCTTTTAGTTACTTTTGTTTCTTTTTTTACTAATTTTGATACATAGAGCAACTTCAACAATATTAGCTATATTTAAGTCAAACTTAAGCTAAAATACTCAGAAAGTTATTTGACTAGTCACTTTAGAAATCTCTCTACACTAATACTCTCTATTTCAACAAAAGTTTGATTTATATTATTGATTAAATAAAGAAATGTTAAGTTAAATGCATTTTACTAATATATAAAATGACTTTAAAAGGAATATTATGAATTAACATAAATTATAAAGAGACTCATTTGGTTTAGCTAGCGAAATAGCTAAAAGTTAAAATAACTACACACTTATATAAAAAAGTTAGTCTGCTGGAGCTAGTAAAACTGATAAAAAACTAAACTCGCTCTCTAAAATTGTTAAAAAGTTAAAATGGTTAGTTTGTTAAAGTTGCTTGAATAGATAATAATCATACAATCAATGGGTTATAGATATAGACAAGATGTTATTTTATCTATTCCTCTTGCTCATATTCACAGGAGGGATAAGATGATCTGGAATCATAATAAAAATGGTAAATTCTTGGTTCGAAGCTCATATTGGTTGGCTATGGAGGAGAGGCGTCGGTTGGCCCCTATTGTCTCTGATCATTGGAGAAATTTATGAAAGTTGAAGGTGCTGCCGAAGTTTAGCCATTTTCTGTGGAGATGCTCGATGGGTTTTATTCCATGTATGGAGGCACTATTTTAGAGGCATATTGTTCATGATCCTTTGTGTTCGAGGTGTCAATCTTCTATTGAAACACCTTTGCACGCAACCTTCAACTGTCCCATGAGCGTTGCGGTGTTAGAAAAGGTGAGTTTTTTTGACAAGTTAGCTTCGAGTACGTTGGTGTCTTTCTCTAATCTTTTCGATTGTGCCCTATCTATGCTATCTTTGGATGGAATGAAACTACTGGTGATTATGATGTGGAATTATTGGAATGAGAGGAACTTGATTGGTCATGGTGAAAGTCGTAGACCCCCGGAAGTGATATATGAACAATGTGTTGCTTTATGGAAGTGTTTGTTGGAAGTGCAGGCAAAACATAGTCATGGTCTTGTTCACGCTGTGAATAGGAACATTTAGTGGCAGCCACCTAGGTTTGGTATTGTCAAATTGAATTGTGATGCTTCCGTGAGCAATGGTGGTCAGTATGTTGGTATAGGGGTGATTGTGAGAGATGATGCTGGTAGGTTGGTGATAGCTGTGGGTGATAGACTGTTGAGTAGACTCAATCCATGTGCTGCTGAGTTGATGGCAATTAGTTCTGGTTTGGAGGCTGTAATTCATGGGGGCTAGCTTGTGGAAAGTGTAGAATCTGATTGTTTGGAGACTGTGCGATTAGTGAATGGCGAAAGAGGAGTGTTTTGCAGAAGAAGATGTTTTGGTAGAGAATATCAAAATGTTGTTGGCTTCTGTTAATGTGTCTAAGATTACTCATGTCTCAAGGAGTGCAAACAGGACAGCTGATGCTTTGGCAAAGTATGTAGCCCGATTACAGGGGCATTACTCATGGTTAGGGGTTGGGCCCGATTGGCTTATGGATGTCATTGACAGTGACGGACCCGTAACTATTACCAGTAGGAGGGAAGAGAGTGAGGAGGTTTCCACCACAGAAAATTCTCATGTTTTGTAAGGTATATTTATTTAACTTTGGAATAAAAGTTTGTTACATCCTTAAAAAATAGATATAGACAAAAAAAATCAACTTCGGCTATAATAAATTAGCCCACCATAATTTTTAATCCTGTATGTCTGGTTAGATGTAACACAATTGCTCCGGTCCTTTTCTTATAGTATTTGGCTACATTGAGTACGAGTACAGACTTCGTCTATTGAAGTCTAGCTGGGCAGGGTTACCTATTGTAAATATTCCTACTTCGGGGATTATTGGGCTTGTTGGCATGTCATCAGTAAAGGTGAATCGAAAGTTTTACAAAATTGAAGACAGGCAACATAAATATCTGCTTGGAATGAACGCTTGGAAATTACAAGCAAGAAAATCAAATGAACTGAAGTTACTTTGGGTGTGATTATTAACTCAAGTAAAAGTGAAGACAGAGTTAAAACCACAGGTCATTCAGAAAAGAGTACTCAGTTTTTACAGCAAAATCTGAGAGCAACTTAAACATGTTGCATGTTGCTCCATATCGTCAAGTTGAAGACTCGGCTCCGGTTTCAGAAAAAGACGGATAGTCGGCAGCTCCAATCTCAGATAAAGAAGCATTGGTTGCAGAATTTTGGGCTTCTGATAGCTTCGCTTGGCGTTCGGCATGCTCTCTTTCACACTGAGTGATCCCCATAATGATGTCAAGCATGGTACCGGTTGTGCCAAAGAAAACAAGTGGCCCTAGAGATTTCCTTTTTATCCCAACCGGAATTGCTAGCAAAGCCCCTGCTACTGAGAATACCCAAGTACCCAATGCGCTGCAGATGAATCATGTTCAATAACACATACATTGGTAAGAGTAAAACAAGATATGCTAAAAATGGGAAAGATTGTAAGATTCTGTATATGATCCCAAACAAAGCACCATAGCTAGTGCGCCTTGTATAATGAACTTAACCTGCTTAGTTGAAGCTAAATGGTGTACCGATTAAGACAATTAATCTTCAGAATGTAATACAATTCATAAAGCTAATTCAGTATCTATAGTCATAAATGTAGGCAAGAGTTAACATTTTTCATGAAATATCATGGATCAGTGAGAAGATCAGAAGCACCAATCTCCTTAAGATGATAAAAGGGGTAACCGTGTAACCAAACAAAGCACATTAGCTATGGACATGGAATCCAAAGACTCAGGATACTGAAGCGCGCATTTGCCAAAACAGTTTAGAATACTTGAACAAGTTTCAGTAGATTAGTCTGAATCTTCCCAGCTATAAATATCACAAAACGATTTCTGCCCGATCTACCAGTATCCCAGTGCATAACAAAAATTTACAAAATATTAATCAATCTGTGATCTCCGAGGTCCAGAAAAGTTTGTTAACTCTCTCAACTTGATTTTCTATGACAATCTTTTCAACATCCGACCACCAATATGCACAACATTACAATGACTAATCTGTGGAACACACTTATGCAGAGCTCAAAGAGTGTCTGAAACTAGAACTAAGACTCATTCTTCAACACCCTACTCTCATTCAATACAATTTCCTAAGAACCAGAATTGAGTACACTAAAGAATAGCTAGCAATTCAAAATCAGTTCTACAACTGCTGTTCTCAATTCCCCAAACTCCAAATCTAAAAACACAAACTGAAGACCATCATTAACAATAACATGACAAGAATCATTGAACTCACTTGGCAACAGTGCAATCCTCAAGCTGCTTAACCTCCTGGCTTCCCATTCCTCTAAACTCAGTTCCAGTACTAACAATCCACTTAAACCCTGTTTGCCCAATTTTGATACACACAAACCATTTACATCACACCAAGCTTAGTTTTTGATCCTAGGAAGTTTCTCAAAATTCAAACAGAGATCAATTCAAATCAACAAAACCCAATATTGTCGGAAAACTAAGGTCACCTGATCGGAGACACGCCGAGAAGAGCTCCACACTAAAAAAGAGCAAGACTTTTATTTCGGTGCCCTCAAGACTCAGAGACCCTCTTCTTACTTTCATTCTCCCGGGTCGGGTCGGGTCTCTAATTCAAATATAAAAAAACCCAGATTATATATGTGGGTTCTTTTTCTGGAGGACAAAGCAAGCGAGAGAGGAGAGGGATGATGAAAGGTGTGGGAGGACCGCTGCTAAGCATAGGCGATCTGCTGAGCGACGTGGGGGAATCAGATGCTTCAACTCCACAGCAACAGTATGAGCCCTCGGCTTCTTCACTTGCTATTTCCAGCCCAACTCAGAAACCGGACCTTACCAAGTTGTTCCAGGTTTCCCACAATCTCATTCCCATTGGTTATTATTTCTGTGAATCCTGTTTACAGTGTTGTGTTTGAAAATTGAATACCCATTAGCAAAAAGATAAGTAATTTGGACTTAGAGCTGGGAATGACTTGGGTTCGTTATGTAAATTGTGTTGCATTTTATGATTTTGTTGTAAAGGTTTGTTCTTTCGGCAATTGACTCACATGGTTTTGCTCCGTATGTGATTTTTTTTGTTCCAGGAGAACTATGAGAAGCTGAATGAGGTGCTTGCCGGGACAGACCACTCTTGGGCAGGTCTTACCTTGAAGGTGATTCACTTGTATTTTTTTGAGGATATGAATGTTATGTTTTACGTATTGATCCTGAGTGGGATGATTAGTGCACACCACTCTCAGAACTCACATTGTTGCAAATGCATCTTTGCGTCTGAAGTTTTGAGGCTGCTTCACTTGATGCAAGTAATTCCAATGACTTGTTGGATGCAGCTACATATCTTTTCTTTGTTGAAGTTTTCACTATTGTGTCTTGTTGATTGCTTGGTTGAGAAAATTTTGCTTAATTTTCGTAAGATTTCCTTGACAGTGATTGATTGTTTATAGTTGTGATTCTCGATATGAGACATAGTGGAGTGATGTATACAATGGACATGTTTCGAAAACTATCAGAGATTGTATTATTTGTCATTTGTGAAGAAAGCAGAAACACTGCGGCTTTTGAATATATTCTATAGACTATGATTGTCTTTTTAATTGTTGCAGCTGTGCGGTGCTCTGGAAACTGCAAACAAGTTAGTTCAGACAACCAACTCAAATGTCACATTATTGTCTGAGAAGGTTGGAGATCTTGAGAGAGTTATCAAGAGGGCAGATTCTGCTGTAGCAGCAGCAAGGATTGTCCATGCCTCACTTAATGAAAAAGAGGGTTCACTTATTGGCAATCGAAATGTCAACTGATCTACGTTTCATCCAGAACAGGTTAGTTATGGTTCAGACTTCAGAGGAAAAGTGAAAAATGCCAACTCTTAGGGCTTGTGATGCTCCATTAAGTACTAGATACTGGCTTTCCTTATGTTTGTTAATATAGTGTAAAACATATTTTACAAGACAAAGTTCATTGTAACATGAGTTCTAGCTGCAATAAAGGATTCCCTTATTGACTCATCCTTTTAGAGTGTTACCTAAAGATTTAATATGATAGAGGATTCATGGCCTCACTAGCATAGAAAATTGATGCAATCAATTAATAAATTTGATTGCTATTGTTTGATTTTCTGGGTCCTTAATGCACATAAGCTATTATTGGGCTATTGAGTTATTAGTCATGCCATCTCCCTCTATACGAGTCATATTGAATATGTATTTCCTTGTTGAAAGTTAAAACCCATAAGATATTCATTAGTGGGCTTTTACAAGGTGACTAGTTCCACTGGGACAGTCTCAATGAGATTGTCCAATCACAGGTCAAAACTAGGTGTTTCAATAATCACATGAAATTATCATTTATACTATTATAACTCTGCCAAATCTAGGAGTTCTCAGATCAAAATCCAACATGTATAGGGACAGAATATTGAAAACCCAATCACAGGTCCATATATTGGTACAAAATCAAAATCATGTATTTGATAGATGATGACATACCATTCATAGGTTAATTAGCTCTATTATATGATTCTTAGGTGATCATGTGCATGCTTCTTGTATCATCAGATCAGGATGGTATTTACCTGGATCATAGGGCGCTAACCCAGCTGGGGTAGTGCTGAAGCAAAGGGACACTGCTACCCAGCTAGGGTGCCAGCTTAATTAGGACACTTGTTTAAGATTGGAAGCTTGTTTCTTTAAGGAAATTTCATCTATATGGAGGGTGAGACGAATATCCTGGTTAGTTCACTCAATTCCAAGAGTAGCCATGGCATCGCCAGATGAAGAAGACAACACTATCAACAACCCTCCATTTGCGTCTGTAATCAAACTGGAACAATTTGCGTGTACTTAAATAATAAGGTCACTATCCTTTGTCCCCTACAGAACTCCCCAATTGCTGGCCTTAAAACTCTTACAAACTAATTTAAAATCTTAAAACATAAACTACATGATTCTCACCAAGTAAGACAACTTAATACCTATCACCATAAACCACGTCACTAATTTAAAACATAAACCACGTCACTACCTCATCAGTTGTTTAGTTAATGAATCTGAACTCTGAAGCTGTAACATCACTGCCTCTCAAACTCAAACTTTTGTTACTCTTGTTCATGCCCATTGATATCGGCATGAACACAAGAACCATGGGCAAGTCGTGGAATTAAAGCTCGCTCTCCACGTGGAGGACACACACATAGTCTCCTAGTTAGACTTGGTAATGCTTATTCCCAAATTTTGGCTACCTAGCTCTGCATGCCTCATATTTTAGTATGCATTTGTAGTTGGTCTCAGTTATGGAGCTAAAATTGCACTAGGACAAGGTGTCTAATATTGGCAAGTTGTAATTGGACCAGCAAGTTCATCTTTGAGATAATATTGGCAAGATTGCCAGTCATAATGCTGTTCAGATGTCTTGCTCTTCTCCATATACTGCTGAAACTTGAAAGACACTATAAGCCAAAGTTATTTTGGTTTTGGTTAACTACCAATTGGCAATTGCACATAACAGCAATTTGATACAAAAAAGTTTAGGTAAGAGGGGGCTTCCCTACTTACCAGGGCCAGGGCAAACTCTGCGACCTAGGCCTGGATGCTTTCAGATTTATTGACTGGGGGAATTTCACCCACGTTTACGAGAGGTGACACCCTCCTCAAGAGCCCGGAGGCATTCCCCAAGGAGACCACACCCTCACCCAACGGTCCAAGGACTTTTTACAGTCCAAGGATCCAGGGACATTTTACAGATTACCCACCATTGAGGGATTGTTGGTAGCGGGGATCGAACTTGTATGAGTTTATATCTCAAGTCCGCCCTTTACCAACTGAACCAATCTACCGACATTATGAGATTTCCTAAAGGTTTACTAGACTCACAGTAGGCATCATATTAGTGGTGGAAGCCAAGTTATTCTATAGGTTTACTAGTCATTTTATAAAGGATGAGATTTGAAAAAGAAGCGGATGATAAGTCAGAACCCCGACTTTTGAGCTATTTGGTAAAAGCATCTCCAGGTAGGTTAGGTTGCTAAATTTAACAATAGTTACGATATTTAACAATCAAAATAACAACGGTTTCAGCAGTGAATTGTTATTTTGAGTTAATTGATAAATTTTGACCAATCATGAATTAACAAGTGGACAAAAGAAAAAAGAATATACCTTTTGCTTTAGCAATTCATGACTCATTGCTAAATTTATCAACTTCTGTTAGCATGGTTAAACTTAACTTCTGTTTAGGTATTTTGGTGGAGTTGAATTTTACTACAAAAATACATAAATTTGGCTAAAATTCTACTTTAGCAACTCTAGTGGAGATGCTCTGAAGTTAAGACGGTATAGTAGAACCATTGCTTT